>QYAM01000152.1:0-50273 GCA_003988965.1 Neobulgaria alba | reverse complement strand
TCTTCATTGATATTCGATATCAATTGTGTTTACCTATTCGACGGTGTAAGACCCCCTGCCCCACAACCAAACCCAGAGCGAACTGAGGAAGCTTGCTTCTGTTCAGTCTAAGCGGATCTTGGACTCAGCATTCGTGACACTCTATTGTTTAAACACTATAAACCTATTAAGAGACATACGTTCGTTGTCTTCCACTTTATAAACAAGAGAGAACTACAAAATGACGACTATAGTACTTAGTAGCTAATAGGGCGATAAAGGAAAAGGCAAGCTTGTAGATATTCTTTATAAAGACACAGCCCTTTGCGCTCGATACTAAGGGGGTAATAATACTAGACACATACTCGTTATCAAGGGAATTAAATACGAGTTCTATATCCTTCCTAGTGGCTTAGTGAACCCACAGTGTGTCAATGTCATTGGCTTAGGCGTCGTGGTGCATATTCCAGCCTTCTTCGACAAGCTCGAGGCACTTAAGAAGAAGGGTTTAAACACGAAGAACCGCATCTTTATTAGTGATCGAGCGCATAATGCCCTATGATTATAGGCTACGATGCCTAATAATATGCGCTAAAGGCTTTTTCTAGGCTCTAGTTATAAGGTGCGATGCGTAGAAACATGCCTTAGAACATAGCCGATAACATTATTTCTTGGCGGTGGTTATAGCGTGCGATGCCCTGAATCATACGCTGTAACATTTTTTATAATGCGTAAAAAAATATTTTCTAGGCTTTGGTTATAGCGTATAATGCCCTGGAACATGCGTTATAAAATGTTTTCTAAGGTGTAGGCGGGACGGCCCCTTTGTGAAACTGCCCGCGCTTTAGCACTACCCGCAATTTGCCCCGGAATATTAAAAGCCTCACCTTTTAAATAATAATATCAAAATAAGTGTTATAACACGATCTAGTTAATTCAAAACTCCTCCTCCCGATGTTTTTAATAAAGGAGAACGTAACCCTCACGGTGCCTTATATTCTAGGGGACTAGAAACCCGCCAGCCCACCGCGCACACTAGTTGATGTAAGTTTAGACATGAGGGCAGTAATAAAGCCGAGCAGCATTTGCTTAAGTTGTTCCACAGATTTGATCTTTGCCACGAAACGACTTACGATCTTCTTATCAACTTTTATAGTGACATGGAATTTACAGGCCGCGAGAAATACTGGATTCAGGAACAGATCGCCCGTATATACAACCGGGAAAAGATGAACCCTAACACAACGACGACGGACGTGCGTATCATATTAAATTCTATACCGCAGGTCTCGAGCAGTGACTTACCGCAGATTCGCATTCTTGAGCAAATTCTGGCAACATTCCAACAGTGCCCTGGATTTGAGAAGGCATTTGTGTGTGGCTCGCTGGCACGCGGTAACGCCAACATCTACTCTGACATCGACCTTCTCTGTAAGGTCTCGCCCTAGGATTTCGCCTCGTTCATTAAACAGGCGGATAGCGGCATTAAGACCCACCTTAATGCTATTGTAGATGGACTAGTAGATACTGTAGTGAAAGATTTTGGCGCTACTGGCTATATATATCTGCTGGAGGCGAGCGGAAGGATTTATCAACTTGACCTTTACGTTCCCTGTCAGGGGTAGACTGGCCGGATCGGACCGGACGGGACCGTTTTATTTTTATTTAATTATTATTAATTATATAGTAATTAAATAATATTTATTTAATTATATTATAACTGTTGGTATAGCTAAGTAATCATATCACATGATTGATTAATTAGGTTTAGCTTAGTCACATGACCGTGATGCGATGCAGCCCCTTAAGGGCTGCATCAACACCATGAACTTAATATACAATCACCGAACCAAGAACACATCATACCAGGCTACGCCCTCCCCGCGTAGAGTGATCTGTGCTCTTGGTTCCCCCGCTACTACCGGTTTTGTACCGACAATAACAGTAACGCTTAATAGTAACGCTTAAAGTATTTAAATCCTTTTAAAAATATTTTTTAAATAATATTTAAAACAAGATTATACGGTCTAAGCTGGATAAGACTGGACCGGACCGTTAGGACTGGACCGTTCGGACCACGGTCCTAAATTTGGTCCTAAATCTGGTCCCTATTTTCGGTCCAAACGGTCCGGTCTTTTAAACGGTCCCCGGAACCCTTACGGTCCGGACCGGACCGGACCGTTGGCCAGTCTAGACCATGGGGCTCTGAGACATATAGGCGAGAGATTTTCCGCCGGATTGACAAAGAGGATGACTTCCAGAAACACGAGTCTCTGCTCTATCGCTTTACACGGCGGAAAAGTCGATCATCAGATCCAACGCCTCTAGAATGTCGAGCCCACGGTGGGCCAAACGCTGGTGGAACTCAACGTCTTGGGAGTTATGCTTAAGAAGTGTCTAGAGCGCGGTGATGACTGCGTTGCCAGCAGCGAGTACAATATGTGGAGAACTTGCTTTGTCAAGATGATCCATCAGAAGTTTGACGTTCAGTACCGCGATTACGGCTTCTACTATCTGAAGCGGTTAGCCATCGAAGCAGTTGACGGCGGCATGCTATTCGAGGACTTGCGTGTAATGTTTACCTCTCCGCTGACTAGCAAAAACTTCGTCCAAGTGCATCATTATGCGATGGATTTTGCACGGAAGCACTTCCCTGAGGACTGTGCCTAGCAACGGAGGCTGATCGATGCTGTGTCACGTCACATAGGGGGCTCGCAACCAGAAGCCGTGCCAACGAAGCTTGCCTCCACGTTACAGAATATCCTGGATCTATCCTACTCGGCATAAGTGGCCTAGACTTTGAGTTGAGGGTCGGCAATAGAAGACATTACGTGGCCAAGTGACCAAGATGAGGGCTCCAAATCTAATGTCTTAAGCAAAGAAGAGCCCCAATCCTTCAGTTCCTGGATAAATAGGGCATCAATGGGTTAGCAGTTTAAGTTCAAGGATTTGCCGGATACAGTAGCAATTGTTACAATGATCTTCATTCAATACATTATTTCCATAGGGCAAGGCGATATGGGCTCTAAGTCCTCGAATGAAGCCAGATAGCAAAATCTGTCTCCCCTTCTTAAATTTGCAGCTTTTCCAAGTATTTGACCGCAATCTCGTACCCTGCATCCACCTTAGTCACATCCGTTCCATTCCCAGTACTCGTAGCCTCCCCCCTTATCGCTCACCCCACCACCAATAGCCCTAGCCACCTGCGACGCCCATTCGCTGGCTTCTAAACCTTTCGACTTGTGGTCCTGTGTACGCGTTAGTACAGCCATAATCACTAAGGAGATAACTTACTAAGGCTACGAAGCAGCCATGAACTACTTTACCTATTGTGGCATTAACACCGATGAAATACACGCTTTTGTCTTGGTTCTTATGCGAGATATGCTTAATGGCTTCAGAGACAGCTTTCGTCGACGAGTTAGGAGGAAGCTTAACAACGAAGGAGGTGCTAGCCGAATTTTTCCTGAAGTAGGTATGAACGAGGTTGATAGCGGCGTTGACTTGAACTTTCTGGATTTCTTTTTGCTCTTTCTGGATTTCTTTAGCAATAATTTCTAGTCGTTTCAAGTAAGATTTCTTTGTTAATAATGAAATGGCTAGCTTGCTGAACTCGGCCTGAGTCTCCTTGATGAACTTTTCTTTTTCGGGAGAGTAACTCATTCGCTCAAGTCTAATGAGGCGATCTGTTTCAAAGGTGTTGGCGGTTTGTCGGACTTTTGCAGCGTCTTGGCCTGTGACGGCCACAATTCGTCGGATGCCCTTGGCAATACCAGACTCCTCTAGTACAATAAGCTCCTTGATCTCGCCAGTCCGGTTAACATGTGTACCTCCACAGAATTCAATGCTATACCTCCACCAATCCTTGGCAGAAACATCGGAAATTAACTTGTCAACTGCCATGCCAATGGACACGACCCTAACAGGATCAGGATATATTTCGCCAAACACAACACGTATGCCTTGGATCTCTCGTGCAGTAGATAAAGGGACATCTGATGTAAACACTTCCTTATCATCCCCGATATACTGGTTTGAGCAATTTTCAATTTTCTCAATCTCCTTATCTGTAATAGCGGCTTTGTTTGAGAAATCAAACCGCAGCTTCTCTGACGAAACGAGAGACCCCTTCTGGTTGATATCGTTGCCAAGAACTTCTCGTAAAGCGAAGTTGAGGACATGGGTTCCGGTGTGGTTCATCCGAATTGACTGTCGTCGCAATTCGTCGTATTCGGCGAGGATGGTATCACCTACCGATAGGGAGCCATATTTGAGGTAGCCGGTATGCAGTACACACCCCTTGTAAGACTGCACGTTATGTACATCTAGCTCGGCGCAATCGTCAATAACTAGACGTCCAATGTCGAACTCCTGACCACCAGACTCGGCGTAGAAATTGGTCTTGTCGAGGAGAACACCAAACTGCTCGCCCTCCGGGATTTCGGAAGTGGTCTTGAGGAATTTCTTGCTGTAGAAAATCGCCTTGATCGTAGCATTGATGACGCCCCTCTCGTATTTCGCAGCATCATCCGTCTTAGGAATTTCATCCATATTCTCCAAATTAGCTATGTCGTGAACGTCAAAGGTAACCAAATCAGAAGCACCTTTCTTTTCGCCTCTGCTAGCCTCGCGAGCCTTGACTTGAGCAATCCATACTTCCTCGTCATTAATAATCAAGCCTTGCTCTTCTGCCATGAGTTTTGTGAGATCAACTGGAAATCCGTACGTATCGTATAAACGCCATACATACGCGCCGGGGAGGTTCTTTGACCCCTTGGATCGACAGTTTTGAGCATATTTGTTAAACATGACCTCTCCCCGATCTAGACTAAGTGCAAAAGATTTCTCCTCTTCATCTAGAATTTTTTTAACATCCCGCTCCTTCTTTCGAACTTCTGGAAAGATGTCCCCGAATTGCTCGACAACTGTAGGCACAATCTTAGAGGAAAACGAGCCGATTTCAGCATTAAGGTACTTTCTGCTGTATCGCGCGCCGCGTCGTAAGACTCTGCGTATAACGTAGCCACGCCCTACATTGTTCGGCATAGCATTGTCCGAGATGGCAATTGTACAAGTACGTACGTGGTCGGCCACAACGCGGTAAGCTGTGTCTATCCCATCGACATCATCAGCCCCAAACTTTCTTGAATAAGGACGAGCTCCTGTAACCTCCTGGATTTTCTTAAAAAGGATGCTAAAGATGGTGGCGATGGTGAGGGTGTAGGAAGATTCGCCTAGCATTGGGCAAGAATACGGCTCGTGGCGAGGCGACCGCTCGATCTAGCCGTCTTGAACCTGAAAGGCAAAGGACTAGTATTAGTATAATTCACCTCTTGTATAGTTATATAATGTTGATCTTATTACCTATGCGTKCAAGAGTGGCTAATCCGCCAGTAAGGCGTATTCGCCACTCAGACTTCATGTAAGGCTCTCTCAGCCATCAGCTGAAGAGTCACTTCCATAGTACTTATGGTGAGGATTACTCCTTATGAGATCCTCAATCAAGTCTCATTCAATTCAATTCATTCATTGATGAAACCTCGACAAATAGTCGAACATATAATATCCTAATATATTCCTCTTTTGATGATCTACGGGGTCTCCTCCAAGATGGGTATCGGAAATACAAGCACGGGTTTTACTAGCTTTTCACTCCGACCGGGTATCTGCTTCAGCGGACTATATCAAGGAAATGAACTAGCTTCCCGAAGGGACCCTTGACTTTCACAGTGCTTCGAGATTTACCTGTAGACCGGAGTGTCAGGTGCGAGGCACTATCCTAGTGGCCGTTAGTATAACTTATATTGCTTAGATATAGTGATGTTCGCGGGTTTGGGAATGGCTAATAGGCCATGTTGGTATTAGGCTGCTAAATCCTGCTCGCTCCTTATACGACATATGCTATGGTTTTTCCTGACGCTCAATTAAAAGTGTCTTACACGAAACAGTGTCTATTTTTATTCCGTCCTCTGACAAGGCTTGACAATGTGATTTTATGATGCAAGCACTCCAATTCATCGCCAGTGTTTGTTTGGGGTGGAAATGTTTGCGGACTGGTCATGTTCATACTGGGGCTAACCGTCCGCGGAATCACCATTTAGGATACTAGCAAATGCAATCAGAAAGGCATCGTTCAGTTGCCCTCTTGCTGACAAGCCTCGAGCATGCTTTGTCTTATCTCACAGATGATTATCCTCTGATTAACTGGTTGGAGTATGCTGGTTAGAATCTATCAACTCTTAGGAGGGGTGCTAGAACACTGCAAACCTGTTAGAGGATAGAAAGATCGCTGGGTTGTTAGGTAATTTGATTCAAGCAAGAGAAATAGGATTGGCCAGGGCAGCACTGGGAGCAGGCTCGATTGTGGGACTAGCCCAGTGCTCAAAAGTAATGTGGCAATTAGAATGAGGCGAAATCTGCCTCACTATACAACGATAAATTCAGACCCGTTTGAATCACATCACGATATATCCGTATTTCTTGTAGCCGGCGAAAGGGTTTTGCTTGAAGAGGTTCACTCACTTTCTCGACACGGTATTGAGCGGCTGCAAATATGTTCGCATTCATTTGCAAGCCTCTCGGTTTTGTTTGTGTAGTCCGAGTTGTCAGGGAGGAAGGAGCTAAGTGCGGAGCTCTGGCGACAGCGATTGTAGGAGAAGGGCTGGTGGTGAGAGCTAGGACCAGATTCCGTGGAGTGCTGAGTCCTCCTCCGTCGAAGTACTTGACAAGCATCTGCGCTGCAGAAGCACGTTCTTCCGGATTGACGATTGCTATTTCTTGAATTTTCAAACCCGAATCCACGTTAGAGGCTGCAGATAAAACCGCCTACTAGACCTCCGTATTATGCTTAAATAGAAATAGCACTTAGAATATAGAAAGTCACATCAGTCAACCATGGAATATTGTGGGTTTAGATAGTTAATTAATACCGAAACCTATGTTCCCCACGACGGTGGTTTTATTACCAGACCAGTAAGGAAACGAACGAATTCCAGCCGGAAACCACTGATCTACCTGCCCGTAGCGTATTCAGACTCTTAGTATCCGTGTAGATTTGTCCGTTTAGCGCTCATTATTAAGGTTCGCGGCTTATTACCTCTCGGTGGGTTTGCCGCAAGCCCCATTGATCAGCGGCCAGTGCCGTTCCCGAACTTAAAACCTGGTACCGCATGTGGATTGATAGTGTTATAAACAACAGTAAAAAGTCCTGCTCTCAACGTTGGAAATCCCGTCGTAGCAGATTAACCGAGAGTGGATATGACCTTGACAATACTCTTGTTAGCATTAGGCATGTATTTCTTTACAACGCTTACGATCTGTTCTCATGATAGAGGGGATGACTGTCAGTCATTAGATCTGTATGTAAACCAACACCTAGGCTTGTAAATAAAGGAATGCAATGTCAGCGCCGCTTAGCTCTCCATATTCATAAGCCTTTTAAAGCAGAGTGTGCTTCCGTGTTCGACAGTACTCTCCCTTGCGGTTTCGTGTCGGAGACGCAGTTGTTTGAGGAAAGCGAAGGTATTTGGGAAGAAGGTGCCTTACATATTTCCTAAAAATTGGGGTTTAAGTTGGTATGTTATGAACAGATTTGTGGCCGAGATACTCTCTAGTCTAGACTTTTTCTTAAATCATCGAAGTATTGTCCCATCATTGGAGGTAGCTGTCATGTGGCGACGTGCTGGTATGGTGACCATGCGAACTTCATTTTTCGCATGTCCACTAGTCTTGCACGCTCTCTGGTGCTGTATTTTTTGTTTATTAGTTTAACTTCGTCTAAGATTGATAGAGGTAAGTGGATTGGGTGTGCTGTTTAAAGGCGGTGCTAATCCGCTGTAGGAGGAATTTAGATACCCGAGTTTTTGGATATATTGAGCCTGTAAGTAATTATCTTAACGCGACGGCGTGTACTAATCTGGCGACCATGATCGCCTGGGGTGAGGATTTAAATATAATCCTTAATATCTCTTTTAATACTATTCTAATAATATTTTCTTTTAAATACTTCTAAGGTTCTAAAAACCTTAAAATATTAAAGTAAAGTAATTTAACTAAGCGCAAGTAAACGCCGGGAGTAGCTATGACTCAACCTTTCGAGGGGGTTTAATAAACGTACCCCTTTATACGAACAATGTTTTAATAACTTCCGAGGACCAAACAGTTTTAATAATAAAGTCACACAGTGTAATTGTTCTAGTGGCGCGGATGGAGTGCCAAGACCCGTCGCTAAGATATAAAGAGCGGCGGTCCAGCTAGAGGTCTAGGCAGATTTAATAGTAACGAGCTATCAATCTATACTCTTAATTTAATAAAACTTACCTCCACGAAATGGCAGCACCAACGAACAAATCAGTTCAGCTAGTGATGCGGTTGTATGAGAAAGAGACGCAGTTAGATGATAAAGAGAAGCAGAAGCGGTTGCTTAAGGAAGAGGAGCAAATGTTTCAGCAAGAGGAGCAGTTGCTTAAGGATAAAAAACGGTTGCTTAAGGAAGAGGATCAATTAGTTAACGACGAGCGAAAGTTGTATTAGGACCATAGAACGTTGCTTTTACAAGACTATTCAGATTTAGAAATACGACAACAAGAGCAGGAGGCGCGTGAGAGAGCGAAGTTGTTGCTTATTACAGCAGTGAATTTAGCTTCTAAAGAGCAAGAGAGTTAGGAGATTAACAATTTGCCAAGACAAGAAGCGCAGCAAAAAAGACGAATAGACCAAGGGAAAAGACAAGAAGTGCATTTAGAAAGACGAAGAGAGCACCAAAAGAGACGAGAATAGTACCAAAGAAGACAAAAAGAGCAGAAAACAAAACGAGTAGAGAGCCAAAGAAGACAAGAAGCGTTAGAAAAAAAACCCTCAACACCAAGCCTACTATCTTGGATAGACTTTTTTTGCCGTTTTTATCTTTTAGTTGTACAATCTATCTTATTTTATAGAATTAGGCAAAAAAAGGAGTGTTATTATTCTTAACTTATAATTTAAGTAATATTTATTCTTATATCTTAAGAGATATTTTATAATAAAAGATATTTATAGTTTTAAAATTATAAAAAAATTCTTAATAAGTTTATATAATTATTATTAATATATTATTTTCTTTAATTATTTCTAATAAGAATCACTTAGTTATTATTATTATACTAGACTAGTAATAAAGAAGCTAAGAGTACTAGTTACTTTATCAAGAGTATCATTTTTACGTCTTATATTAGATAAATCCTACGCTTTAATTTATCCTAGAGAAACTAGCTTGTTTAGAGGGCCGTGTCTATCTTAAGACTAAAAATATTTATTATTTTAGTATCTTTAACGCCCTTCAGAGCGTCCCCCTCCAGAGCATGTTAATCTGCCGAGGACAATTAATAAAATTGCATGAGGTCACCGCAAAGCGAAGGGAAAAAGATGTTCGCTTTTGATTCGGGGTATTAGTAAAGGAAAAATTTACGTGCTATTTTTCACACGAGGGCGATGTGAGGGAAATGATAAATTCGGGTAATAGGATAGGACAAGTTGAGAAAATATCTCATAGTATTAACTTAACGCCCCACTTAGACATTTTTCCCCTCGAGCTGTCTATCTACAAACCTATAACTTCCGCAAACCTCCTAGGAACATTCCTAACCTCCTGTCTCGCTTCGCCAATTGCAAGCAAAACCTTCTTAATACTAACCCCAACCACATCCAGCCCCGTTCTATCTCTTAGCTCCTTAAGAGACTCTGCTAAATCGGCTTGGCACAGAGTCGATGAGCTTGTGGAAAGTGGAGTAGGGCAGCTATACGACTCTTTATAATCCCCGGGCAGTTTAGGAGCAGAGTCTTTCCTTGGTTAAATTAACTATAAGAAACGATTTTCAGCGATTCTATTCTTTCGACAATTCTCCCTGCATATATCTTATATTCTTGAAGCAACGAAAGGACTTCTAGCGCCATCTCCTCCGCTTCGTCATGGCGTCCCCGCCTGTTTAAATTATACGCTAGGTTAAGCATCACCCGCGGGGGCGAGGGGGGGGCTCCGAATTAAGCAAGTTTTCCTTTAGGCTTGCTCTTAACAAGTGACGGTGTCAAAAATAGTTATATTAAACCCCTACTAGTTCCGAAAAAGCTTGCCCCCGGTGTGAAAATTAATCTTCACAAATCGCTTTCTGGGATGCCGCATTGAGAAGTAGTCATACCACGGCACGGTGGAGATTTATTTAAGAGGTACTAGTGGGTTGTTACTCCTGTTGGTAAGACTAGGAGATGTGCTAATGAGGGACCCCGTTATCCTTGCAAACAGAGATACCACAACGAACCGACTACAATCGCTCTACGAAGAATTAGTGCAGAACCTAAAGCGGAAAACAAGAACGAAGCCGTACTATATACCTATGTGTTGAAGTCGATGTTTTAAATCCTTTGGAGGTAGAATCTTTGCTAACAGTTTTAGGACATCCACTGTCGCTGATTTCTCGTCCATTTAAGAACTTGTGCCGGTTAGCCTTAAGAGTCTTGTCGAAATATGATTTTAGACGACCATGGGACCCTCCTCACTCAAAATGGCGTTAGGTTATAAAATAACCTATGTAACGATTTCTGCTCGTACTACTTTACTGCTACCCTGCTCATAGGAAAGGGATCATACGTCGAGTTTCGCCGCGCACGTTGCAAAGCCTTTGCTCCTGTCGAATAAATCCTTCGAGATAAGCATCCTCGAACTCTAGCCTGCTTTCTCGAAGTGTTTATCCACCTCATACTAACTAGGCTCCCTGAAGTAACTTCCATTCTCCGTGACTATATTAAAAGAATGTCTATAAAAGTCACTAGGGAGGGGCATTATTAGGGTCATAAAAGTAACTAAGACTAGACCTGCTGGTGCTTTAAACAAGGGTTAGAATATTAGAAATTTTAGTATAAATATATATCTAACAACTGTCTACCTCTAATCTGTTCTAGGACCTTTTAAAGTAGAATTCGAGTTGCCGAACGAATTTTAGTATTATCACCAGGAACCGACAGAGAAACTCTTATAAGTTCCACCCTACGAAAGAACTAACTATGATAGATGTTAGTAGCAGGGGGGGGCATCAGGGAAGGAGAAGGAGGAGGTTTATGAAGTTGTGTTTATATAAAGTTTAAGGGAAGTGGAAGTGGGAGGGAAAGTGGTGGTTGTTGTGTATTGTTTGAGAGTGCATTGATTTTCACGGTCTATATTAATCGAGCATGAAACTTTGAACATTGAAGCTGAAGTGAAAATGTAATGAATATTCTAGTCTCTTGGATTGGAATGACATACGCCCCCTAACTTTCCTATAAGTCGTGAAACTGGATGGTCCCTAACAGAATTTCCCCCGCCGAGCGGCAGGCAAAAAGTTTTAACCCTAATGTTTCCTGCGAGTTTTTTCGCTTGTCGACAATAACAACTGGCGCTCGGGTCTGTCGTGTCCTCTGCGAGGTATTGGATAGAGCTGAAAATTCTTTTCTCCTGTGGTATGTATCTATGAATTTTTTTCGAAGAGCTGCTCCCGTTGTTCGAGAAATGCCGTCTAACAGGGTCGGATAGGGCTTGTTGTGATTTTTACCATTTGTGACGAGTGCCTTTGATAAGTTTCCCGACATGTGTATGGATGGCACGTATGTATTCGTCGAATGTTGTGTTTCTGGTCTCTATTTCTTCTTCCCGAATTCTTTCCTCTATTTCTCGGATCCTTTCCTCAAATTCCCGCTGCTCTTCCGGTGTTATCTGCTCTGCTTCCTGTTTTTGTTGCTCTTCTTCCGGTATTTGTCGATATATTTCTAGTATTTTGCCCGAAGCGATCGCGGCGAAAGGTCATCATTACCCCTCAGGTCCCGTTGTGTCGACATTTCGTGGAGGTTGAGTTTGTTGTTAAATCGAGAGTATGGATTAACAGCCCGTTACTATTAAATCTAGCTGGACCACAACCCACCGTACGCGGATCAATCATAGCCCTAGTCATATGCCCGGGCCTCGACTAGAAGTATTGATACTAGAAAGGCTAGGAATTAATACGAATTGCTATAGCTAAGTAAGCCGGCTAAAGGGAAGGGTTTTTAATAATATAAAGCCTTTAGCTAATGTCTTAGATATAAGCTTTTAAAGTAAGCTCCTGCGTAAAAATACTAATAAGCTTTAATATTATAAGTTTATAATAAAATAATTAAATTCTTTAAATATAAAAAGATTAAAGTAAAGAAGGAACTCTAGTTAAGTCTTTTTAATTTAATATATACCTTTCTTTAGTTTTTACTTTTTGTCGGTACAAAACCGGTAGTAGCGGGGGAACCAAGAGCACAGATCACTCTACGCGGGGAGGGTGTAGCCTGATATGATGTGTTCTTGGTTCAGTTGTAGTATATTAAGTTCATAGTGTTGATGCAGCCCTTAAGGGGTTGCAACAAACCATGTCATGCGACTAAGCTAAACTTAATTCGGTTTGGATCAAGTGATATGATTACTTAGCTATACCAACACTTTTTTATCGATATTCATAAAACTAATAGGATATATAAGTATTATAGTAATAGAATTAAAATTAGGGTTGAGGCTTGAAGATTAAAGATCTTTCGCTGGCTGACAGCACGAAATGGGCACCGATTAGTCAGCAGACATTCCACGACCATAACATAATGTACGATGGGATGATCACGGCGTTCAACAACGCAATATGCCATCTGGAAAAAGAAGAGCAGGCAAACGCATAAAAAGGCAAGGACCAGGAGTCAGGATTATGGGCAGTTTTGTTGACGGGTTCTCTTCTTTCCTTTTTTGCTTACAAGGGTCTGAGGAAAAACTGTACTATGATGACACCGGGATGTAAATAAACGTGCGACTTATTATAGAATATACGAATTGCTTCACCGATAGGCGTTATACCTTATGTCTGCTCTCGATGACGACTCCCTAATTTTTCTTTATGGTGTTCCACCCATATATCTCATCCACTAATTCATCCTCCTCGCTTTGAACGCTGCTTCCCTCGACCGTTACTTGCTGCCGCTATATCTCCTGGCCCTATGTGACGACGGTCAGGCTTCCTGCTTGGGCTATTCCCGGAACAAGTCCAAGTAGTTGGTTGGTCTACTTGGGGTGTTTTGGGGCGAAGGCTTATTATACTTCCTTGAAGTAAGTAGGAGCAGAACAATAAACACCTCTAATTAACTAACTAACTTACCGCCTATTGTAATAAAACTCGGTCACGTATCAAAGGAATAGTAGGTGTAAATTTCCGTAGTGTTATTTGACCGAAACATAATATTAGGACTAATCATCCGTTTATATAACAATGCACGTCAGCAGTCACATCGATAAATCACCTCGGCCAAGGCAATCGCATAAAAGGTACAACGTTAACGCGAAAATTTAATTAAGATTATTTATATAAACTATACTACAAGTTCCGGCACCCAGGTTCTATCCTCTAACTACCTACGCCGCCGGGAATTTTCTCGTCGAACTAGGGCAGGAGATCCTCATCCCCTTCTTGAACTAAGTTAATCGCCATATGTGCCAGTTCTCCACCGAGGTCTATAACAAAGGAAATCCCTCAACCAAGTCCTCGTCCACGTACGATACGCCGCCATTATCCTTCAACTAGAGGCGACCCGACCGCCCCTGAATACCATTCTTGCCCTTCCGGTGCCCCTTCCTATCGTCCAGTTCCTCCCTGCGCCTCTTGCGGTCCTGGCCATTATCTTTCTCCGCGATGGTCGGGGTATCATCCTTCTCCCTCTTGATCGTCGGGGCATTTTCATCCCCCTCCTTCTTAATCGTCCGGGCATTCTCGTCCACCAGCCTCAAGACACTCATCAATGTGTCTGCCGTGCAATGGATCGTCATCAGGTCGTAAAACGAATCTGCTTCCGCCGACGTCGCCTTCGCCCGTCGAAAATTGGCCGTTCCCCGCACCCAGGGACTGGAGCAGACATGGATCCTGATGCCGTGCGTCTCGCGCAGTCGTACCACGAGGGACATCAGCTCGTTGTCCTCGAAGAAGTTAGTATCGACCGCGAGCACCTTCTGCGACGACCACGTTGTTAGCAAGTCATCATTGCGCAGCAGCGCACACATGAACGTACGTTCTCCCCCAGGGCGGTTAAGATGAAGGACCATGCAGCTTGAAGCTCGGCCAATGCGGGGGCCAGCAGCGGGTTCGAGTCGGGGCCGGTGAATGAAGCCATCTTGAATGATCGAGCTGCGACTGGCTGCGGAATGCGGTTGCGGAATGCGATTGGAGGAGGGAAGCTGGAGATGGAGCTGGAGATGGAGCTGGAGATGGAGCTGGGGGGATAATAAAGAAAGGAAGACCAGGGAGGAGCTCCTGGCGTCAATGACGATTTAGCCCTGACGTCAATGAACCCCGCGCCACGTGACTTTGCCGTCTCGCGCTGCCAGTATCGAATAGAATGAACTTCGACCGAATTAAATCATTTACGGGGGCACGTAGGTCTTTGGATGAGAAAAGAAATTCCCCCCACGTAGGGCGCCCTTGCAGCTTGCAGGTGTATATTTGCAGCGGGTGAACGATCGCTCTTCTATTAAGACTCCACGTCCCGATATCTCCATGGGTATCGAGCTCCTATCTCTCATCTCTGCCCTCTCGTCACAGAACTTGAACCCCATCGTGGCTAAACAATTTCTTTCATGGATGCAAAGGGAGATGGTCGAGCAGATAGATGGGCCATCCGAACCGATGTTGAACCTAATACCTCCATGAGATGTGTCGAAGGGAGCGGAATGCTGAAAGGTCTATGGATTCGGTAGAAGTCTGTTTGTTCGTTCTGTAGCCTCAATCGCCCAGGATCTGGAGTGGGACACAAGTGCCCATCTCCCAGCTGTAGACTTCCAGCTAGCTTCGCTGTTTTCCAAAAAATGTATGGCGAGGCGTATGGCGGACCGGAAACTCCGTCGACTCTCCCCTCTCAGTTGCTCGAATAGTGGCATTGGGGACGTTGTGAGCTTCTCCCATCCACCCTTCGGCCGCTCCCCCCATCCCCGCCAAGAACAGCACCCTCACACCCCCCATCACCACCTCACCACCCACGATCCCCCTCAGCTCCGTCCACCGTCTCAACAAGCCTCCACGCGATGCCCGTCTCATCTACGTGCTCCTCTCCTTCCTAGGCTGCACGGCATATCAAGAGCGCGTCCCTCTCCAACTTCTCGGCTTTGCATACAGACATTCCTCCTCTATTCTCTCCGATGCTCGACATCTCTCGTCCGACGCGTATATCTCGCAACAAACGCGCGCAACGGAATAAAGTTGCGTTGCCAAGGGTGTGATGCGGAATGGATGGGGTGTTGGGTTGCCGAGTGAGAGGTTCGTGTTGGGGATGGAAGGGCGAGTGGGTGGTTGATGAGGAGGCGACGCCGCGAGATGGGATGGCGGGTGTGGAGATGGAGGAGCAGGGTGTTGAGAGTGGGGAGGAGGAGGAGGGCACGATGGAAGATTTGTTTGGGGGTGAAGAGCTTGTGCACCAGACAAGTCAATGGCGAAAAAAGAGGAGGGTGAGGGGGAATAATGACAAGCAGACCGCGAGGTTGGTATACTGGCGTACGCAGAAGCCGTCAACGCGAAGCCTGGCCACAGGGACAAGAAGTCGGGTTTGCCTTCAAAGACATACGATTTCCTGCTTGCGGACAAATGAAAGGGTTTGCTATGGTCGTGGGTTGCCGCGCGCAGGCAGAGAAGGATGAGATGGATTGGGGGTTTTCAATCATTTTTGGGTAATGGGGTATATCAAGGAATCGTAAGATGTAGTGTTCCAGGGACATATTTCTTCCCTTCATGCCTGCATTGTGATCTTAGTAATTTTCTGGAATCTTTCATATCATACGATGGGATGGGAGAAGTCACCAACAGCTAAAACCTCTAGTGTTGGAAGACCATGAGGTCCAAAGGCCCAATTGGTAAATTCCAAAAGCTCGGCCGGCAGGCGTAGTATCTCAGCAGTAGTCGAAGGAATCCAAAGAATCTGTGGAATGAGTGAAGCTCGGAGGCTTCCCACTATTTGACGTGCTTTCGTTGGATGAACCGTCTCCCAATTCACCGTCGCTAGCAGTCATGACGTCTGGATCAGGATCAATTCCTATTTCCTCATCGGCGAAACTGTCTTCGTTAGAATCCAGATCCTAAGCCCCAAATAAAGTTCCTCTCGATCTCTTCATAGGGCCCTCATAAAGGATTTTAAAAAAGGTAGGAACTAAAGTCTAATAAGAATTAAAGTATACTAAAATCATGTACAAGCGATACAGTACTTAAAGTTAAAACATAAGAACCATCTAGTACATCTAGTAAGCGGTGTGTTAGATGCTGGTACGAGACTCGCAATCATGCTCCAAGTGTCCAACATACTCTTGATACGGCTATATAGGAAAAATCACGCTGGTGATAACTTCAAGATTCTAAGCGGGGTAAGGCACATGTGAGCCAGTGATAATGCTTACAGCTATCATTGCCTGCATACGTTTAATATGTCAGCTTCGCTAGATAAGGTGGTTAATTGATAGAAAACGGGGTGAGGTTGGACATAAACCAATAGTAAATGTTAGTCATCCACGAGATCAGTGTGACAGGGTGGTTAACCCGTATGCCATGCAAGATATGGCTAAGATAGGGAATGAGCCAATGCCTATTGGTGTTGGAGAGCCAAGAAACCTCGCTTCATCCCACGGCCACACAGTCTTACGAGATGACCAATAGCCTGGCCTGCAAACAGCCGTTCCAGCAGCATCTCGCGAAAGGTCTTAAACAATTTTATTTGGGGAGGATGGTGGATGGATACGAGATTTTTCATCTGCATGCTGAGAATATAATATAGGCAGGCTTCATAACATTTAGGATAGTAACGATACTTTAATCATTGTTTTAATATAATAAGGGCTAAGCTCAGATAATTCATCAACAGCGCAAGATAGTGGCCAACATGTTCTAACTCATCACCCGAAACTTCCATAGAAACCCATTTGTCGAGGAAATATATTACGTTTCGTGGTTCTTATCTCTGTGATTCTAAATGTTCTTTCGATAGGGAAGGTATTTCTCTTCAAACATCCACGAGACAGAATTCTAACTTACTGTGAGTATGGAAATTTTTGGATATACTTCTCGTGCGTCGTCGCTCTAGTCGGGTGGTATTTTCAAGTGGTTTTGGCATTGAAAGATCAGCATTTCAAGGGCAACCTTCGGAGGCGAATGACAGACTCTGGGCTGGGTCTCTACGACTGTATGTTCCACGGCAACATTAATTACTCACAAATGTGCATTTATGATTGACATATTTCTTTAGTTGGAATCATAAGAATAAGCACAGATGAAGCACGGCCAATAGACAACAAAACTCTTCCTATCCTAGGTCGGGGGCAGGGGGGGTGGCTATGTCATTCAATTGACGGTTTTCCATCAACTTCATTACTTAGTTGGAGCATCCATCTCCTATACTAAATCAACACCCTACTCACGACATTCCTCTTACTCCCCACCTACCCTACGCATCTTTTTTTCATCCTCTTCGTGCTAAAGCGTGCATCCTCTATTTGCACTCCGTGAGCTTCTAATTTTGATCAGAGCTAACGACAATTCTTAACGTGTGTAGTGTAATAGCGATATCAACAGCTTGAAGTTTACCGCGCTGTTGTTGTCAAACCCCAGAGTTTATTAATCTCGAGTCTCTCATCCAAAACTTGTCGAGCTAGAGCTTCCATATTTCTTCACCATGACGATCATAACTGAAACAGAGATAATTCTCTCGGGACGAGCAGGACCTGAAAAATTTCCTTCCTGGCAGGAGATTGCAAGTGAAAAGCGAAGCCCTATCTATCACTAGCATGAACGCCGCTAGATTGCTTCGAAACATGGAAAGTAAAGAATTCACAACATTGCAAGTCACAACCGCTTTTTGTAAGAGAGCAGCATTCGCACATCAACTCGTAAGGTCACCTCTCCGGTCCCGAAGCAATATATGACACGCTCAACAGAATAATAATCTCTTGGATATTAATTTCTCGGCTGCCCAAGACCGAGCAAGAGAACTTGATCGGTATATCGACGAGAATGGACGACTAATTGGACCACTGCATGGGCTTCTATATAGTATGAAGGACCAGTTTCACATCAAAAAACTTGAAACGACGATGGCTATGCGTACCATGGAGCGCCTGCTTCAATCCAGATAATGGGAAGAAGGCTGGGGGAGCAAAAGATCCTAGCAATTGCCCAAATTGTTACCGATGCTATCGCGGCGACGACGGAGGGAACATCAGCTGCTAGCTAGATTCCGTAGGCACGCTGTGCAAGGAGCTATGAGCGAGGTATTACAATGATCTAGATTTGATTGATCAACTGAGTGTTCATGCATGGCAGTAAATGGACACTTCCTGAATACTCATTATACGTGTGCTCAAAATACCGACTTGTTCGGACTAATTTTTGTTAGACTAAAATCTACTATACGTGGCATTCGTCTATGTTTTTGTAGAGTGACCAGGTATTAAAGAAGATATTGGAATTCTCCGGCCATATGCATCACCATGCAATGTTCTATTTATGCCGAGCATGAGATGCCGTCGTGATAGGAAGGCGGGGCTAAGTATCTAGATTAGTGTAACTATACGTATACTCGCCAGCCTCACTTTCGTTTGATTGTATAGGAGTCCCCGGACTCGAAGTATATCTTCGTACGCCACAATTGCCAGCGTCTGAAGCTTGGGCAACCCAGCAGGGGAACTGTTTCCTCCACTGCGACGATGGCTGACAAGGCTACTCCTGCTCGTCGCCATTCTCGAGCAAGCAGCGTCACTTCTTGGTGCACCCCTAGATGAATTGCTGCTCAGCCGGAGGGACTTACCGCTCTGACAAAGACAGCTGAAGGCATGCGTGCGATGTCGAATGCAGAAGATGCGAGTGAGCCCAAAGGAGAATATACATCCTAAAATGTATCCTCGTGTCTGACTCGTCTTAGTGCGAGCCAGATCCCCCCAATATCTACGGTCCATGCTCGAAATGTCTCAATACGTCAAGCTTCAAGCTCTACAGGATGGATTGTCTACGATGTCTCATCACAGACGCAGCGCTTTATCGCGAACAGCCAGCGCCATATCGGCTTTTCAGCAAACGATGGAGTACGATGGAATTGATGGACATCCCAGACTGCGATTGGGTTTCGGACAAGGTTAAGACCTATCGAGGTTTCACAGATCTTCCTACACGCCCCATACAAGATAGAGGTTCGAGAGTTCAAACCCACCGGGGGCGACCTGATGCAAGAAATCTGGATCGATGGTGATGAGGTCAAGACCCATCGCATTCCACCCTATGCGATGGCTCACATGGAGAGAACAGCGCGAGCGATTCAAAAGTTCATCGATGATAATATTGGTACCTATATCGTCGGCGCTGTTGGAAACCTGGACCCTCTACCCTGGAATACTTATCTGATGGCCTTCCAACATTCCGCAGAAGCCAATGTAGGCCAATCAATGGTCGGGTATGGGATATGCGGAGGTACTGACAACTCCAACACCGATGATCCCCGAGAGGAACCTGCTGCTCAATTCGCTGCGTTTGTGGGTTTCATGCAGAAATACTCGCAATCCCCACCGAATTGGTGGTACCGAGAACAAGTACTCTTTCTATAATAGGGGGCACTTCTAAGCACTACTTATATATAGCTATTATAGTATTAGGCTTTGCTATTCTATGTTCCTAGGAAGACCTCTTGGTTAAAACGCGTGGATAGTAGCGGCGGGTTAATATCTAGTCACCTCGTAGAAAATAATAGAGAAGTCTTAATAGTACTATGCTAACCCCTTTCGTTATACCAGGAGTTACAAGTCTTCTGCCTACCATGGGACTGACACAGTCAGAACGCTGCCCCTTGCGTCGGTGAGATTGGTGTGATACAACGACAAATAATTCAGGACGGGGCGCTCATGCACCCACGCCACCTACGCCACCACAGTATCAGTAGTAGGTCTATTCATATGGGCCAGCCGATTTTGTTGTTATAGTAACCAATCCAATCTATAATCCAATCCAACCCAATCCAATCCAACCCAACACAACATGATCCAGTCCAGTCCAGTCCAGTCCAGTACAGTCCAATATGGTCGTCGGCCAACGCTTTCCAGTATGCGACTGTCATCCCGAAGACCTCAATGATGCTCCAGATCAAGGAATTACGGTGGATTATGGCTCATGCGCTCGAAGATGCCCTTTTTGTAATTCTAAGTTTACAAATGCTTCAAGCTTACGCCACCATAATGACAAATGCTCAAAATCAAGTGGTATAGCAGTCTTGCCTGCAAAGCCACGCTTGGCTAGACCGTGAGTAATATCTTGATTTAAGTTCTGGACTCTACTAATATATTCTAGAGGGCACAAATGGTCGCTTCTCGCTCCAAGTCAAGATATTACAAGTCAGGCCATCCCAACACAATTTATTTGGACACCAATAAATCCTTGTCATGAACCAATCGAACATTCCAGGTGCCTAGTTGTACGGTTTCCCCCTGTGTCAAAGGAATTACAACAACAGCTTTCATGGTTTAATATTGAAGAGCTAAAAGCTTTTCGAAAGGAACTCGGACCAAAATTCGTAAGACCTCTTACTAGAGGAGAGAATGATAACACCCAGCGACCTGACATTCACCAAGGATTGGTTACAATGCAAATCCTCAAGGATATTAGCAGTAGCCGAATACTCGTTTATGCATGGAAGAACTTCTATGAACTTTTCGTACAGAAGGAAGAATCCAAAACAGTTGGGAAAATACTCAGGGGCGATGACGATAATACAAAAAATACAGTAATCCTCTTACACTGGACACATGAGCAGTCGTGGGAAGATGACGAGATGAATTCATTCTACCAACGGCTAGAGCGCCTATGAGCTTATTATGGTATTAGATAACGCTGTATGCCTAAATTAACAGAGGCATTACAAGACAGAGCAAAGATTGGAGATATCCAGGCCCTCGACCAGATTGCATTACTTAAAAAGACGTATCGCCCAATAACATGCTACCCTGGGGGGTTATGTAGTCTATCGACGATGGAGACTACTGTACACAAAAGGCAAGATAGCTGTGGCATGGACCACGTACAGATCAAGACGAAGGGCGATGGTTCCAACCTTACTTGCTCGACAAGGATTCCTCCAAAAAGAAAAGCAATAGCAATATCAGGAGAGCCCTTGTGGTTTCACCAAGAGTTTATTAATACATTTGCTACCTTTGGTGACTTCCGAGTCTTTATAGTAGGACAGAATTGCCCTCAAGGTTTACGTCATCGAAAGGGAAAGATTATATGTGTTGCACATACTATTTGGAGTACTAAAGAAAGTACCGAGATACTCGTCAACCGCGCAGATACCGAGTCTTTTAAAAAGATGAACTGTGGTATATCATTTCAGGATCTCCAATTATTTGCATTAGAGGTCTATGAGAGCCTTCGCCAGCGAGCTGATTGGGCAGAAAGGTTCGAATCTCTGGAAGTAGGTGTCCGACTTGATATAGCTATCTCACCGGTATCGCCATCATTCTTCGTTAATGAGATCACGCGGTGGTATGGTGCCGACTTCTTCTCGGATAATGTATTACCAGAACCCAAGTACAGATTATGCGAAGAGTTTGCGAAAGGAATTAGTGCGTATTTCGGTCCATAGAAAGAGAGCTGCCTCTTTGGCATTTACATGAATAAATGATAACCCAATGGTTCTAATTCTTGCTTTTTTTTTTGCTCTGTTCCTATTCTCCCTCTAGCAATTGCCACATTAGAGTCTATATCATAACCTCCAGGAGCTGTAGGAGATGATATACTAGCCAGAGCTCAGTCGATCTCGTCATACTACTAAAAAGATATTTCTAGCAAAAGGGTAGGAAGGTAATAAATCAGTGCTACAATAGTTTGAGGTAGCCATCTGAGTGTGGGAGTGCTGCTTAGAAGTCGAACGTTTAAAGAAAAGGACGATGACCAAGATCTTATTATGCAACGGCATCACTCTAGTCATTGGTTTCTGCCGAGAGGACATCAAGATCGGAGATGGGGTTACATAATAGAAGACAGTTACATTTTTATCTACAGCACTGTACATGATCTATTCTTGCTGAAAATATTTAGAGCCACCCTGAGTACTTGTGCATCATCGCCTCGGGGCTCAATTTGAATTCTGTTGCGTCGCTGATTGCATAGAATAGGGGGTTGAAGGTCAGCACTCAGTGTAATGCCCCTCTACTACGTGCTCGCTTCTCACCAGCGTTCCGCGATCCAATGTGTACCTCTACTGGTATATAGATATGGCCAAGGCTAGATCTCTAGGTGTCTCTGGTTTTGCTTGAGATGAAATTACACCTCCCCTCTGTACTATCTTCCCGCCCCCTGATGCCCCATGCATCCGTCGTTGGCCATAAGGTCGAAAGACATCAATAGTGCTGTTTATGCGACTGCGCAGGTATAACTATGTATATCTGATGGCTTTCTGATAAGACGAACAATCTTTATTGACATCGACTTAAGCAGTAGCTCGTTGGGTGCTATAGTTCGCAATGAAGTAGTAGCTAAAGGTGGGCCTTTATGAGCGAGGTTGAGTATTGAATAGATATGGAGAACGATGAGATTTCCCAGCCTTTATAAGGTGTTATGGATTGATAAGAAGGCGTATTCGGAAGTAGACACGATTGTGGTTACCAGGGAAGCCCTCGAGCTTTCAACTCTGATTTTTACATCTCTGCTCGCAATTGATCAACGTGGGCTAGGACAGGTCGGTGCAACTGGTTGAAAGTTAGCTGTGGGCTACGCTTAATACATCGAGGATATCATTTACTACTTGGCTGGTGACTATAAAGAAGGCACTAATTAGTTGATCCTAGTGTAAATGATAGAGAAGTGTTAAGAGTACAGACGGCGGATCAAGACGAACCCGCTCACTAGAGTAAACTCCTATGCGCCCTAACGAAGAGATGCAGGTCAGACTACTGACCTGTCATGGCTTTTCAGGTGGAATTGAGAATCCTTGTTAGATGGCAATGGTAGTAGTAATTGCGCCTGTTTTCGTCAGTTATAGAGGTTCTCTGTGAGTAGGTTACTCACCAATACTTATACCAAAGACAACATCGAAATTTTCCTGCACTAGGTAGGGCAGCCCAACCCTGTCCTAAAGTAGCTATAGATATTGCAGAGTCGCCAAGCCCCGAACCCCGCCCCTATCAAAAGTCAGGAGACGAACTCCGGCCGTGGGAGGTAGGATCTTAACAGCTACTCCGGATGTATCGAGTCCGCAGAAGAAGCAGCTATCAACTTCGAAGAGCCACAGATCATGACCGCTCTTCCTCCCGAAAACCTAGATACAATTTTCACAGATGTAGTATCCATAGGGTAACCCATACTGAGGTCTCCTACGCAAACAAGTGAGACAGGTGTCATCGGAGCGGAGAGCAATCCAGTCTATTTGTAGTTTAAGGAGTTAACGGTGGAGATCTACGGAAGTAATGGTTGAGCAAGAGTTCAGCGTCTCAAAGAGTTCTGAGAAACTATCCTCAATTTTTCTCATAGATCCCAAGGGTAAGATTAGATTTACTGGGTCCTGAAGCAGCACCCAGTCTCTATACGCCTAGTGGCAGATATCCTTGTATAGTACCCGGAAGTCATCCCGAGGCGCAAAGATTAAGATTCTTATCAACTTCTATTTCCTCTTCTGGGGTTTGACTCACGATATATGTTAGGAGGATAGCTCTGCATTCGAGGAGCTATTGCACTTTCTACCATCGCTGACAACCCTTCAGCTATCATTCGTGGGCTTGAATGTAGTCGAGGATCTTAAAGACGACACAAAAACCCCGAATCTACACACACTTCAGTGCTGCACCATGTGTACTAGGATGGGACGGTCAATTTGCATCACCACCGGAGAGGTCCATATCACGCATATATCGATACCGAATTCTACAAGACACCAGATCTAGCAGCAGCCTTCCACTCGGGGTTTTCAGTTGATGAACAAACGGACTGGTATCCAACTATCAAGCATCTTGCACGTGCTCCGCATCCAACACTCTTTACTGCGGCTAGACACCTTGAGATTCAGGGAGAGATGAGGGTTTAGAAGATCCTTAGAGCTAGATTTGTAAAGAATGCTGAAGTAAATAGGTAGGAAGGGATGTCTCCTTCGCTTAGAGTCTGTAGGGATAAGCCCAACGAGGTCAGATATCGAAAATATTGGTAGTATATTATAAAACAAAGGTGATTAGGAAATATGAAGGGTATTGTTATACAGGAAGGGGGAGGCGAAGGCAATGTGTTATGCATGAGCTATCAATGTGTGTCCCATCTCGCAGAGTCAGTTATATTGTATGCCCTTCTGAATACTCCCAGCCCTAAATAAGGTCCCTTGACCTACAGCACCACCGTCGAACTCTTTTCGCCTTTCAGACCCATATAAGCCTTCCAACTAGTAGCGTCCATCCCAGCATAAGCCCCATTCTCCCTCACTCCTGCCGATCCCGTCCAGGCGACCGGCTCTCAATCTTCTGAGAGAAGGTTGCCATAACAAGCATTGCAGCGAAGGTCGTTCCATTGGTTGCGGTATGTAGCCACAAGCTTCGACGTCTTCTCGTTGTTGCAGCGACCGCATGTGAAAGGGGTAGAGGAAGAGAGGCGATACAATGTCAGTTCTCCTCTAGGGTCGTAAATCTTGACAATTACGAATTTAGAGGGTGGTGCTTGGGTCTGACCGCTGTCCTTTTGAGGACCAGCAGAGTCTTCGTGGCTGTTGCGGGATTCAGAAGACATAGTTCGGTGTCGATTAATATAGAAGTGTAGGGTAGTACTAAGTTGTTTACGCTAGCGATTGTCTAGCGTTAAGTAATAACAGAATACAAGTTACTTAGAACGTAGCACAATTGGCTGGATATGTTTTCGGTGGTGAGGCTATTGATGCCTGAAACCCGATCACGAAATCTTACTCGTACACCAGGCACGTGACTAAGCTTCAGAAGCCTTCCCTTTCTACTATGATATACAAAGACGTGACCTGGTATTTATAGCATAGAGTAGGTTACTATAACATAGAAATGGACTCACTAAACACACGTGGAAAAAATAAGATTTTGTACTTCACCGTATATACCAAACTCCTCACATGTAGGAGTTGACGTAGAACATAAACCCCGCACATAGAAGAAATCAATTAGTATAATACAGAAAGTAGACCCTCTGGACAGATAAGAACAAACATTTGCCCGCCTATAGAGCATTATTCCCGCCCTCTTTTCGACAGGAAGTATCTATATATCCGAAATACAAGATTCTAATCAACGCAAGTCTTACCATACGGGCAATATCCACCTCCGTTGCCCCTTCTATTGAAGAGGCAGCATCATACCATTACAAATTCAATCCAACAGACCCGCAGAAGCCTCCGTATTCCAGGCGCCAAATCTCTTGATTGTTCTGTCGACCGCGCTGTCCCGCTAGGCCCCAACTATTATAACCTAGAACGAAGTAAGTTATCTTTTTGAACGATATTTAGAGCTGTAGAACAGACTGCGGACAATAGAACGCTACAGGCATTTGATGCTTCGATGCAACCCACCAAGGGTTTCGGTGAATATTACTTCGCCACGGTCGAAGCTTTCTATCACCTTCGCTGCCTAGATATTATACGAAAGTTCATCTGGCGAGACCACTATCAGCACGTCGATACTTTTCAAAACCCACCAGAGATTGTGTGGAAACATGTTGGTATGTTGGATTGATCACCATGGGAAAATGGCACAATTGATCAAGATGGTAACATAAGCAGATCATTATATCGATCTGCTACGGCAGGTGCTCATGTACACTAGCAGCACAGGCCCGTTATTCTACACTGATTATAGCAATCAACAACCCGAAGCTCACGTCTCGAGACTCCATCTATGTAGAAACTTCTTACAAATTTCGGAATGGGTTTAGGAGCACGATTTAGAGCTTGGCATCTATGCAGAAAATTAACAGTTGGAGGATTCAATATTTCTTCGCAAGTTTGGCAACTTTGGCACCTTGATATGGCTTCTTTATTATTTAATATTAAATTGTTCAATATAAAAGCCTAATATAGAAGTATACAACGTCAACAAGATACCTAGCTAATATAGAAGCTAGGATGGAAGTAAAAGCAGAATCGCGACATCACTCCACACTCTTAGAGTCCCCACCAACTACTACAAAAATATCCCGTCACAGATACCTCTTAAGGCGAGTACGTGTATATTCCCTAGCCTAGGGGATCGTCTATAACCAATGTGTCCTTGTCTACATCCGTAGTAAGTCGTCTATTCTATACCTACTACTAAATCTTCGCAAAATTCCGACAAGTGTGCACGACCTCAGCCACGACCGTTATGCTAGACTGAATAGATATATACGTAAAGGTGGTAGGTGTTGTTGATCTTTCTTCCATATCTGGAGCTTTGCGGGACTGAAGGATGCTTCGTGTCTCAAAAAGTTGACTGCTTGCTGAGCTTTGATTGTCCATATGTCACGGGAGTTTGTGATATTGCCCATGTTACGGCTTTCGTCCAATGCGGAAGCAAATATGAGCTCTCCGGTCAACGCCTCCTTTTCTTTCTTGCTACTAGCATCTGGCAGCATCCAAACCAGTGCTAAAAATTCAGATACACAATCGCTGACACACTCATGGTAAATTTGTGGTGACTTCGGCCTTACACGAAGGGCAGTTTTGGTAAGGGGCTCGGTACCACAACGAATCACTTTAATCCTCTATCCTCGACCGCTCAAGATGTTAAATGATTGTGATTAGAACATGGATGGACAAAGCGCATTCGAAAAGTAGGTAACTCGATCATTCGCGACTTATCGTTCACCGACTAGTCTCCATATTGGTGAGGAACAAATTTTGATGACAGAGAGGAAGCAACCAAGACAACATGAGGCTTGATATTCAGCGGGATATATGGAATATCCCTAAAGAATAGGGGTCAAAACGCTTGTTAACGTGACCGTGAAAATGGCCAGGTCAATCTGTACGATGGCAGGGCATCTTGCTCCTGATGCCTAGGCTGGTTCCCACAGTCCAATGAGCATTGTCTGATTTCTAGATAACTACAGCGAATGGAAAAACAAGGGGCCGCGAATCAGGGTATTCTCGGGGGTAAAAGCGCTAGCTGTCGAGTTACGAGCTTAAGTTACGAGCTAGTCACGAGTTCGAGTCACAATACAATAGCAAACAATAGTTTAGCCGGTCCTCCAACTTGGAGGCTGGATTTGGCCAGTTTACGGGCCAGATTCCAGCCTCCGAGTGCACACATTGTGCAGGAGGGCCCGGTGTGTGAACGGTGTGTGTGGCCGCGCCTGGCTCCCCCGGTGGAAGCTGCGCCAACTGCCATTACGGCAGTGAGGGGACTCGCTGTTCTTTCCGTAAGCACCCCACGGTCCGCAAATCTCTTCTTACTGACCTGTTAGGGTCTGCTCCCGCCCCTGCCGCTGCTGCTGCCACCGAATAGTGATACTATTGTCCACGGTACCGGAAGAACACCATCTGGACGTGCGAACGGGCAATCATCATCTCTTCTAGCTGACTGAGCTCTGGCACGTAATCCGGTACGGCGCCTGGGTCCATCCCATTGTCCGCAGACATGAGGTACGGCACACGGGTCTTGCGGTCCCGTAAATAACACCTGTGGCAGACAGTATCTTTCAGGTCCATCGCGAACCACCGCTCCTGGCACCGACTGCACGTCTCCATCGCGACCGTATCCATCGTAGTATTGAAATCTTGTATCCATTGTCATTGGTTATCAGGGATAAAGCCCGTATCCGGTAGAGGAGACGGTTGCGGATGAGTTTCGGGTGGAGGAGTTAACGGATGGGTTTCGGGTGGTAGAAGAGCCGCAGGAGGCGTGGCAGGCTATATACTGGTCAGTAAGTGATTGAAAGGGCAGTAGAAGACGTACGGCAGGTGGTGGTGCTGTCCGTAAACGTTGCGAAGGAGGTTGGTCTGGCAAGGCAGATTTGGTAGGGCGTTTCTTCCGCTTTGTACGACACGCAATACATATAGAATAAACGTTAGACCCTATCGCAGACTCGGTATCTCTGAGAAAAGCAGAAAGAGGAAGTTTATGAGAGCTAGCAGCGCACCATCTAGACTCCACAAGCAGTTGTGCAGGCAAAAAGCTGAAGAGGAAACACGCCAAGACGACGTCCGAAATGCCCATCACGTGATTCAATGAGGCGGGTGCCAATCTCTATCTCTACAGTAGGCTGGCTGTAACAAAGCTCGGAGTTGGGCCGCGAAATTATTACTAGTTCATCCAGTCCGGTCAGACAAACAACAACATATTGGGATATAACTGTAGTCCTAGCAACCAAACAACACCATCGACCTAATATACTATGGCGAGCAGAACAAGGCCACACTTTGATGCCATATTGATGGACATTTGGATGCCAAATACGGATGTTACCGAGTTTTCACGGGGCGGCCGCTAGCTTTATATTAAACTAATATATTAGTAAGGTTTAGATTTACTTTAATTATAAAGAAGTATAAAGCGCTTTATTCAATAAACACGAAGTAAATTATCCGACTTCACGCTACCGTGCCGCTTTCTCCTTTCTCCATTATGTCGACCTTATTCATCGGCGAGGAGCCGTCAGCCTCGTCAACAACACCCCTATCATCGTCTAGACTGCTCTCTTCTTCCCAGGCAACTTCGTTAACAACACCAAGAATGACTAGTAAGTATTGGCCCATTTGGCAGCATATAACACAAAAGCTAATAATATCTAGAACCTATTGTTTTTAAAACCATTCCTGATCTTTTTCAGCGTATCGCCAAAGCTACCGAAGATGTTATTACTGTCCACGGCATCTCTTCAACAGACTTTACTAAGTTTTCCAAACAAAGGGAGGAAGGCGAAGTACGCAAGTTCCGCATATCGCTATACACAGCCGACACCGAATGCATGATAATTACAATTCCAACATTTAAATATGAAAACCTTCATGGAGGTCTTGGTGATCGTATCTATGGAGATGCTGCGTCTATAGGCTTAGGGGATGAATTTATTGGCGTTGGTGCCACAACATTTAAAGAAAAAGATGTAAATGGAAATATTCTTTCGCTAGGAGAAGGGGGCTCGAGTCGAAAACCGCGTCTACGGAGAAACAATGAGGATTATCCAACATTAGTAATCGAGGCTGGTTGGTCCTAGACTCAAGAGAAATTACAACAGAGGGTTGAGTGGTGGTTTGACAAGTCAAATGGTGATGTAAAAATTGTTTTGCTTGTGAAGAGGACTCTTAGATCAAAGCATATTCGGATAGAAAAGTAGAAGCTTGCTCCAGCCATTCCTCGTCAAGGAGCAACTACACGAGCAGCTCCCCTCACACCACAATGTGTTCACGTCGTTGAAATCGCTCGAGTATCTGGCATTGACAATACCTATCTAGATCGACCTAACCCAGCATCCTATGTAGTGACTGGCGGTCCTCTGCAGCTGGAATTCGAAGACATCTTCCTCCGACAGCCAATTGCAGAAGAAAGAGATTTGATTATTAGCAATGCAAAACTACAACTATATGCAGCTATAATCTGGGGAAACACGCCTTAGACTGGATTTGGCTGGACTATAGTACTACCTCGAATTTTTTGTAGGAAATTGAGTTGCTTTTTGGTTTTATTTTATAAGTCCTTGTTCAGTCTTTATTTACTCCTTTGAATTGTAGTTTAAAATTCTAATTTAATAAATGCTATATATATACCTTTTCCTCGTAAGCTCGGGTGCACGTGATACCAGCCTTCCTTCCTGCAACTCGTACTATATGATATACTACATACATTTAGGGTCATTTGACCAATCAGAGAACGGTTCTTGGTAGGGTTGTGAACCATATCATATATGATGTGGTTTGTTGCATGTCGTCCGGAGGATCCTCAGGAGGTACGCTTTCACCTGCTACCGACTGATGCAAGAGTCTGATGTTCAAATATAGGCGAAGGAGCTCTACAGTCACTGAGAAGCAGTGCATTTGGCTTCGGAACAGACATAGGTCAGTCTAGCTTGACATGACTTCCCCCGTATTGCTTCGCGATCTGACCAAGGACAGGGAACGGTTTCAATGCCTGCAGCATATAATGGGATCTACAGCTTTAAGCCATCCACTGGACGAATTGCTTTCACGTATGTATAATCTCGGCAGCGATAATGCGCATAGCTGACAAATTCATCAGCCCTCTTTCACACAGGCCGATGGTCGTGGGGATGTTCTAGACAATATCGCATTGTTAGGGGAGCTACTCGTCTCTCAAATCGCACATATATTCGCGAATGGTCGAAAAGACCCAGTCCCGCTTCTTCAATTCTTCAACAGCACACTCCACTTGAAGGACTTTATATCCATTGCACAAATCGCTGTGGATGCCTTGGAAAAGCATTGAAGGGATCCAAGGTGGCAAGAACAGATGGGGAGCTGTCAGTCGACATAAAGAGGCAAAAAGGTTCGGCAAGGGCAGCCGATGGTGAATTTGGAGCGATGAGATTTTGAAAGGATTGTTAAATGGAAGATTTGGGCCTTCGTGCTATGAGTCCTTTGCATGGAGCCATCAACAATCACTGGCTAGCACATGATTTTATTTTTACTTTCAGACAGAAGGACATGTTCCCTTCCTTGCACACCCACACTAAACACCATGATCATACATGGCATATCATACAATCATGGAGAGTGGCCATCACCTCCCTTAAGGATGGACGGTCTATTTTCAGCTGTCCACTAGTCTCACCTGCTAGAAAATCCCGAGCGTCTTGGAGTTCACTCTCCCACCAGACTCTTGCAGCTTCCACCACAGCCTCGCCCAACCTCTCATTATCACCCACCTTCAACTGTGTTATACTCGCAGGATACAATTTCCCTGCTGTCCTGGTCACCGGTGCGGACTTCAGGAGCCCGCCTCTTGAGGTGGTTTATTCTCTCGCTCCGGCTGTGCATCGCTTCACAAGGTCCCTTATACGAGCTGGACAGGATCGGAATTCTGGAAACGTAATATCGGGTTCATGAGGCCATGCATGGGCAAGGCTGATTTTGACGTTGCTCAGCCCCTCGAAAATGCAATAGATGAGCAGTCCAAGTGAATAGACCTGGGCAGATTCCCGAGCTTCAGCAGGCATTGCGAACCAAACAGCGTTCCTGCCATGTGGCACGTTTTTAGCAAGCCAACTGTATAACAGCTATCTCTTTGTTATATTTATAGCAGTGATGTTTTATATTATATTTTACTAGCTTCTGATCTTGCCGTGACCTAGATTTAGGTCATATATAGCTTAATGTCCTCGGCCGACCGCCACACAATATATATAGAAAATAGAAAAAGATAGATATGTTTTTAGAAAGATCCTTTATAAAAAATAAGTATTAAATAGCAAGCCTTATATCAAAGAAGTAGAATAATATAATAAGAATCTCTCTTTCCTAGCCCTCTTATCTACTAATAACAAACTAAGCTTATCTTTACTACTTAACTCTTAGTAATAACTTCTTTTTCTTTACATTATATTATAATTTATATATAGGCTCGTTAGGCCACTATATTATATTCTCTATCACGATATACACTTCGATAATATAAGTGTTAGTACGGTTAGGAATCGCTATAAGAATCGATATATAATCTGACTTAATTAAGACCGACTTAGTTATACGACATAGGCTACTACGTACTTAAGGTGCAATACCATGGCATAAAGTAATATATTAAGACAGTCTACAACGCTCCGGTAGATATTTAATGGCTAAACAAGTTGTTCTAAATGTCGGATTAATCCTCGTTAATATAAAAATAGTAGTTATATATAGGATCTAATCTTTAGTACTATTTATTTGGTCTATTAACGCGGATTAATCTAATATTTAAAACAACTTGTTTGGCCATTGGATATTTGTCGGAGCGTTATAGGCTGTCCTTGTCTTAATATAAGACGATAAGGATTTGCGCTTTTGACTACCGCGAGTAGTTAGAAGCGTAAATCCTCATCGTCTTATAGATATAACGTGGTTTATCACCAAGTCGCCTATATCACCGAGTCGCCCACTTTTCCTTACATTCTACCCTACCAACTTTAACACGCGTTTTCAAAACCACCACAAATGGAAATTCAAACCGAAGAAGCTCGAATTATTTTAGCTATTAAGGCTATTCGTTCATCTAAGACAATTAATACTCGAACGGCAGTAAAACTATATAAAGTCCCTAGAACTACACTTCGAGACAGAATGGCCGGCCGAACCCCTTACAACGAAACACGATCTAATAGTTATAAATTAAGTACCTTAGAGGAGGAAGTACTTATTTAATATATACTTGATCTAGATTTAAGAGGATTTGTACCCCGGTTAGCTAGTATAAAAGATATAGTAAATTATATCCTTAAATTAAGAGGAGGGGAACATGTTAATAAGCTCTAGGCGTATCGATTTATATAACGATAACTAGCCTTTAAGACGCGTTTTAATTACGTTTATGATTTTTAAAAGGCCTTATATAAAGATCCTAAGCTAATTAGCGTATAGTTTCGACTAGTAGAAAATATAAGGGCAAAGTATAGGATTTTAAATTACGACTTTTATAACTTCGATAAGACTAGGTTTATAATAAGTATAATCTACGCTATAATAGTCGTTACTTATATAGATCGACATAGTAGAGGCAAGGCAGTTTAGCTAAGGAATTAGGAATAGGCTATAGTAATTGTTTATATTAATAATAAAAGCTAGAATATTCCTTTATTTTTAGTAGTTTAAAGGAAGAATCATCTTATGAATTAATATACTAAGAGCGGCCTTCCACCTAACTAGGTTATTAAAACGACAAGTAATAAGTAGATAAATAATAAGATAGGTCTAAAATAGTTAAAACACTTTAATAAATATACTACTAGTCGTATAAAGGGTCTATATCGAATGCTAGTATTAAATAAGCATAAGAGTTATAAATCGGCCGAATTCTAAGAGTACTATAAGGCATATAATATTATAACTCTTAGACTACCTCCTTAATCGTCTTATTTAACCTAACCACTTAATATTAAGTGCTTTAGTATATTAAAGCAGGTGTATAGTTAATAAATCAAGACGTTTATTAAGGCCTATATTAACTATATTATAAAGGTGGAGTTCTTTTTAGCCTTTATAACAGTATATAAGGAATTAATAATAGCCTAGAACGCTTAGGCTAAGTTCTATAAAGCTGGCTTAGTGCTATTTAACCTATAGGCTATGATTTTAAAGTTTAATATTAAGTTATAGACTCCTATACCAACTGGCTTTTCTAGAGGCGCTAACCCTTAGGTCTCTTAAACCTCTTCTAACCTAATAGAAGTTCTTTTATAAACAACTCTTATATAAAGTCGGATTGCCTATTACTAAGGCAGCTTACTTACTCCACTTTTTAAGACAGTCGTTATATTAGCAAAGGGTATAGAGCGAATGGCCTATAAGATAACCCTTTTATCTACTAAAGTACGCACTCTTTAAGCAGCTAATAAAGCCTTAAGTAAACATTGTGGGGCTAAAAAAGCTTATATTCGTCATAGGGGGGCACTTATAGTAAAGGATATATAAGATCTTTTATTATAAAGGGACGTTGATAAGCAAGTATAACGCGACGAACGCGTAGCGAGGGGTAGTCGAAAGGAGGGGCAGCAGTCTAGGCGGCGTTGTAGGATCTGTGGAAAAGCTGGTCATAATACGCAAACTTGTTAAAAAGCTGTAGATATATCTAGTTCATTAGATTTAAAGTAGTTTTAGTTAATTTAGTATGTTGTAGTTGATTTATAAACATTTGAGGTGTTCTGCCAAGGAAAAGTAGGCGACTCGGTGATAAACCACGTTAATAGTAAAGCTAAAATCGTATAAGAAGGCTATAATAGTAAAGTAAATAAACAATATTAGAGATTAGATCCTAAATATAATTAGTGCGTTCCTTATACAGGCGGGACAGCACTAGTAATCTGTCTAATGTCAGAAACACTAAAACTTAAAATAGCCCTCTTTCTGCGCGACCCATTACAATGTCAATGCTACCTGAAACCAATCAAAGGTAATGCTATTAAGTGAAGCATAAGCCTATGCACTTTTATAGCACCGAAGTAGCGTTTGGGTTTGGTTTTAGTTTTAGCAGGCCAGTCACAAAGCGAACGCGAGTCATCCCTACCACTATAAAGTGCCAGTAAGCCCCTCTCCCAATTTAACCCGCACATCCAACGCCAGTGCCAACATCCTGAGCCTCATCCACCCGAACACAATATTTCTTCGTACTATTGCGTCTTGATCCTCGAACCAGCCACCACACCATGGGTTTGCGCTAGCCATCGTTTCTCCGGTAGAAAAAGACCACAGAGGATGACACATTGCGTTAGAATATTGTCGATGAGTTCCTCCCTACCATTCCCCATTGCGTCCCTCCGCCCTTTCAGAGGTCTCCATTCCCTTTTTCGGGATTCTCTTCGTACGCCAACAATCTCCCTAGCCGAATTAAAGGCGAAGTATGCCACGCTCTAAGGAACCCGTCCCGTTGAGCAACGGCAAAAGCATCTCAGCGAATTAGCGTGGCGATCTCCATGTTTTAAGCCAGCCTCTATCGCACTATGTATGATACAGCCTATAAAGGAGTGGGGACAAATTGATATGTTTTTCTACATGTAACATTCTTCGAAGATGGATTACCGGTATTTTGGGGACATGGCATCAAAGAGATTCAGGACTTCGGTGGGACGAGACCGTTTCCTTGGTCGGCGGTCCAGGTACCGGCACTAGGTGACGCCGCTGAGGATGCTGTTTGTGATTCTGGGGTGCAAGAAAAGGAAGGCTCTGGAGGATACAACAGAGGTGACTTACAACGTGCAGCAAGCTACTTTGGACGGGAGTAAGAAACGAAGCTGATGACTATCAAATACAAGCGACGATTTGTCGTCTCTATTGTTTGTGTTCTAACACAGCTAGCTGTGGGGGGGTTAGGCCAACGTCACGGCCTTTAACTAAACGTAGCTAGACTAAGTGCTTTAATATATACTATATACCCTTTTCTACTTCTACCCCTAATAAGCTTTAACTCTATTAAACGACTAGACGGCAAGCTTAGCTACTGTTTTCCGCAGCCGACTTGCTTGAATCTTGCCTGCTGCAAATAATCAATGATGCCTAAGTGATTAATTAGCTATAAAAGAGTTATAATTTCCTTTACTTTAAATAGATTTATTTAAAGGATAAAAAGGAAAGTCTTCTAAGAAAAGGTCTATTAGATAATCGTCCTTTATAACTACTAATAAAGATTTTAGCTTATAATATTATTAATAGAGGTTTAAGTTATTAGACTCTATAATAAAGATTAATATAATTAAAACTAACTACTTTTATAATAGGCTTAGACTTTTAAGACGGCGCTTTTCAAAAAGCCGAGGATAGTTAAGAAATTAATAGGATAATGCCAAGGAAACCTCGATAGAGTTAAGGGGCGAGATAAATAAGAAGTAGTTAGAGAATCAGCAATTAGATAAGGACGAAGACAAAGTCTTTAAAGATAGTCCCGAGCGTACCAGCCGAGATTGCCAATTCTATAAATTGCAATAGTTACGACTATAACAACAAAGAAGGCCCAAATAATCAACTACTAGCGGAATACTAGACGAGCTTTTCAGCAAGCAATCAGGATGAGCCCTTTGTGCAGACTCTTACAATAGACACCCTTTCAGAGCTTCCCTAATCACCTGCTTCACTTTGGCCTGGTTCTCTGTCTTCTTTATCCCGGTTTAGACTAGCTGGCTCATCTGCGGAAGCCTTATCGCATAGTCCGTCTGATCAATCGCACTCTCTTGGGGCTTAAGTAAAGCCCCATTCTTAAAGTCTTCTTTTAATCGTACGACTTATGCAAGACTGCTTAAAATCCGGCTAGCAACTTCTTTAAGCATAGATCTCGGATCGACAATACACGCACCCTTGTCAAGGAATAAGGCAGTTTCCAGGTAAACAAAGACACCAGGGATAATATCTCTAGCTTCTAAATAAAATTTATATATTTTTAGCAAGATCCTTTATAAAAAATAAGTATTAAAAAGCAAGCCTTATATCAAAGAAGTAGAATAATATAATAAGAATCTCTCTTTCCTAGCCCTCTTATCGACTAATAACAAACTAAGCTTATCTTTACTACTTAACTCTTAGAGTAATAGCTTCTTTTTCTTTACATTATATTATAATTTATAATATATAGGCTCGTTAGGCCCCTATATATTAATTATAGTTGTTGAAGTACAGATCTTCACAAAGTACTATCACGACATACACTTCGATAACAAATAGGGCCAGCTCAGTCACATGACTATGGGCTACAGCATAACCTAAGGTGCAACACCATGGCATGAAGTAATATATCAACCACGAATCAAGAACATAACAATCAGGCTGCGTCCAACACGAACGCGGATCCCCCTTTCTACCACCTTACCACTAACCGCTCGCGACCCTTCAGAATGGCGGCTCTTCCAGGTAGGCTTAAAGTGCCATTAATAGAATCGAGGTCGCCTAGTTCAATCCCTCCAAAACATTCACTCGCAGATTCCGACCCTTCCTCGCCGCGGCCGGGCACGACAAAGCGACGCCGAATTGAGGAAGAGGTGAGGGTATATAAACATCCCCTTAGGCTAGTCGAGGACTAATAGAGAAGCTCGTACAGACTATACAACAACAACCAAAGCCTCTACTTCTCAAACGTCCACACGCATCATTCCTCGAAGACCTTGTTGATCCGCTCCCTTCGAGTCCAGCTCCGAAAAAATACTGTCCTGAGTCTGTTAACACTTTTGTTACCCAGTGGGTTTTTGGATTGGGGTCCTACCGAGAAAGACACTGCCGGTCGGATACTCTTCTTAGTCACTTAGACCGCGATATTATCCCTAGGAGACTTACTCAATCGGCGCCAAATATGGAGTCTAGACGGGATGCTGATGGATTCGTTCTGCCACCGACACCTATTACTGGATCAGGTTATTATGCCTCATCAACCGTGCCATCGGGTATAACTAAGGCCTTAACTGGTTCAAATCGAAAGAGCCTTGTTGAGGACCCTTTTTATCGATCGAAAAACTTGGCTGTGAACAATATCTATTTGCGAGTTACCTACGACGAGTTCCCAGAAGGCATTGCTACACTTGTCGATTATATACGCAAAGGCCGCGATACCCCAGGACCATCACTAGATCAAATCAAGCACAATTCTGATTTATATCGCCTTGAGATAGGGACTGGAGAATCAGAAGTAGAAAACTATTTCAAAAACCATATCTTCCCTAACCCTAAGTTATCGGACAGTCTAAAACGCAGCGACAAACATCCAATGGCCAAACAAGTTGTCCTAAATGCCGGATCAATACTTAGAGTTAGCACTCCTGTGCCTGATATACTTTATGGATATAATAATCTCAGAGCATTTTCCCAACAGAAAGCCCAACTTTGCAATATGGGAAATGAGATGAGAGCTAATACTCAGGACTTATGCTATCCCTTCTTTGTTATCGAGTTCAAGGCTGATGGTCCTGGAGGGTCTGGGAGTATGTGGGTGGGGACAAATCAATGTCTTGGAAACTCTACGTCGTGCGTCAACATTGCCGAACGCCTCAACTGCCAGCTAAAACAGTGTAAGAGCGATAAGGTCCAGCTTATTAATAGTGCTGCATTTAGTATTGCCATGAACGGCACGGAAGCACGACTTTATATCTCGTGGAAGCACAACGAGCTTTACTATATGCAGAGAGTTAAGAGTTTCTGCCTTCAAGAGCCTGACCAATACTTGGAGTTCCGCAAGTATGTCCTGAATATTATCGACTGGGGCATAGGCATACGCTTGAAAGATATTCAAAAATCATTGGACAGCCTCTTCGACGAGGAGAATAGGAAGATAGCCCCCCCACCGTCTTCGCTAGATAGTCCCGCGGTTAGCGGTAGTCAGAAGCGTAAATCCTCGTCGTCTCATGGACGCAATGGCGGGGCCAAAATCATACGGGAAGACTCTAACACCAGAGCGAATGAACAATATTGGAGATTATCTCCCAAATACAACCGTTATTTCCACGTCGATGAGGATGGAAATATAACCTGGGCGGAAGAAGAAGGGCAGTCATCCTCAGCGCAGCAATAGCGAAAGGTGATTACGAGGTAATCCATCTCCCCATGCAACATCGTGGCGTCATGCGTCCTCGTCACCCAGGATGGTCGAGCCACAAGCCATTCTTCCCTGTGCTGGACTTGTCATCCTTTGAATAGAAGGGTTCCCTGAGCAACGAACCAGACCCTCTTATGAACCACGATACTTTACTTTTGCAAAGGAAAGCCCTTAACGTTAGCTTTAACTATATATATAAATAAGATATTTTAATTATAAAATAATAACGTAAAATAAGAATTAGCCTCTATTTTAACGTCCCTCCCTACGTAACGAAAAACCCTGTGTAGTGAAAAAACTTGATACCTTAAAGAGCTTAATTCCCCACCACACATATATATGAAAGTGAATCTTGGTTTTCTATAACTTTGAACTATTTTTACTAAGATCCGATTTATAATTTTAAAAAAATTCAATATCTTAGCATTTTGTCACTTATTTTATTAGAGGCATTAGAAGTCAATATAACTACTATCCCTCGTTATATTTCGATATTCGAACTATTTTTGAAATTCGGAGTAATAATACAAAACCTATATAGAACTAAAATATATCCTTAAAGTTTAAAAACACAGAGTATAAGAAAACCTGTCTGCCGGATTTATCTGGATAGAGTAGGGGGTACATAGGTATAAACGTGCTAAGAATCTTAATAAGCGAGGAAAAAATGGGTATTTTATTTATAGCTTACTTATTATATTTATAAAGTATAATATATCACGTGAAATGAGGCGGTGCTCCGTGTGGCCGTTATTCTAGAAGTTTCTACGTAGTTGCCACGTATCCGCATCGAAGTTGCCACTCGATCACTATTCCATCTCTAATAAGTCTTTAATATAGTAAGGCACCAAGCCTTTGTTTTCCTTTATAAGTTACCGTACCACTCGTGCCCGTGCAGTGGCGTCCCTAGAAGAACCTTAGACATACGCTGCTAGGTCCAGGCGCCGTGGAGTTCCTTTGTCTACTCTTTATTATCAGGAGCATGGACGGCGTCCTAGAAAAGCGAAGGCCGAAGCCCAGCAGTATCTCAGCCCATTGGAAGAGAGAGCCCTAGACAAGCATGTAAAACTAATAGCAGATCTCAGGACCCCTCTACGAATCAAATATATCCGATTAATTGCCTTTTGCATCGCTTATAAACGTTCTACTAATAGAGCGGTTAACCCTCTAGGCAAGAACTAGGTTTAAGGGTTTAAGAAACGCCATTTATTACTTAAATTACGAAAAATGAAAGCAATAGACTAGAAACGACACGAATAAAATATATATAATAAAATAATACGATAGTTTAAAATCATTAAAGAGGTATTAGAAGACCCTGCCATTTTGCTAAAAAATACCTATAATATAGATAAGACAGGAGTTATGCTATATATGCTTAATTCTATCAAAGTCCTTATACTAAAAGATGATCCGCGAGACTATAAAGGCATAATTATAAATCGAAAGTCGATTATAGCTATTAAATGTATTAGTGCGGGCGGTAGAGTTTTGTCTCTTATGATTATTTAGCCCGCTATATCACGTCTTATATAACTAGAGGACCTTAGGCTTAACTAATAAGAGTCATTAGAAGTAGAACCGAGGTCATATGATTAGGGATTAGATCTAGGAACTTAAGGGATCTAAGATCTAGTTTAGATCTTAGGATCTAGGGGATCTAAGGCTCTAGGCACAAAGTCTTTATATAAGTAAAGATTTATACGCACTTAGATAAGAGCTTCGTGCTTAACTTAAATAGTAATATATACTTATTACTTATAATAGAACTTTAAGACCTTATTATCACGTGCTTTATATATCGACCCTTTCTTAAAAAGACTCCTACTTCGAGGAAGTATAAGCCTTTTACCTAAACCCCTTAGTAGACTAACTACTAGGAGCTATTTTAAGAATATCTTTAGTAAAAGGACTAACCGTTATAGTCAAGTGACGACGTTAACTAATAAGGAGTCTAGTATAACCTTAGAACTCTAAGAGTCCTAAGGACTCTAAAGACTCTAGGCACAAAGGCTTTATATAAGTAGAGATTTATACGTACTTAGATAAGAGATTTATACTTAACTTAAATAGTAATTTATACTTATTACTTATAATAATAGTGTTACGACTTATATGATCTAAGACCTTAGGCTTAACTAATAAGGATGCTCCTTAGTAGTAAAACCTAGGTTAAGTGATATTACTAAGTAAGGAGTCTAGGACTCTAAGAGTTTAAGACTTTAAAAGTCGTAGACTTTAATATAACACGAAGGCTTTATATAAGTAAGAATGTTTACACACTTAAATAAGAGCTTTATACTTAACTTAAGATAGTAATATATACTTATTATTATAATAACACTTATTAAATAATTATTAAATAAAGACTATAATATATCGACCTTTGCTTAAAAGCTTATACTTAAGAAGTCTAAGTATCTAAACCTAACCCTTTAGGTAAACTAACCTTATAGCTACTATGTTATTATAATAATATTAGTTAAGACAGCTATTATAGTTAAATATATCCCTTTTTTAACTTAGTATTAATATATTCCTTAAGTACTTACCACTCGTTTTTTAATAAAGGATATATAAGAAGGTAGGTCGGCTTCTTTCTTTCTTTTAATAAGATTTTATAGTCTTATAGTTAATATTATAATAGTATAATAGCTGTTTTAACTATTATTACTATAATAAAGTAGTAGCTATAAGGTTAGTTTACTTAAAGGGTTAGGTTTAGATCCTTATACTCCCTAAGTATAAGTCTTTAGGTAAGGGTTAATATCGTAGTCTTTTATAAATAATTTATTTAATAAGTGATATTATAGTAATAAGTATATATTACTATCTTAAGTTAAGTATAAAGCTCTTATCTAAGTATATAGACATTCCTACTTATATAGAGCCTTCGTATATTATTAAAGTCCGGAGCCTTAGAGTCCTTCTTATAAAGTCTAACTTTATAAAGCCTTAGACTCTAGCCTTTAGGACTCCTCGCTTAACAATATCACTTGACCTAGGTTTTACTACTAAGAAGCATCCTTATTAGTTAAGCCTAAGGTCCTAGATCACGTGAGTCGTGATAAATAGCGTATAGTCGTCTATTAGTTCTATAAATACGTCTTAGTATAATTTAAATTCCTTAGATAATTAACTTAGTTATTTATCTTTCTCTTACTTAATCTATACTATTATAATTTAATCTAAGAGATCCGCACTTCGTGGTCTTAAGTAAGTCTTAAATTCTTTATATATTAAAGGTGTTGGCTTCTTTTAATTAACTTATTAATTTTCTTAGTCGATATTTAAGTTCTTTTATTATAACTATAGATCTTTAAAGATAATGTCTTTAGCTACTAACGTGATATTAAAGGACAAAGTCATTATTCTTTTATTAAGTTCTACTTCTAAGGGTTTAATTTAAAATAGAATTTTCTTATCGTCTTTAACTCCTTCTCCTTTTATTATTATAAGCTAGTACGACGTTACTTTTTAAATATATCTTTAGCTTTATTATTAAAACCACTTCTAATTAATAAAGTTCCCTTCTACTCCTAAGTCTAATAACCTAATTACTTTTCTACCTTTAATATATAAAGAGATATTAATAAGTAGACGTCTTATAGTATATACTTTGGCCGCGATATTAATAAATCGTTAAGATATATCTCTTAGCTTCTTTATTAGCCCTTAGCTAAAGAAACCGAACCTTTTAATTCTAATTTCTTTAATATAGTAGTAAGGTCGTTAAATAAGTCCTAAGTCGTAGGATTCTTATCTTAATCTTATAACATTGCTCTAAACTCTATATTAAACTAAGAGGGCGTATATTTATATCTGATTTTTTATTAATAGTAGGCCTTATATCTTTCTTAGACGTAGTTAGTCTAATATATAATATATAGAATTCCTTTTAATAGCTTTAATAAATTATAAAGGTTGCTTAAGTTAAGGCGATGCTTATGATCCTATATCTTATAATTATATTTAAATAGCCACGACTTTAGCTAATACTAAGCTTCTTACTTCTAGTCTTAATACTCTTTATAATTATAAGAAGTATAGTATATCTAGTTAAGTCTTAGTCCTTTTATAATATATTTAGCCTTCCTTTCTCTTTCGCCTTTAGTAGGTACTATAAGGTCCGACCTATAGCTTAGGACTTCTTATTTTATTTTCTTTTATATCTTTTTTAATAAAGGTAATAAGTAAGTAGACCACTGTTCTTAATCTTCTTTATTCTCTTCTTAGTTTTAAATCTATTCCACGGGTTCTTAAAAGACGTCTACTAGTCCTTTTTTTAGAGGTGCTATAAATATATATATAAGTGTCTTTTTAAGTAGTTAGGCTTTTCTTATTAAGGTTTTAATTACTATTATAATTTATCGTTTAGGCTATTTATATTCTTTAGTAAAATGGCCTTCTCTTTTATAATTATAACATTTGCCCTTCTTCTTTTATTTCCTTTATTATTCTCTTTTCTATAGTTGTTCTTTTTACTAACGCTATTATTAAGGCCTCTGTTTCTATCGGTATGCTATAGCGAGGGAACTAAGGTCACTAATCACTCTGCGCTTATATAGGACGTAGCCTAATTATTATAGTCTTAATTCGTTATTAATTCTATACTAAGTCATGCCTTAGTGTTAAAGCTTAAGTATGCCAAGGTCATATACATAGTCATGTGCGTAATCACATGACCGTGCGCCGGTCGGGTCGTATATAGATCGTATATCGATTCCTATAACGATTCTTAACTATACTAATAGTTTCTTTTATAAGGTGCTTTTTCTTATCTATACGACCGTTGTTATAAGCGGGTATACCTTTTATTATTTCTTTCTTTTATAACGTCGCTCTCTTTATTAGTTTTAAATATTTATTATTATATTCTTTATTATTATAAAGTCGTTAGGTTTTCTTATATAAGTAATCTTATTCTTTAAGTTTTTTAAAAGCCCTTTATAAAACATTGTTCTTAGGACCTCTATATCTTATTACGTTCTTAGTATATATTATATAAAGGCTACTAAGTACTTAAGAAAAGATTCCTTTATAATGTTACGGCTTATATAATTAAAAGACCTTAGGCTTAATTAATAAATGGCTTATTAAAAGTAGAACCGAAGTTATATAATAACGCTAACTAATAAGGAGTCTAGTATAACCTTAGGACTTTAGAAGTCTATAAAGTACTAAGAGTCTATAGGCTTTAAGACTCTAGTAACACAAAGGCTTTATATAAAAAGGAATGTTTATACACTTAGATAAGAGCTTTATACTTAACTTAAGATAATAATATATACTTATTACTATAATATAACTTATTAAACAATTATTAATTAAAGACTACGATATATCGACCTTTGCTTAAAAGACTTATACTTAAGAAGTCTAAGTATTTAAACCTAACTCTTTAGGTAAACTAATCTTATAGATACCACGTTATTATAATAGCAATAGTTAAGATAGCTATTATATATAGCTAGGTTTAATAACTATTTAATAGCCTATTCTTTTTTGTCTTTTTTCTTATAAACTTCCTTTAAGGCATTCTTATAACTAGTATAACTTTAAAACATTTATTAAGTGTCCTCTTTTCTCTTTATAAACGTCTTAGACTAATAGTCGTCTAAGAAGGTTTTTACTTAGCTAAAGGCCGCTCCTTTTAAATAAGACATTATATAGGTGACCTTATTAGCTTCCTTAGGAAAAGCGTTGCTATTATAAATAATATAAATTCGAAGTTTTACTAAATGCTTCTTAAGTTTAAATAGCATTTTATTAAATATTAATAAAAGGGCGACTTTAATAATCTTATAGTTATTAACCGTAGTTATCTTAATATCTTTATTATTATCCTCGCTCTCTTTTTATATAACTACTATTATTAATAAAGGTAGTTAAGAAGTGGATTCTACTATTAATATATTAACTAATGCCTTTTATTAGTGCTTAAAGTATAACGGCTGTCTTAATTAATACTACTATAATAACGTAGTAGCTATAAGGTTAGTTTACTTAAAGAGTTAAGTTTAGATTCTTATACTTCTTAAGTATAAGTCTTTAAGTAAGGGTCGACGTGTCGTAGTCTTTTATTAATAATTATTTAATAAGTGATATTATAATAATAAGTATATATTATTATCTTAAGTTAAGCACAAAGCTCTTATCTAAGTATATAAACATTCTTACTTATATAGAGCCTTTATGCCGCTAGAGGTAAGGAGCCTATAATGTCTTAAGCTCTATATTAAAGCCTAGGAGCCCTAGAGCTCTAAAGCGCATTCGTTCTTAAGCGATATTACTTAACTAAGGTTCTACTACTAAAAGCCGTTGCTTATTAGTTAAGCCTAAGGTCCTTAGTTATATAAGTTATAATAATAAGCCTAAAGTTATTAAAATAAATATATTAGATATTATAATTAGAGTAGTATATAGTTAGCTAAGTAAAAATAATAAGCTACGACTAGTAGCCTTCTTTTTAAAAAAGCTTTCTTTTATAAAGCTAAACTATAAAATATATAATAAGGAGTTACTTATAATTATTAAAGCTTTAGATAAATAAAGATACTACTTAAAAAAGGCTAAATACTAAATCACTATATTTAATAACTATTATAACCTTAAATACTTTATTACTACTAAGTAGCTCTTAAAAAGATAAGCTAAATAGTTAAGAGCACTATTAAAGTACGACTTTATTATTAAATACTAAAAAGGCTTTAAAAACGAAAGAGTAGACGCTTTTAACTAAAGAACGGATTATATAAAAGGAATTTCTAAGACTAAAGAGGTAATCTTAAGAAAAACTAAGGTAAGGTTATAGCTAAACCACTAGACGCTAGCTATAAGACTTATTATAGTCTTAAAAAGGACTATTAATAAGATTATTAGCGCTTATAAGTTAGATAGCACTATATTACGACTTATATAATTAAAGGACCTTAAGCTTAACTAATAAAAGCGTCTTTTTAAAAGTAGAACCTTAATTAAATAATAATGCTTATAGGCATAAGTCATAAGTTATTATATATTACGACTTATAAGAGTTATATATTATATATAACTCGCGACGGTCGTAAATCATATAAGGTACTTAGGTATAATAATATATAAAGGCTTTATATAAAGTAAGAATGTTTATATACTTAGATAAAAGCTTTATACTTAACTTAAGATAATAATATACACTTATTAGATAATTATTAATAAAAGACTACGACGTTGACCTTTATCTAAAGAATTATACTTAGAGAGTATAAGGATCTAAACCTAACCCTTTAAGTAAACTAATCTTATAACTATTATCTTATTATAATAATAATAGTTAAGATAGCCGTCACACTTTAAGTATTAATAAGAGGCATTAGTTAATATATTATTACGAATGCTAAGTCTAAGATCCGCTTAGACTAAATAGAAGCAAGCTTCCTTAGTTCGCTCTAGGTTTAGTTATAAGGTAAGGGGTCTTATACCGTCGAATAGGTAAATATAATTAATATCGAATATTAATAAAGATTGCAAGTGACTAATAATAAGTAAGATTACTATTTAAAGTTGAGTATAAAGCTCTTATCTAAGGGAACGCTATCTACTTATATAGAACCTTCCTGCTTCTAGATCCCTTTAGATCTAGGATCCTCTTAGATCACTTTATAACTAGATCGCCTTAGACCTCCTAAGGTCCTAGTGATCTATCACGTGACCCTTATTAGACGAGCCCTTGCCTAAGGTTTTACTATAATCCTGTGATTATTAAGCCTAAGGTCCTTAGGCCTTATGATGTTTATAACACTATCCCCTTTTTAGTTAGTAACGTCTCGTCGCTTAAATAGAAACTATAGATTTCTTAATAGTAAGGCCAGAGCAATTCTCTTTCTTTACTATGCCTCCTAAAAGATTAAGGAAATATAAAGAACGCCTTAAATTAGCTCTATTAATTAAAAATTCCGAAACCCGTCTAACTATGCCTTCTTATTCTTATTACGCGCAATATACGCGATCCTATGTGGTCGTAAAAGAGAGTTCCTCCTATTATAATAAGTGTGTCCGCCGTGGTCGTAAATACGACGTCTAAGGTCCTTCTACCTCTAATATAGCATCCGTCTCCTACGAGCTTTATTAGCTCTAAGAAGAAGAAGAGGCGGCAATAGCGAAAATCCTCCGTCTGCGTAAGCAACAACGTCGAATATAAGGTCGAGCTGCTTAGATACTCGAGCGTGGCCTTAAAACCTTAGATAAGTTAGATATAGTAGAGGAAAAGGAAAAGAAAGAAAAGGAAACGGCCGAAAAGCGTTTACTAAAGAGAGCCACTGCTAAGCGCGAATCATCGCCGTAGGGTGGTTCCACTTCCGATCCTATTCCTACTTCCGTTGTCTTAGGAGTCGTAGAGGAGGTCCCCTTCGATCTCTTTATACTAGATTCTTTCCCTTAGGCAGACCTAGGTTTTGCCTATAGAACTCCTCTAGGAGTTCCTAACATCTACTAAGGCAATGCCGTGGTTCCTAAGTGTTCTTTAAATATAGGTAACCTTCCTATTTAATTAAATACCGTAGTGCCCTTTTATAATATTAATAGTCTAAGATTTCTTCGACTTCGTATTCTACGTTTAGGTTTACTAAGTCAATTTCTATAAAGGGTGCCCGTGGCGCGCCTTTTAGTACTAGTTTAAGGAGTAATATATAGAAGATTAAGTGTATTCTTATAGTCTTTAGTAATTTTTATCGATAGTTGACTAGTCCTATAACCTTATCGATTTCGAATGGTCCTAACTTCTTATTATCTAGTTTATCGCTTAGTCTCTTCGTTTTAATATTTTTTTATACTAAGTAAACTTTTTCTTCCTCTTTAAGCGTAGGTTTTATACTACGGTGTGTATTATAATATAGTGCTGCTTATTATAAAAGAAATCGTATGTTTAATACTAATTCCTTATATAGCGTTTTAATTTTATTAACTTAAACCAAGGCTTCTTATACTATCCCTTAAGGTTATATTAGCGTATTATATGCCTTTGGCTGTCTTTTATAATTTACGAAGAATAGCGAAACTTTTGTCGTATTTATTTCCGCACTATTATATATAAATTGTACTAATAGCAGTAGCTTAACCTAGTTATTCTACTAATAATTAGTATAGCAGCGTAAGTATACTTCTATTATCTAGTTTAATCGTTTTGTTTATCTATTCGTCTAAGGATAAAATGCTATTAAGAGCTTATGTTTTGTTCCTAGCGAGGATATAAGCGTTGTCTAGAATTTCGATATAAATAACTTGTCTTAATCCGAAATGATTTTGTCTAAGGTCTTATAACTCGATATAATTATTCTTATAAACATATATACTAAATCCACTACTATATAGGATTCTTTTTATAATAACATATAGGCATATTTCGTTAGTCTATCTATAATAATATAAATAGAATCGTATTCTACTTCGGTGACTAGTTCTCTTAATAGTAGTAGTTTTACTACAAAGTCTAAGGCGATACTCTTCTATAGTTCTAAAGGTGTGTCTAGTGATTTAAGCTTATTATAAGGAGCATACCTCGCGGCTTTGTTTCGTATATAAGTGTCGTATTTTATGACTATTCTTATAACTATCTTTCTTATCCTTAGAAAGTAGTAATCCCTTAATAATCGTTTTATTATTTTTACGATTCCTTAGTAACTATAAGCCGGCAATACGTGCTGCTCCGTTACGAATCCTTTTTAAATTCCCTTAGGTATATAGGTTCTAGATCCGTAGAACTATATACCTTGTTTATTTTTACTAAACCTATTAACACCTTCCTTAGCACTAATTACTATAGTGTCCTTATTATACGCTTCCTTAATACGTTGGTTTAAATCATCCGTTATTATTATTCGAGTTATTATTACTATAAGATGCTGTCTATTAAAAACTAATGACTCTTTATCTTATTAAAATATTATATATAATAGATACGTTTTATTATTTAAGTATTTTAGTTTTCGACTAAGTGTATCTACCTTAGCATTTTCCGTTCTTTTAATATATAAAATCTAAAAATTATAGTCCGCTATAGTCTTCGACTATCGAACTTGTCGTCTATTAAGTTCCTTCGTTGTAGTGAAGTAAACCAAGTTTTTATAATCTATTAGCACTTATACCTTATGTTTTGCCCCTTTTAAATACACCCTTTATTTTTAAAAAGAATCTACTATTACTAAGAGTTCCTTATTATATATTTCGTAGTTTAACTCTACTAATAAAAGTTTTTATAAATGATATATAACTAGTTGCTATTTTCCTTCTATATTAAGCTAACTTAAGACTGCCTTAATAGCATAGTCTAATAAGTCTATTTCGACCTTAATAGGTTTCTTTAAGTCAAACGACATAAGTACTAACGCTAATATAAATGCTTTCTTAAGGGCTTTAAAAGCTCCTTAAGCGCTCTCGCTCTACTAAAAGTCCTTATTCTTTTTAGTTAACTCTATTAAAGGTGCTACGATTGTTAAATACCCTTTAATAAATCTTTTATAAAAGTTTATAAATCCTAGAAATGACTATATATCCTTAACTAATACTAGCGTAGTCTATTCCTTAACTGCCTTAACCTTCTTAGAATCCATTGCGATTCCTTTTTTAGATATTATATATCCTAAGAATATCGTCTTTTTAATATAAAACTTATATTTTTCTTATTTAAGTCTTAAATCTAGTCCTTTTAGTGCTTCTAACACTGCTTACATATAGCCGACATGTTCTTCTTCGTCCTACGAATAGATTAAAATATCGTCTAAATATACTATAATAAATATATCTAAAAATTCCCTAAGAATCTAATGTACCAACCTTATTATTATTACTAGTGCGTTTATCAATCCGAATAATATGACCTAGTACTCGAATAGGCTATATCGAGTGCGAAAAGCCGTCTTTTATTCTTCTCCTTCTTTTATATATATTAAATAATACCCGTTTCGTAAATCTAATTTAGTAAAAATCTTAGCTCCTTAGAGTCTGTCTCTTAACTCCGTTGCTAATAGTAGTAGATATCTATCCTTTACTATAATTACGTTTAGTTTTTAATAGTCGATATATAGTCGTTTTATGCCGTCTGATTTTAGTATAAATAGTACTAGGCTTACTGCTTTAGAAGATGATTCTCTAATCTATCCCCTCTTTAAGCTATTGTCGATATATTCCTTAAGCGTCCTTAAGTTGTCTTTCGACATTAGATACACTAGACCGAAAGGTGGTTCCTTTCCTTCTTTTAATAGTATCTTATAGTCTTAGGAGTAGTGCTACGGCAATCCTTTAATGCCTTTCTTCTTTATAAACATGTTCTTAAACTTTTAATATTTTGTCGATATTATTAATAATAGGTCCTTTGTTATTATAACGTCTTCTAAGTCGTAAGAAATAGCGTATATTTCCTAACGATCCTTCTGCTTTCTATAGGAATTCTAGCACCTATTAAACATAATCTATTCTTATAACTAATCGATGTTTAGGTTATGTTTCTTAATCTATAGTATCCTTAAGATGACTTTATAGTTTTTAATATAGGCAATGTCGAACTATATCTCTTCTTAGTGGCCTTAATACATTTTTATAATCTTTGTCTCTGTTTCGTAGTAGATAAGTCCGTTTTTTATATCTATCTTATCTACTAATATTAAAGCGTATAGATTCCGTTTCCTTTAGATCCTTAATTCTAGAGCCTTTGCTACTAGTTTCGATATATAATTACCTATTGCTCTAGAGTCGATTATAACTCGAGCCCTTTGTCCCTTGATCTAGACTATATAGAACAATTAACTATCCTTAGTAGCGTATAACTCTACTTAATATTCTTTAGTAAGAATATCTCTTTAAGTCCTAAATATGCCTTTTTCCTCCTCTTCTTCTAAGAGAAGTCTATACACTTGCCCTAGCGTTAGCCTAGCCTTACTTTTAGGCACGAATTTCTTTATAAAACATTTCCCTTCGTCCTTAGTATATAACCACAGTCTCTTATTACTTAACTATAAGGCTAATTCTTAGCATTCCTTAACCTTAGGTTCTTATCTAAATACGTATGTCTTTAGTTTAAGGTACCTTATTATATAGGTTTCTTCGAAGTCGATTC
>QYAM01000151.1:0-45271 GCA_003988965.1 Neobulgaria alba | reverse complement strand
AGGAGGTGCATTTATTATAAAGGATGCACAGGATCTTATTGCTAAGAAGAACGTTGATGAGCAGGTACGACGCGACTTACGTGAAATAGGGCGTAATTCCAAGGAGGGGCGATCATCTGCGCGACGCTGTAGTAACTGCGGAAAAGCTGGTTATAATGCGCGAACTTGTTAGGTAAATGTAGATATATCTAGCTCATTAGATTCTGAGTAGATCCAGTTAATTTTATGTGTTATGGTGGTTTAATTGTCTTTTGAAGTAGTATAGGGCCAAAAAAAATCACGAGGTCCTGATATTCACGAGGTCCTGATATTCACGAGGTCCTGATATTCACGAGGTCCTGATATTCACGAGGTCCTGATATTCACGAGGTCCTGATAAGCCACGTTATACCTTTCTTTCTTTCTTTCTTTCTTTCTTTCTTTATCTCTTTCCTATTAGCCAGAAATACTCTTACCTACTAATCCAAGTCCTTATACCCTAAGAAGATTTGACTACTTCATATGATTCTCTTCTCTCTTTTAGAAAAATTAAAATTAAAATTAAGTCTATTAAAAATTACTAAAAACTAACATATACGAAAATATAAAATAAGCTTCCTCTTCTCGTCTTAGGTATTTCCAGTGCCTCCGATATATAAACTCTAAGCAACGCCTCTTCTAACCCTATAAAACCTTAAAAGGAAGAAAAGATTAGAATCTAACCTTACCTCACCTTAACCAAGGGTATTATCTTCACTTCTAGAACATTTCGACCTAGGTTTAAAACTATAGAATAGGAACACCACCTCATAAAAAGGAAATAATCAAATTTTATTGTTTTAACTTCCTTAACTTTCCCTTCAACCCCCGCCCCTCTTCCCCCCCTTACATGCGAATATATAAACTTCCAGATTCATCCAAGTCAAAAAAGGTAACATATAATAATATATAAGTTATGGGGTATCTCAATTTTCCCTCTCCTTTCTTTCATGAAAAACCAAATCTATCTATTTATATGCATAGATGTAATCCCTCCATCCTCCTCTATTCAACTCTAGAGTTTAAAAACTCAATGCTTCCCTCACTTTCACTCTCCCCTCTCCCTCTCTGCGAGAGGAAAAATCAATGAAAACGGTATATATGTTAAGTATAATAAAAACGCCACGCCCCGTACTATCAAAAAGCATATAAAATCAAATCCCATCTCCCTCCCTCTTTCCATTTCCCACGCCCATACCCATGATCTTACATCCACCCACCATCTCTTCCGAGAAGAAAAACTTTTGCAAAGAGAAAAGAGGCTTGCTTGTTTGTTTACGTACGCTTAACCTTCTTACTCCTCGGTCCTGGTTCACTATCCTCCTCCATATCGTCATCACCAGGACTACCCCTCTTACTACCCGCTCTACTAATAACTTCTTTCTCTTTCCCCTTCCCCTCTCTAACATCTAGAAACCTATTCTCGCCCCCAACCTTCCCCTCCACACCATTCCTCTTATCCCACGCCCTCAACAGCCTCCCATAATCCGCTTCTACACCCCCGAGCGCCTGCTCTAATTTCTCAATCCTCTCCACCCTATCTAATTGCATCAACATATCCCGATTATGAACATACAACCTCTTCTTGACCCATAACTTCCATAACCGATATTCCTTCTCCTGCTCTTTCCCATCTTGATCTCTCATCCTTTCATATTCTAGTAATAACGCTTCTCTGATATGTAGGGGGATTTTGGAGAGGAGTTGCATTTCTACCACACGGGCGAATTGTCGAGGTGCGATTTTGGATTTTTGACGGAGAGATTTGAGGGTTTTTAGGTCGATGAGGTCTTTGGGAATACCGTTCTTGGGGCGCGGTGTGAGGGAGGTATTTATTTTTAGGGAGAGGAATTCGGGGAGTGTACGGAGGTGAGTGAGATCGTTTAGGTCGCGAAGGTCGTCAAATGCTTCGTTGGGGTCCTCGACGGTTATTTCTATTGTTTGAGGAGCCGAGAGGTAGTGCTGGTATATTGTCGAATAAAATTTGGAGCCATTTCCTCTACCTTGGAAGGGAGGAAGAATTATGAATTGGGAGATTCGGGAACGGCAAGGGAGAGAGGAAAATTCAAAGTCCTCGTCGGAGGGTAGTTCGAATGGTGCGACTTCAGTTTTTGAGGGATCGATTTGAGGTGTTGCTTTGGCGGAGTAGCTGGCGGGTTGGAAATAAAAGTATCGATAGACGGTACAATAACCCATAAAAACGTAAGGAGACACGTTCGACGGTGCTTCGATCTTTTCGTAAAGGAAGAAAATTGTCCATCTATCCAAGGACCATTCTGGATCTGTGAGTTCGATGAAAGTGCCACCTTCGATAAATAGAGGAACTAAGATTTGAATTCGGTTGACCATTTGTTGGACTGCCGGGTCCGCAAGGTTGCCTTTCCAGATTTCGAGGGTCTTATCTCCATCTTCAATCGTCTTCAGTAACTCTCCTGGTGGACTCCAACCGGCGTATGCGGGGTCGGAGATAATTTTCTCGAAGGTAGCCGACTTCTCGAATGCATTCTTTGGTAGGTAAGGTTCTAAAACAGCCTTCAGGTCTGTTGCTTCGGTTTCACCCACGGTCTTATACTTCTTCGAATATGTGATCTGTAGTCCTGGGCGCATATCGCATGCATTGTATCTCAAATTGATATTTAAGCTCTTATAACCAAATATCGATTCGGAATCCCCGAAAATTGAGTAAGTCATTGCTGGGTTGAAGGAGTGGAGCATCTTGGGGCCACCTTCTCCAGGTGTAACGAGGGAAATGTGGAAGGCATCGTTGGACGGGGAAGACCCTATGAAGCGCGTTAGCCATGGCATGGAAAGACATCTCCAAGTGAAGTTATATATGAATTTTTGGGAAGAGAAAGTCGTAAAACCCCCTCGATTCCAGCAGTTTGCGCCAGAGGGAGGGGGGAAAGGAGGGGTCGGGATTGGAAAATATAATACTTACACTCTTCACCAACTTCGGCCATTGTGTCGGTTGGCAGATTTGAGGAATTCTCTGATGGCTGGGAGAGAACGTCGATGATCTTGAGTGACAAGTGATGGATGCTGGATCAGGACGTTGGGGGCGCGTAGATTGATTTTCTAGACGCGTTCTGCAGGGGTTCGAACAGGCTAGAATGGAAGCCTCTCAGCCTTGTACTTGAGCCGGGGAGAATTATCTGTCGTCACAACTCAGCCCAGCCCATTCGCAGAACACCTGAACGAGGATCTCACCGACAGTCAAGAAAGCGACAAGTTGCATATAGCGTTCCCCCAACCTTCGGCAATACGTATACACGATAAGAGAAGTTGTGCGACCGAAATGTCGAGGTGACAGGGCGCAATTGGATTGAGAAATACGCAGGATTCCAGATCAAGGGGTTCAAGATGTTGGACGGACTGTTTATGCTGCTCGCTTTGGGCGTGGTGATGGCATTGGCGTAGGTCTAGGAGGATGCGCCCAGCTGGAATCAATGTTCTAATGCTATTTCGCAGGTCTTTCCTCGCCGGCGCACTCCCATTGTCCATGAGCCTTTCATCCTCCCAACTCCGATTGATTTCCACCATAGGAATGGGTGTTCTTGTAGGGACTTCCCTCATTGTTATCATACCAGAAGGGATCGAAGCGGTATATGCTGCTGGGGAGGTTGGGAATTTACATACAAAGAGGGGGCACGGGGGACAGAGGGCGGTGGAGATGGAATGGGTTAGTGGAGGTGTTCATGGACTTTTACGCAAGACGGAGGGAACTCCAGTATACATTCGAAAGAGTGAAGATGTTCCAGTACTGGCCGACAAAACAGATCCACCTGCTGAAGCCAAGGTCCCATCGAGTCCAACCTCTTCTTCGTTACCCGACTCCAAAGAAACATCTCCTCCAACCAAACCTGGGGCGATACCCCCACCTCCACATGAAGGAGATGATCACCACGATCCACCCACATTTTATATCGGATTCTCCCTCATCCTAGGATTCATCCTTATGTTTCTTATCGACAAGCTACCCCAACATGCTTCAGACCGCATTCAACCTGCGGCTCAAACTCGACATATATCACTAGACAATCTATCACGAGGTCTACATTTTTCAACCAGTATGTCCATAGAGGACGAAGAATCCGAATCATTCCTCCAATCCCTTGCTCCCACTCCAAAACAATCCCGATCTCTAGCTACTACAACCGGACTTGTCATCCATGCCGCAGCCGATGGAATAGCAATGGGAGCTTCAGCATCAAGTTCAAATACAAAGCTTGGTTTTATAGTCTTCATCGCAATTATGATTCACAAAGCGCCGGCTGCATTCGGACTAACATCCGTTCTACTCAAACAGGGACTTTCCAAGAGAGCAGCTCGAGGGCATTTGATAATTTTCAGTTTAGCGGCTCCATTTGGAGCACTTTCCACTTGGTTGTTAGTTGGTGTTTTAGGCGGTGATCATATGGAAGGAGAGAGAGGACAATGGTGGACTGGTATGCTATTATTGTTTTCTGCTGGGACATTTTTGTAAGTCTTTCCCCCTTACATCTCCTTTCCATCCATCACTAATTTCCAAAAATTTAAACAGATACGTAGCAATGCACGCCATGCAAGAAGATTCCGTCCATGACCATTCCCACGCAACTTTAAACGGTTATTCAGATGGAGGAGGCGGTTACACGAGAAGTAAACCTCCTAAATCGAGTATGAGAGATACTTTTGCTGCGGTGGGGGGAATGCTGATTCCGTTACTGACGCAGTTGGGTCATCATCATTGATTAAACAGATTCCCTTTTCTAAGGTTATATGCGTATATACTTGCTTTGCTTTGGTTGGATGGATTGATGATGAGATTTGAGATTGGGATGGAAAGCAAAGGGGGAAAAATAGATGGGATGTATGTATTATATATGTAGGAGGGTTTTTCTTGGTTTGATTTTTTGGCGTTTAGAGAGCCGTGAGATTTTTGGGGAGGATGGGGATGTAGAATTTGATTTGAAGAAATGGAATTTTATGAGATGGGTCGGTATCCATGATGATGATGCTGTTATATGGAAATGAGTTGAAATGAGCGAGGTGATGTGGGAGGTTATTTACTATCCAGTTGGTAAGGTCAATTCAATCTAACTATATTCATTTCGATTGTTCTTGGATTTTATAGGAATTCATACTCGTTGTAGATACGAGTAGGTAGGATATGTTGGAGAGGAAAGTTAGGCCGATCTTTGAAGTTTTAGCCTACCTCTGACGCTCTAGCTTAACGCGGGGGTTCGGATGCCGAGACTTACATACATCTTACCTTAAACTTTCCCATATTCTCTAGGACGCATCATCAAAACACCCTCTTCCCTGTCTTCTTGTTTCTGAAATCCTCTGATCACCCTTCGATTTCCCATCCAAGCCTTCTACACGAGCAATTCCCTCTCATCCTCCGGTTTCCCAATGATTCGTATAAACTACGATTTTTCTACTTGAATGTGTTAAACACGGGGGATTTAGGGTTCTAGGGTTCTAGGGTTCTAGGGTTCTGGGGTACAGAGGTACGGGCGGTGAGGCGGTGCCGAGTTGTTTGTGGTGCGTCTCAGGTTTAGGGTGTGGCGTTGCCCCTGGATTTGGATTGTGGGAGTGTGAGATTGGAGGGAGGGAGGGAAGGCTTGGATTATGAGATGGGATGGGGGCGGGACGGGTATCGGGAATGATCGATTGATGGCTGTGTTTGCTTTGTTCGAGGGCTGGGAGTTGGGGGCGGAAGGGGGGTTTTGAGGCTTGTGGGCTGCGAGCTGATTGATGTGGTGGGTGGGTAGGGACGGAGAATAGAGAATACGCCTTTCTACGGGGTATGGATGAAAGGTGGAGGACAGAAATCGAGGCTATCAATTGAGATGCGATGAGCAGGCAATGGGGTGGAAGATGTCCATGGAGGATAGCTTCCTATACGTCGAGGCTCCGGGCAGTACGCATGCGGAAGTCTCCAATTGATGCTCCAGCATCTCTCCTGCTCTTGCCCTACTCTAACCGTGACGACATCGCATGCCCTCCCCGGATATATTTAGAAGAACGAGGCGTGTGCTGCTCCAGCCTCCAGCACGGGCTGCAGGTCATTTATTGCCTACGCTGTCGGGACGGAGAATGGCCCCTCTGGCGGTGGACTGGCGACGCCGGCCCAGCAGCAGGAGTCAGCAATAATGCCATCCGCCGTGCCAATTAGGCGATGCCGGCCTGGAGCGAGGAGCCCGCAGCTTCACGACCCTCGACCCTCAACCCTCAACCCTCAACCCTCAACCCTCGACCTCGACCCTCACGCCTTCGCACCCTCTGCCTGTCTGATCTCGGCTTCTTCTCCTGCCAGATATTCTCCCTGATTTCCTGCCTCCGTGCTGGCCCGCCCTGCATCCTGCCAATTCGCCCCCTGTAAGCCGCATGCAAACGCGAGCGAGGTGATAGCGCCGCCCGCTTGAGACACCACTGAAGAACGACAGGCGCTGGAGTGCCAGCAGCGAGACCCGTGGACGACGACAGCAGAGCGACAGCACAGCACCAGGAGAAGAGTCCTGACAGCGACCAGATCCCAATACCGCCTCACCCCGCGAACAAACCCGCAACGGGGCCATGCCGTGCGACCGCGTCCAAACCTCCTCTTCACACTCCCCGTTCCACACCCGCGGCCACTCGCTCGCCCATTCCATCGTCGACGCCCTGGTTCTGGCTCCATCCGCTGGGGTTTCGCATGCTTGAGCACCACCTCCGACCACCACCCAGCACCCATTAACTGCACGACCTGCTCCTCCCCCTTCGACCACCTCCGGCGCCCAATCCTCACAGGACACATTCGATTCGAGTCACAGGCGATCCATCACGCCCAGCGCCCAAACCGCAATTGGGTCATTGTGCATACATATACATGGTCGACGCTTCCTCGACTGCTGCCCGTCCAGAACCAGCCCGACGTCACCTCCCAGGTCCACGGCACCACATCCACGCCGCTGCATCTCGCAACTGCTAACAACAGGATCCGAATACCACACCCTCTGCACCCGCCGCCATGGACGGCTACAGACCTCTTAGCCTGACGGAGCGCCGCGCTTCACTGGTCTTTGCGAGCGAAGACGGCGAACTCTCCCCAAGCCGGGCAACCCTCACCCTCAACACCAGCACAGATCGCGTGCGTCTCCCAGCTCGCGTTAACAAAGTCCTTCAAACCCGACCTCGAGGCCCCCCAACCCCCAACATGACTACTCCCTCGGCAGACCCCGATTCTCCAACCCACTCCAGTCATGATCCTCCACCGCCCCCTACACCCGCTGCAAGTCCGGGACCAGAAGCTCAGATACGACCGGATTGGAGCGATGCGGGGGATGAGGAAGACTTCTTTCTGGCGAAGATTAGGTCTCATTTTAAGAATAGGTCGAATTCAGAGCGGATGCGAATATTAGGGGATCTCCTGAATCTGTGTACGAGCCAACAGCTGAGCTTTGTAAGGCAGTATGTAGATCCGCTGCTGAAGAAAGATCCGTTTACGAGCCTACCAAATGAAATATGCTTAAGGGTATGTGGGAAAGGGTAATTCTAGGAGCCTGGCTAATTGACAACCAGATTTTATCTTGTATTGATGACCCGAAGGTTCTGGCGAGAGCATCACAAGTTTCACAAAGATGGAGGGAATTGCTCGCGGATGATGTAACATGGATGAAGCTATGTGCGAAGCACGATTATGGGCGGAGGTTGTCAGAGACCCAATATACGATGCAACCCTATTCTAATCTACGACCCCCTCCCAATCCTGTTCAAGGAGGATATTTCGGGGACGAAAATTCGTCAAACACTTTTCCAGGCGTCTTACCAGTTGCTTCCTATGCACCAGGCAATTCGAGGAGTTTTGATAGTTCGACGAGTAGTGCTATGATGCGAAGACCAAAGATCAGATCATACAAATCGCACTTTAAACAACGGTACTTGGTAGAAACCGCATGGAGAACCGGGGGCAGTCACATTTCCAGGCATATTACGCAGGATCAGGGCGTGGTTACCAGTTTACACCTCACCCCAAAATACATTGTGGTTGCATTAGATAATGCGAAGATTCATGTTTTCGATACCAATGGGGATAATCAGAAGACTTTGCAAGGACATGTAATGGGCGTTTGGGCTATGGTTCCTTGGGACGATATCCTTGTCAGTGGTGGATGCGATAGAGATGTCAGAGTTTGGGACATGTCTACCGGGTAGGTGGCTTTGGGCAGCAAATGTGAAAATTGGGCTAATTTTTGGTCAGGGAATCGATACACACACTCAGAGGACACACATCTACAGTTCGATGCTTGAAGATGTCAGATGCGAATACAGCAATATCTGGCTCAAGAGACACCACGTTGAGAATTTGGGACATCAAGACAGGACTATGCAAGAATGTCTTGGTCGGCCACCAAGCAAGTGTCAGGTGCTTAGAAATCAAAGGTGACATCGTGGTATCCGGGAGTTACGACACTATGGCGAGGGTCTGGAGTATTTCCGAAGGAAGATGCTTACGGACTCTGAGCGGACATTTCTCGCAAATCTACGCTATTGCGTTTGATGGCGTGAGGATAGCAACTGGCAGCTTGGATACAAGCGTCCGAATATGGGATCCTAATAATGGGTAAGTTCTCTCATGCAGAATATTGAGATGCAGGCTAATGCCTTTGTTAGATCATGTCAAGCCATTCTTCAGGGTCACACGTCGCTTGTTGGCCAATTACAGATGCGAGGAAATACGCTCGTGACGGGTGGTTCTGATGGATCTGTACGAGTCTGGTCACTAGAAAAGATGGCACCGATTCACCGGTTGGCAGCACATGATAACAGTGTTACCAGTCTGCAGTTCGATGATACGAGAGTCGTCAGCGGTGGTAGTGATGGTCGTGTCAAGGTGTGGGACTTGAAGACTGGACAGTTGGTTAGAGAACTTACTGCTCCGGCTGATGCGGTGTGGCGAGTTGCATTTGAAGAGGAGAAATGTGTTGTTATGGCAAGCCGGTCGAATAGGACGATCATGGAGGTATGTATTACAACTTGCTTACGTTGACTCTGGCTGATAAAAATAGGTATGGTCGTTCTCGCCTCCGGAAGAAGCTCTCTATGAAGCAGCACCAACGGTAGCACAGAGGTCACTTCTTACTGCCGCTCCATCCCGACCTCTAAGTGCGATCGAGTACAGACGCAGTCGGCCGAAACGTGAGGAAGGATTAATTCCATTCCCCACCATTCCTGCTACACAGCAACAAGGACATTACGGAAGGGAAAGGGAAGATGTCGAAATGTTAGATCCGCAACCGAATACGGCACCGCTGCAGGCCACGGGGCCGACGTTCTTTCATGATGATTGAGCTGTAATAAATATCGACTTTTGTCGGTTCGCCCGTCTCGATAGAATATCAACAATTCGTCTCGTCCGAACTGGCAAACCATGTATTGAGCAAGATACCTCCCGTTCGTCAGTGTTATACGAGAAAGGAAAAAATAATTCTCATATTTCTAGATTTTTTTTAGAACCAACGAGAACGATGCAACCAACCACTGTTTTTTTTCTTCCTTTTTTCCTTTTTCCTATGTCTCTTACTCTCACATACCCACCAATTTTCTCGTATTGAGGTATTTTGCATGTATCGATTGCATATATACTCGGCGTTTTTGTCTGTTTCTTTTCTTCTCCATCCAAGGCCTTGAAATTCGAAACATCTATATGGGATGTGATTTCTTGGCTGGCCTGGCGTCCTGTTCTTCTTTTTTCGCGTTTGTGGTGAAATGCATGGATGGGGTTGGGGAATTGGGAGTTGGGAATTGGGGTTTGGGAATTGGGATCGGCGGGAGAATGGGTGATATGATATGATATGATATGATATGGGATAGGAGATTGGCGATAGGGGATGTTACAATTACATTACAATTGCATTGGGTGAAAAAATTGAAATCCTTTTACGTATTTTTTTCCGGGCATTTGTTACTCGTTTTTTTTTTACGTTTTAAGTGCCGGTATGTGTGATTTTGTCGTGCTGTGGGTTGTGGGTTGTGGGAGGGATATGGGGGAGGTTGGGGTTTGGATCGGTTGGAAGGGAGGAATGGGAGGGATGGAGGAAGGGGCAATTATTTTGCTGGTATGGATGGATGGGTTAGGGGGTGGTTGGATAGGTTGAGTTGAGTTGAGTTGTTGAATGGTATGGTATGAGTGGGATGGGATGTGATAAGAGAGGAGTTTTGTAGAATTTTATTTTCTCTTTTCTCTCTTTTCTTTTTGAAGAGAGGGAGAGGGGGGGGGGGAAAGGGGGAGAGAGAAAGATTTTTCTTTTTTATTGTATACTTTGTATGTGTGTACGTGAGGCGTGAGGCGTGAGTAGATTGGATTGGATTAGATTAGGCTGGTGGGAAGGTGGAAAGGTGGGGAGGGGGGGGATTGAAAGTTATTGATTTTAGGTAGGTAGGTAGGTGGATGGATAGAGTAGGAGGAGAAGGAAGGGGTTATAGATCGATTGATAGATATGATATATAGACGTTAGAATTAAATTGAGTTAAATAGAATGAGATGGAATTTAAATGACCATGACTCTTGGATTCCTTTCCTCCTCTAAGATTCGTACTTTTTTTTCTTCTTTTCTTTTCTTGTCCTATGGTGGTGTGTAGGTGGGTGGGTTGGTGGGTATTCTTGTTTGATATGTTTGTATTTCTAAAACCTAAATTTCATATCCTATCTTATCTTATCCTAATCCTCTATTCTATATTCCCTATCCTAAACCTTTAGCGACTCAACCCTCTTTTTCAAATGAGCATTCGTAGTCTCGAAGAGTGAAATGGGGGAATAGAAGTATTTCCATAGGAAATGATTGAATCGATATGGGATTTCATCGTTTTGGAACGTAGTGTGTCTGAGTGTTTTGGAGGAGGGAGACCAGTGGAGATGGTGGGCTCCGGAGAAGATTATTAGGTAGTTTGCGAGCCAGGTTAGAGATGTTGCAGAGGTTTCCTGGGAGGTTGTTAAATTTTGGGGTTTGGCAGATGGGGCGGGGGGAGAGGGTGGATTACAACGACAGTGGCTCGTGTGACGTGGCCGCCGAAATTTATATCTAGTTCGTCGCCTGCTTTGAGGGGTGTTGTTGCGTCGGGTGGAACGCGGGTTATTGTTCTGATGAGGGGGTCGCCTATTAGATGCCAGGAGGGGAAGTCGAAGAACTTTTCGGGGTTTTGTTAGTTAGGTAAGCGATGGGTTGAGGTTTTTTATAGAAAGCCGAGGGGCTAGAGGGCTTGGAACTGAGAGAGGGTAATGGCAAAAGATGGAAGGGAAGAGGTAAAACTTACTACTTTGCTTACTTCCTCTGGTGTAGCGGCGATTTCTACGGAGGTTTTTATTTCTGTTGTCATTTTTGTATTTGGAGAGTTTGTGAGCTTGGGGTTTCTTAGTGGTTGGATCGAGGAATAAAAAGAAAGTTTTAAACCGTGTTCTAGGGGAAGTGAAAGGATATAAGGAAATAGTTGGTTTGGGTTGTGGTATTAAGTGACGTATCCTCGCCTCGGTACCCTAACTAATTAACAACCCCTCGAATTTCTCACGTCAGCTGGAGGATGTAGAGAGTAACCAAGAACAGGGCTTATTTCGCTGGGAATATGCGGAATTAGATGAGAGGGATTGAAGCATAATTGTTTGTTAGGCGGGGCTGGAACTTTGGTTTCGATTATTAGAAGTCTAGAGGGAGTTTTTCCTATTTGTCGGGTCTTATACAAAGAAACCCTCTTTTCGAAATTGGTCGGGAAGGAGGAAGTAAAGTGAATTTTTATCACTAATTTTTCCGTCTAGCAAAGGGAGCTTTTGTGCTTGAGTTGGATTGTTGGAGGGTAGATATAGAAATTACCCTTTACGAGAATTTGGCCTTTCTTTCCTCTGAGCTTATGGGGGAGATGCTGTTCCAATAAGCAGACAGAATAAAGATTGTAAGATGTGATGTTTGATATTTCGAGAGGATGTAACGGCAGAGACCTACTACTCTGTGGGCTCATATTGGAGCAACTGCGCTCCAACATTAAGAGCATCACGGAAGTAGCAAGAGAAAGGCACGGGGGATTTGGGAGTCGATCACATGACCGTTAATCGGAATTTCTCGTCGTCCTAAACCCTATCGGGCTAAATCCGACGCTCCTCAACGGCCAACATTTCTCCCATGCTAAGCTCGCTCTCTCAATCTCTTCAATCCTTACCCAAGCTCCCTCCTCCACGAACCCATCACACACACCATGTTCTCACGCGCCTTGAGAGTACGCCGCGCTGGAGCGCCGGTGCTATCTAGATGCGTTGCTGGAAGAGCTATGGTTGTGAAGAGGACTGTTACGACGGATGCTGCCAGCGCGCATGCGGATAAGGATGCGGTTCCTGAGGTATGTCTAGCTTGATATCTTGGTTGAGAGGGGTCAATTGGACTTGGAGAGGGAATTGGAAGGCAATTGAGAAGTTGGACTGATGGAGTGGGTGCTAATGATCTACATAGGAAGATGACAAGCCTTTCCAAGTCCAGCTCTCCGACGAGAGTTTCGAGACCTACGAGCTTGACCCACCTTCATACACACTCGATACTACGAAAAAGGAACTAAAGAAGATGTACTCTGATATGGTTTCAGTTCGGTATGCATATCTTATTCAATTGGAGTTGGGCGTGATTGTGGTTATGGTTGACATGTGCAATTGGCTGACGGAGTAAACAGTCGTATGGAAATGGCAGCAGACAGACTTTACAAAGAGAAGAAGATTCGTGGTTTCTGTCATCTGTCTACTGGACAAGAAGCCGTTTCTGTCGGAATTGAGCACTCTCTCACCAAGGAGGATGATGTTATCACCGCATACCGTTGTCATGGATTTGCTCTGATGCGCGGAGCCTCGGTCAAGTCAATTATTGGAGAACTTCTTGGTCGTCGTCAGGGTATTTCATTCGGAAAGGGGGGATCTATGCACATGTTTGCCAAGGGATTCTATGGTGGAAATGGGATTGTCGGCGCCCAGGTTCCAGTTGGTGCCGGATTGGCTTTCGCTCATCAATACAATGACAACAAAAACACCACAGTTGCATTGTACGGTGACGGAGCTAGTAACCAAGGACAAGTTTTCGAGGCTTTCAATATGGCAAAGTTGTGGAACTTGCCTATTCTATTTGGTTGCGAGAGTAAGTTATTATTCCGTGGCCTGATCTGAGGGGTACTGATTAAATTGATAGACAACAAATACGGTATGGGTACAGCAGCCAACCGATCCTCAGCCATCACCGACTACTACAAGCGTGGCCAGTACATTCCTGGTCTCAAAGTCAACGGGATGGATGTTCTAGCTGTGAAAGCCGCAGTTGCCCACGGAAAAGCCTACACGGCAGCCGGTCACGGCCCTCTTGTTCTCGAATACGTCACATATAGATATGGAGGTCACTCAATGTCCGACCCAGGTACTACCTATCGTACCCGTGAGGAAATTCAGCGTATGAGATCGACCCAGGACCCTATTGCTGGACTGAAGCAGAAGTTATTGGAATGGAATGTTACGACCGAGGACGAGTTGAAGACCATCGACAAGGAGGCTAGAGCTGCAGTTGATAAGGAAGTTGCGGAGGCAGAGGCTATGCCATTCCCAGATGCGGCAGCTAAGATTCTATATGAGGATATCTATGTTAGAGGGAGTGAGCCTCAGTTTATGAGAGGAAGGACACCAGATGAGAATTACTACTACTAAACTTAAGATGGATTTGGTGGTTTGAGGATATCTGGTGGGGTGTTGGAGGGTGAAGAGGAGAAAGGAGAGTTGTATTATAGCGAGTTGTGGTTGTTGGTACTTGGCTTGGTCTGAGGCGAAGGGAGGTAGAGGTTGAGATGAATGAAATGTGCTTTCGAGCGTGGGATCCATTGAATAATTCCTCTATATTTCCGTACGCGTTTTTCGAAGTGTGATGATACATTTGTTCAACTTAATCTGCTCTATACAATAGCTTACTCGTGGTCATTTTTCGGCTACGGAGTACGATATGCTGAATCTCTGTCACCATGCCAAGTTAGTGTCAGAATCAGTTACATAAACTTGAGTAGAATTTTCCTAGACTCACCACACTGAAGTACCGAAGCGAGCTAGGGGCAAGATAGTGGAGGGACTTTCGAGTTCTCCTTGAAGGTTGAGAAGTTGTTTTCTAGAAGAGGTTCGGGTGAGTTTCCTTGTGATAGGGTGAGAGATGTTATTTTTAAAATATGGTGGGAGGGTTGGAAAGAATTGGGATGAATGGAGGTAGGTTTTGTTGTTGTTACTTGAGTTTTCGTTATTGTGCTCGTCCCTTTTTGTTTGTAGATATCTATAAACATTGTGGGTTACCTCTTCGAGATTTATTTATATATTATCCTTTTTAATTTCTTAGCGTACGTTTCATTCCGCTTATATCAGAATACAACGTATGTCACAGCGAAAATTTGAAGTATTTGAAGCTACAGAGTCTCCGTCAGTTCAGTAGTTAAGGAGTTTTATTCGTTGATATTTTTGAAATGTGGGGGGAGGGGGTTTTTTATAGGGAGGATCTTTTGGGTTTGGCGGTTTAAGGAAGTATTTGGAGGCTGGGGGGAGGAGGGTTCAGTTTTATGTGTTCAGGGGAATTTTTGGGATGAGGGTTATGGGAGGAGAGGGAGAGAGAGGTTTTGGGGTAGGTGTAGGTAGAGGATTTGATGGAAAGGTGAACGGAGAGATTGGAGATAAGGATGAGGACTGTAAAGGCTATTATACTTAGAAATATCCGATTGATCATGAAGAAGTGTTTGAGGTTATTGCAAAGCGTTTATTCCAATCATCAATATTTACATTGCTATTTTGAAATACCCCCAAACAGAGCGCAGTAGTCAAACCGACAGCGCTCATGGCGGAGTTTGGATGCTCATTGGGTAACTTCATTGTTGGCGCAAACTTGACTTTCCGCCCAGGCCCCGATGCCCACAAGGCCTTGGTTCTGTCGGACGAGCATCCCTTCTGTTCTGTACTAAGATTCGATTAGCATGTTCCCGGTCTGCATTTCTCCCCCAGAGACAAATGTACTGTCTTCAGCGCGTCTATCAGGGACACCGTAAATTTGCTCTCATGGTTGGCTGATGTGCATGTAGCTTTCGTGGTCACTTGTCGCAGAGAGGCCGTTCGTTTGGATGTTAAGAGGGGCTATGAGATCTGAATCTGGGATTGAGGTCGAGGGATAATTGATTATGGAAGAGGTGTCTGAACGGGTTGTTGTGATGTGCCCCATTCGGCTGGCCGGTGCACTACAATCAACACAATTGTCAGTTCTTGGGTGTGTTATACCCTGTGTTCGAGGGAGAGCCATATACCACCTAGTTGTTGTTACTGGGAGGAGTTGCGGTATTTGCGGTGTTGGTGTCGCTTGTGGTTGGTCGGCCGCACCGAGTATACTATACTTTCGAGATTGGATTGTAAAGCGATCATTTCCTCCTATTACCATGGCTATAATTGTGTAATAATAGTGTGGCTTCTGTAGACGGCGGATTTGATATTTTTGATCTTGTTTGAAAAGCTGTATGTGCCATGTTGGCCTTTCTAAGTAGCAGCGGCCAGATCGAGCGCTGAGAGGATTAGAATGAAACTAGAGGATGATCTGAGAGATTCGTGCCAATTTATATCATTCTCCTGGGCGTCGAGCACCTTTCTTCTAGAAAAGACTCTAGGACTTGTTTGTGCCATTTTTTCCCTCGTTCTTGATGGCAGTCGTTCAATGACGAGCTTGTTAAGATCCAATACACAGAAGATCGGTCTTCGAGGTATAAATGTTTCGTTACGGGCCTATGGGATGCGTTGGTTAGGTTTCCCTCTTCTTAGGTAGCTCTTTCAAATATGTGACGTTGGTTATCTATACTTCCTTGGTTATATTCCGTGAGACAAGTAAATTCAATTGGTGTGACATGCTGGAAATTCCTCCAGTCCCCTTCAGAGGATTATCTCCTACCAAACTCCGACTATCGGGGTGCTCTTGGAGGTTATTTTTTCTTGTGCAGTCTTTGATGAAGACAAATTTCTCCTTGAATTATTTTTTGATAAAGGTGTAGATGTAAATGCGAACAATAGTGGTATCATGAGGACTGTCGCAAGGGCGGGATATGCCCAACTTGCCAAACTCCTCATAGCGAGAGGTGTATCTACCCTTCTGAGAGAGGGATGGTCCGATTAATGCTAGATAACGGGGCTGACATCAGTTGGTCGCCAGAGCATTACCAAATATGTGGTTACACTGCGCTGGAGAAAGCTTGCGTGAGGGACCATTATGAGATAGTAACATTACTAATCACAAGAGGAGCCAATTCCAATGTGTCAAGAGTGAGAGATGCACCGTTGTGAGTTGCTGTTTCCTACGGGTACCTTCGCATTGTAAAAACACTTGAACGCTGCGCTGATGTAAATCCTTCCATAAATCTTCTTGGATTAAAAATAATTGTGAGGGGTATATTTGAAAAAGCGTTAAATTGGGGTGCAGATATAAGTAGTTCTGAACGAGGGCAGTACCAATTTCTGAAGTGCCATCAAATTTATCAGCAGTCTTCTTCAGCCCAAACTAGTTCTTTGAATAACCAACACGACTTTAAACAAAAATCTAACAGAAATCGATGAACAAAACATGCAAGGGTAGCTGTTCTGTTTCAAGATTCTCTACTTATTCCATTTGTAGAATTAGTAATATTATCTTTAGTCTCCCTATTTCATTTTATAACCGGCTGTTCGCATTTCTAACGTAGGAAATATAAGGTTCATTCGAAGGATCTTACTAAAGAAGGAAGTGAATACTATCTATGCGGTATTTCTTACACTTGCTCGATAATTGCAAGCCTTTATAATTACACTCCTATACCAATTATTCCACAAGTTCGTTTATCCCTCGCTTCGCGCTATAGTCAAGGGCCTACACTTTCATTACCTAGACACATAACCTCCTATGACACTTAACCGCAAATATAATTAGAAATACTACAAACTGTTAAGTAGAGTACTCGACTAAGTGGCACTAGTTGCGTGCTTAGTCGTATTTGAGATTTCGGAATCATGGCTATCCTGGCTGGGGAGTTAGCACGACATTAACTCGGGCATCGAGCTATCTAGGAACACTCTTTTGAGAACAACTCGAGGGTAAGATTTTATTTGATTATTATCGTACGCTTCACGGTCAGAAGAAAAGAATAAATCTGAATACAAAATACAGTGGGCCGCCAAACAGGCTACGGAAGACACCAAACTCCTCATTTCTCCCAAACTATTCCACGGCAAACTTCCTCAATTTTATTATCACCAACAGATAATCCACAGAAATAAAGCCCTTAGATTCCGAGATGACAGAGTGGTAGCAGCAACTCTTTGTCGGATAATGTCTGAAGTATTTTGACTGCCCTTGAATGCTCGCGATCCCACAATAACACATCAAAACGCCCGTCGTTGCTGTCCTACTATCGTCATGGAAGTCGCTCTTTATCTCCCCAAGTGAACTCTTCCCCCTTATCGCTACACTCTGCGTCCTGTGGATGACGATGAAACATGCAAAATTTCCCTGTCGGATAAAACCATCCTGGTTGATGCACGATTTCTTGACTTTCAACACAGAAAGAAATGTATGCTGCTTGAAAACCGGAATCTTCTGACATGAACTCCGTGATCTTTTCTTTGTGCTCGTCCTTCAGACTATAGAAGAGGCTCGGATACTTGAGAAACCATGAGATCCACAATAAAACAAATTTTCGAATGGGCCAACCCTCCTCAGTCTCATTCCAGGCTGTTCGAAGCAATGCTACACTTGGGCGCGTGTTGAAGGGAAATTTGTTAAAGAATAGTGTAGCTACCTTGTCGGCAAGATCGAAACAGCAAATTTTGTCTAGAAATCTGTAAAGAGATAGAAAGGTAATCGCATCACGTATATTGCTGCCGGTGATGGGATTGGGAGGGTACCAGGTAAATCCTATGGGTTCTCCTAAGTAGGCGTAGCCGATAATATAATCGAAGGCAGCTGGATCGTCTTCCGGGAAAGTCGCTGTATTACTGATTGATTCAGAGGTTCCTGTCGTGAACATGCTCTTGAAATATGCAATCATGTCGCAGAGTATCTTTTTATGAACATGGTAGTGTTTTTCATAAGCCTTAGGTCCGACGTAGAGATCGACCATGTCTGTACCAAAACCCCTAAACACTTGAAGTTAGATATGCTTAATGTTCCTATTGCGTATATGAATACTTACAAGAGGCATGGATAATATGCGTCGGACTCCAATCTTCGCCTCTTTGATTCAGGTTCACTTGACATGGCGTAGTAATTGGATGATATGGACATTTTGGAGTTGGAATGTGTTGAAAGCTGTGAGGACTCTTAGATGTGACAGTTGTGCTTTTGCGGTTTTGGAATTTGTTGAGCAATTAAAGAATTAGGAAACTGGAGGACACTATTTGAGGGGCAGGCTCTTTGATGGGGATATGAAAGACAACCTTTTCATCTTTCTTCGGTGTAATGCCAAACTATCACGTAGTGGCTGGTGTATTCATGAATCTTCCAGAACTTGAGAAACGAAATACTTTCTAGCTAGATATGGACAATTCCAAGTGAACAAGGGGCTTATTTGTCAATACTCGTGAAATTAAGGAACCTCTAACATTTCACAAACCTATAGCAGCTTTGTGAAAGTGAGTACTTCAAACACTTTTTATTGTCAGCGTTGAAAGACTTGTTCTAGAAAGGATGAAAGCTCTTTTATAAACACGTTATCCTCTACAATACGTCATAAGAATTGAAAGAACCAATCGCACACTCTTTGTAGACCTGCGAGAGTGTTCTAGACTCCAACTGCAGTTGTGGGCTAGTTTGCGTGTCTGTTAGAAATATCGTGATTGTTCACAGGAAATATCTTCCCCGTTAGGCAGGTACCGACTGAGGTACCGAGTGCCGGATTGTTCAGAGAAAACTTCGGATGTTTTGGACAGGAGAGCTGCTAGCAAAGGATGACATGAAAACTCCCAGGCGAATCAAATAGAGGCAGAAGTAGAGTCAAGCAGACATGCGAATGTGTTAATGGTAAGTTCGGATCGCCTCTTGCTAAGTTGATAGCTTAAGCACTAATGACTTTCCGCATCACATCTCATGCATAGTGACGCCGGTAAACAGTTCCCGACCCTTTTTAAAGTTTAACTCAAATAAGTACTTAGCATGTTGAGGTAAAGTGTTTAGAGTTTAAAAAGCATGGCGTTTGGATGATGAAATTATGATGACCAAGGTAGTAGTGAATGACAGATTACATGGCCTGTTTCCTTCAGTTTCATACCCACAAGCAGCCAATAAATTGATTTAGTAGGTGGAGCCGAGTTCACCAACCTGAAAGAGTCAGTCAATGCCTGACGTAAGTAGAACTTAGATTCGAAGATCAACATACCTTGATAGCCGAAAAGGTCACTGCAGCATTCGGATACTGCGACATCAGAGTCCCCGAATTAGCAGGGCATTCACCTCTCTTCACACCTGGAGTAGCAGCGTTCCCTCCACTAGGATAAACACCATCAAGCCATGTCATCCCAGTTCCGCCACCTTCCCAAATACTAAAAGCCAAAACCATCCCACGACCAAGAGCTCCCCCTATTGCCGGGATCCCTCCCAATTTTGTGAAAGCATCTACTTCTCCAAATACAGAAGTTTTGGTGGAGCAGTATGTCGCGTCAATGCTATTCTGGACTGCCATTCCTGAAATCGTGACGTTGGAATTTGCAACGACTTTTCCATCTTGGACGTAGAGGCGGGCGATTTTGGAGAGTGTACCAGTTGCTGTTCCATCGGAGGTAATGAATTGTGTGACGACGGTGAATTTTCGAGTTGTATCGATCGTTTTGTTTGGACCATAGAATGAGGGAGTGCCCATACGGTATGGATTGAAATCGCAGCCATTTTTATCACAGACACCTGAACTCCCACATTGAGTACCTGTACAGGTGTATGGTCCAGTGATGCTGCAAGAATGGGGAGTCAGGGCTGTAGCTGCACTGTTTGCTTCCCAAAGGTCCATTTCTGCACAGCATGCTCCATAGGTTCCTTTGAGGTTTGCCTAATTGATAATGAGTGAGAGTAGTACATGTTATAACGGGGGCATACCTGGCCATTGACAAAGCTCGAAGTTGGGCATTGGGCATCGCAGTAGCCAGTTCCATAAGCAGCCCCCGCATTATTGATATCACTAGCGTTGCCAGAGACGCTCATCTCAGAAAGATAAAGGGCACCGTTGATAGCACATGGAACCTTTGAAGTGTCCACGTCGAAAGTAAACTCTTTGTTGAGGAGTTTAAGCAGGTCGTAGTTGGTATTGTCGGCGGCAAGAAGATAGAGTCTCGGAGACACCTCAGACGTGGCTCCGTTTGTGGTTTTATAGAGATTGAGAGTCAAGGCATCTCCGCTTGTTGAAACGCCGTGGGCAGTGTAATCAACACCTTCAAGTGCACAATTCTTTCCACAACTCGTGACATCGGGGCAGAGTGTAGAATCAAAGGCATAGTTGTAGCAACTTGTCGTACCGCCGACCTTGTGGAGTGACCTTGACGATGCCTCGAGGACAACCGAAGTGGCAACCTTGATGCACCCCCCAGCTTTTGTGCATTGGTAAGAAGTGAGAGGAGGATGCACCTCTGGAGTATTGGTCCCAATCTGTTGAGCAAATATTGGAGCAGCAAGTAGCGGAGCTACTAGAGCAGTAAGCTTCAACATCTTGCTTGACAAATTATTGTGATGAAAAAGGATAAGGGAGCAGAGTTTCAAGGAGAACAACTTCACCTGGAGCGAAATAATCAGCCTTTTTATACTTCTTTTAAGTAAAATTTTCTCTCGCCCACAGCAACAACACGAGATCCTCAACAGATACTCCATTCATGTAACCCCCGATAATTGATGCTGAAATAATTTATCCAAAGTAGTTACGGTAGTGTGTTTGATAGTTAACATCTTTGCCGAATGGATGTGGATGCAGCCAACCAAGGCACAAGAACCTTCTGAAACTGCCCCATGATTGCCGAGTCTTATCGGGCCTCCAGATCCTGGGGTAGCAACCAGATCCCCTCTTTTTTGGTAATATCTGGAGTTGCGGGAAGATTATCCTGGTCGCCTAAACTCCCCCACAGGCTGATGGAGGGGTAGATCACCGCCTTCGATTTCTAAACTCGTGTTATCTAATCTGTGCACAGTATAAGAGGAGATGGCTAGCTGCTGTTTGTGGACATGTTTAGAAGCTGCCCATGGCTTAGGATGACCGTTGCATGTGGTGATGTCTTCTGGTTGATACAAGGGATTTCGATCCCTGTTTTTTGGGCAAGGTTGGGATTGGCGCCTGACACTCACAACACTAAAGGCATGAGGCTTGGGCTATCGATGCTCTGTTGTCTGACTTCAAGCTCGGTTATGAATTCAATCGAGTTTGACTTCGGGAGGCTATCTATAATTTTCAAAATAACCTCTACTTTGACAAAGAATTTCCATATTCGTGACCTTTCAAGTTTGAACGTATACTTACCTACTAGAATATGGGTTATAGATAACACAAGGATTAAAATAATTGCATTAGTATAGCGTCGACCTTTCATTGTGTTATGTAGATATGGAAGGATGTGCGGTTAGTTATAAAACACCAGTTTTTCATCACCTCGTGGATGACAAATACGCCAGGATGTCACATGACCAGCATACGTTAAATAAGATTTCTAAAGATTTCTAAAGACTATATTGAATATCGGTTCACCTACCGAGTTGGAGAGGCCAAGATCCTGCAGTCCCTCGTATACGGAGTATAACCTTTGCCGAGCCAACGACCGGCTATCCATCTCCGAAAACAGGTGGGCTCCTTCAACCAATCAGAGCAAGTCATTATTTTTCAGTAGCTGAAACCCTTTAAGACAATGTCTTCCTTTTCGGCTAGGGGGTAACAGCTATCTATCGTGTGAAGAGGCTCTCACTTCACCCGTTCATTTGTGGAGGCTGGGAGAACTCCTGAGGACTCAGCAGGCCAAAATCGGCCCACATGAGGGGTCCTAGGAGTCGTGGCGTAGCTGGGCTGAGGGTGGAGACGACAGTGTGGACCGCTCATGTGAATATAACGCAATGATTTGCGGCGAGCTGAGATGCGAATGCTCGGCACTCCAGACCAACATCAGCCGCTCTGTCTCAGAATTGCCCTCTTTAAAGTATTTTCTCCCCTAGATTTGACTTCCCAGTATTAACCCATCTCCATCACCTCCTATCGACTTAACATCCCGGCCAACCGCTCAATTTCCCCACTAGCAAAGTTAAAATGCCAAGTAAAGGAATCGATATTCTTTCGTACATTGCCGCTCAAGGCTGTGCGATTTCCCTCTCCGTTCCAAAACAAACAATCATCCGTACCGAGTTCAGAACCTTCTCTCACGATCACTTAGAAGTCGATAAAGCAAATATCAAGGGGCCCTTTAACTTTACTGGTACCTTTTCCTTCACCGTCACTCGTAATGGCGAGCAAATTGCATATGAAAATGCCGAGATCAATGCTCTTACCGGAGATGCTGGTGGAGGAAGCATGAAAACAATGGCAAATCAGACTTCGGTTGTGACGAGCGATATCATTGTTACGTATGGGCTATACGATGCGGGAAGCGGTGTGGCAGGGCTTCCACAGAACTTCCAGTGCTGGGTAACGGTCACTCCGAACTATTCAAGCTGGATGGGTCAACTTGCCCCCTCAGGATCGCCCCAAGCTTCTAAGCCATTCAAGAGCTTCTTCTTACCAGCTGCTCATGATATCGGAATGAACAGCATGCAAAATGCCGATGCTGTCATTACAAGCAATGCACTCGTGGATTTTATGATTACAGTCAGCCCCGTCTTTGCTAAGATTGCTGGTAGTATGGCCCACGAGATGGTCATGCAAATTGCTCCAGATATTGTCAAAGGTCTTTCGATCACTCAGAAGGACACCCTGGAGACAATTCTCAGCATTGGCTGTCGGTACTTTGAATTCCGACCAGCTTACCTTCATAGTGCTATAAGAGGCAATGCCCAAATCCCAGACGTTCTATACTTTTCGCACTCAGCAATTCCCGGAATGTCATATGAGCAATTTCTCCGCGATGTGGTAGCATTTCTCATAGCTCATCCGGAAGAGATTATCGTTACCCAACTTCGATGGGATGGCGTACCTGCACAATGCGCCCATCCTAGTGATGAAGATTTAGCAAACTACATCAATAATGCGCTTGCTGTTTCCAATGGATCCATCGTCCAAGGCTCTCTTGATGACATGTTTCGATACAGTACCCAAGAGCTTCGAGATCAGCATAAACGCTTCCTTCTATTCAGTGACGTTGATTCCTTCAGCACTTATACTGATGTCGGGAACGCAACTTTGAATGGAGATACCATTGTTGCTGAATTCAACAACATCACTCCTCAATCTCAGGCAGGGAGGGCTTTCACGAATCTACAGTGCCAAGCAACTGCGTCAAATATACCAGAAGCGGTTGCTTATAGTGTTGTTACCACCAACGCTGATAGTAGCTGCTTGCTAGCTACAAAGCCAATCTGTGACGGAAAGACATTACCCTGGATTGTGGAGAATGCCGGAAGATTGGATAAATATCAATTAGTTGTGGCTATGAACGATTTCTTTGATGGAGCAACGGCGGACGTGTGCATTGAGTGGACTCGTAAGAGGCTGGAGGATTAGGCGTCGGATGAAAGTTGAGGAGGGGAGATCTAAGCGGTCTATTCTGAGGGCAATGTAGAAGATAGGCACTTATGAATGCTCGCAATTAATGCTCAAGTTATACTAGCTCACGTGACTTCTTACAATGAGGGCAGACTTCGGGGTTTTGTAAGAGTAGCTAAGTCTCTAACTTAACATTTTATTGACCCTACTATTACTCAGAGTTATGCTTATCTATCTATTTTTCAATAAGACTCGACTTCTCCTTCGTAAGCGTGACCAAATGCAATACCAGCCATGAGTTTTGCCAGTCTTGACCGCCCTAACCACAACCGCTTCTCTGCATCATATAAGCTGAATCAGATACATATTAGAGCTGAGAGCTGAGTAGCTATACTCTTTTAAGGCTGTCGAGAGCGCCTGGCCATATTTTGGTGTAGCTGTCCATTCTAATCCCTGACAAGTTCAACACCATTTACAAACATCAATCCTCTTTAGGGTGGCCCTATCCTACCTAAATTCTAACCTAACATGTCTTTTCAATTTGTTGAAGATAGGAAAATCGATGGGGCTACTCGAAAGCTTATCCGGAGCCATGTCATGAAAGGGAAGAACCTGGGCAAGACACGAAGCCGCCCTTCAAAGCATTCACCCATGGTCAATGATAGAGAAATAATCAGAGCCGCAAAACCAATTGTCCCCAAATGCGTCCAGAAGCTCGATGGGATGGAGATGGAAATGCCTCAATCCGTTGGAAATGAATTCTCCTTCTTCACGTTCCCATGCGAGATGCGGCCATACATGCGAGACTTGATTCTCCAATGTCAGCAGAACCCATCCACCCTGTTATATCCGCAACACTGACTTCCTTTAGTCATGTCTATGGCAACCCAATATATCTATCCTACTGAATTTTGTCTTCCAGTCGATCATGGAAAGTCAGTGTGGTTTCAATATCTAGCTAGCGACGAAGCTTGTAAGTAATTCAGAACTGATGCCAACCATCACATGCTAACATCAAGAAGTCTTCTACAGTGTCCTGGCAATGTCAGAGGTCTCCCTGGATTCCATTTCAGGGAGGCAAGAATCTCCTAAAGCCTTGCATCTCCTATCTATGACCTATCGTTGCATTAGGCGACAATTACAGAATTGTGGTATTCCGTCGGATCCGATACTAGCCGCTGTCATGTCGATGTCCATTCATGAAGATCTTAGAGGACACCCTGCCAGAAGTAAGGTCCATATTGATGCTTTGCAACAAATGGTCAAACTCCGAGGCGGACTACAGCATTTTGATACCAATCCAATTCTTCTTCAGAAAATGTGCAGGCAGGTTATCACTCTGTTACATGCAGCTTCATGAAAGCTAACTTTCAGTAGAGCCGATATTGAATACGCACTTCAATTTTGTGTAACTCCACGCTTCGGCAGAGACAGGTTTCCACGGGAGCTTATTCGAACTGCTATGTCTGCCCAATCTATCTCTCAAGAAGAGCTACACCGTATAGTTGACGACCTCAAGATCCACAGCCCTGACCTAAGATTGGCATTTTTTGATCTCCTAAGCTTGTCACACCTACTTAACTCTGGAAACACACCTTTCCGTCTGGACCCTCATGCATACCAAGAGGTCTTGATATCAGTACTCTACCGCCTTCTCATCACATCCCAACTTGACACTGGCAGAGAAGAGGACGAGCTCGAAACCGTATGTCGAACGGGCCTCATTGCCTCCGTATGCACCCTTTTCTTTCAATATTCTAGATCTAAACGGCTTTCCTATGATCTCCTAGCTGGAAGGTTTCGGACGGCCATCGAAAACTTCTCTGCATGTGAGAGAAATACTAGTCCCTTTTTCTTGTGGCTTCTCTTTATCGGAGCCCTTTCAGTATTCGGTATTGCGGATAAAGCCTGGCTGTTCAACCACATCAGGGCTTGTTCGATAGCTCTTAATATTGATAGTTGGGAAGTCGCGAGAGACCAAATCAAGTTATTTCCTTGGATTGAAAAGGCTTATGATAAACCTGGGAAAGAATTATGGCAAGCTATATTTATAAATAAATAGCCCCAGCCTTGGGAACAGCTACAGTATCAATTACACTATTGGAATACTAGACGCAACCTGGTTGAATAACCTTCAGCTTATTACTGATACTCCCCCAAACCCGTCGCTGGATCTCAGCTCCCGTTGCATTTTTCACCCACTGTTCCACCGTCGTTTCTCTATGGCTTATGTCAGAAGCGGAAGGAAATATGTATTGGAAGGATTGCTTACTCTTTATCGGCGCATGTTGCGAGGAAGTGCCCATGGGTTTCCTTAGGTGCAAAGGCTCCATGCAGAAGAGTTCTACTTCCAGCCTCGGCAGTTCTTGCAAGCAGAAACTGCATGGTCCGAATAATAATTCTCATCATAAGATTGGCGTGTCTAGACAAATCCGTCTTGCAAAGTCCTGGATCAATGTAATTGACTGTCACACCTGTCTTGGAAACGGGATGCAACGATGCGAATTGCCGTACAGCATACAGCAACAACAATTTAGTAACTGGATATCTGAAATTCAATATCAGCAACATTAATTCGGTTTCACAATCGAAGAAATCTCATACCTATTATCCATAGGACCATTGCTCACACCATCAATAATATCCCCATCAACCTTCTCAAGCGCCCCTTTAGCATCCATGGCGACTCCACTTCCAACAAAAGTCAAATGAGTATTCGTATCAAACTTCTTCGCACTCTCTTGTAATTTCGGCAACACAAGAGCAGCAAGCAACATCGTACTTATAACATTAACCGTTAAACTCATTTCCAACCCCTCAGCAACCTCGTAATTCCCCAACGCCAACGCCGCATTCTGAACAATCGCATCCAGACGATCCAATCCTCTCACCTGTTCAACAAACTCCTTCACAGAATCGTACGAACAGAGATCGAGATGCCATACACTAATCACATCTTTTCTCCCCGTTTCTTTTTCGATGGTCGACTTCGCTATGTCTCCTTTACGAAGGGAACGAACACCGATGATGACTCGTGAGGCTCCAAGGGAGACGAGGTGTTTGACGCATTCGTAACCGAGGCCTTGGTTTGCTCCAGTGACGATGAAGGTTTTTCTGGTGCAGTCTTGGGGGGTGGGTATTAGAGGGAGGGATTTGTATTGGTCTATGACGAAGGATTGGAAGGATGGCATGTTCAATGATGGAAGTACTGTGATGTGGAATCTTTGATATCGAATTCAAAAGAAGTGCTGTTCGGCGTGAGATGGTTGATGCATTTCTAGAACAGTAACAAGGAGACTTTATATAACTTCCAACAGAAGTTTTCATCGATCACTCCGTACCTTAGATCCTAAATCCGTTTAATCTCCATTGAACTTTCCACAGGTGGGTATTTCGAGAATAATCGAAACTATAATACGGGGAGTATTGGGAGGAATGTGATGTTCTGATTGGTTGTGAGATTGTTGCTCTCTTTGGGACTAGTGTTATTCTCCCAGGACGTTTCCCTTTTTGGTGTGAATTTGTGGGGCTTGGAACTTACCATATCGGTTGAGAAACGTGGGATAATGAAATGAATTGACCTATTTTGATTGTTTGATATGTAATACCATCTAAATGAAGTTTAGTTTCTCGACCATATTCTTAGCTTTCTCAGCCACGACCCAAAAACTTTTACTGCCCTCTGTTTAACTTTCAATGGCTAGAAATGGACCATAATACCTTTAACGATTCTAAATATTCTAGTACAGGAACCACGTTGAAGTATTTGCTATAATCCTATGCAAAAGAGGCAAGACAGGGTATGCCACAGCCAAATCTAGAATTCTATGCTAGCCATCAACATGCATGGGCAATTGCCCTAATTTATTACATCTCGATTAGATTACAGGTCTCTCCGGCATATTTCGAGAGCCATTTCATACTATATACAAAGGTGAAGCTACTATTTATGACTTCCGCTAGAAAGTGGTAGGGTGATCGTTAGGATGGACATCTCATATCACGACGTAAACTTCCTTTGAAATCAGAAACAACATCCTTCTAGGCTAGACATAATTCGAAGCCTTACCACCATTTACGAAACCAAAAAATAGTCAAAATGGGCAACCATTGGTTAGAATGTTTGCAACTATGCATAGACTTGGCAAAGAGCAAATACATAAAGAGTCTACAGAAAGGCAGCACGAATACGAGAAACTTCCAACTCCTGCTTAAAACCCCCCTCCGCACAATTATACCCCAAAACCTAGCAAATATGGCCGCCCAAACAGCAGCAACTACTACGCTATGAGCCATCACTTCCTAAGTTCCTTCAAGTCATTCAGCGTCGTAAAGGGGAATTTCTTCCTATAACAAACCTCCTTCCCATGCGAATGAAAAGCACAAACTTCCCTCTCCATCGGATCATCCAGAAACTGATTCTTCTGAACAATCTCCAAAACATCCCTCGCCAAATCCTCACTCTCCACCTTTCTAAATATCTCTGCCAACACACCCGCCTCCTCTTTCTTACTCAAAAACCTAAACGCAATCATCTGACTCATATACCTCCTCATCATATCCCCCTCCGTCGTAGATTTATAAACGAAATCTACACCTTTCGAATTTGGAAAACTTTCGAATCGTCGTTCGTAAATTCGATGTAGATCTATACACAAATCTTTTAAATCCGCAATTAGATATTTGACGGCGAGACAATAGAGGAAGTAATATGGATGGGTTTTAGCTCCGTTGTTATCTAGACCGTGTTTGTTTCTTGTGGGGAGGATACCAGAATATACCCAGGAGATGAGACGGTCGAATTCTTGGGGAGAATCATCGGGGAGAAAAGCGGTATTGGTTTGACTTTCGAGGAAGGTGGATTGGAACATTTTGGAGAAGAAGGGGATTTTGTTGCAGAGCATTGATTTGTAGATTTGGAAATGGATTTGTTCTGGGCCAACGTAGAGATTAACTATTTCTGTTCCTAGGGAACTGTGGAATAATTAGGAAAATAACTCGTGAACGTGAGTAGCCACACTTACGGTTTGAAACCACTAGTACTTGAAACGTTTGAAATGATTTTATTTGTAACCGTTGTTGAGTTTTCGTTCGTGTCGCGGTTTCGAGGTCGATAATCATCGAAGTCGGAAACGCTACCGCTTCGATTGACTATATTGGTGAGGTTGCTTTCATAGGATCCTGATCTACCTCTTCTACCCCATATTGTTTTTCGAGTACGCGATACGCGTAATTGAGAAACGGTTACGGGTTGGGGTTTTGGAGTGAAGGAGAAACGATCCAGGAGCGATCCGAGGGATATAGTCATTTTGAATGAATGGCCAGACGTCGGTGATGTGTCCAAATCGCGTTGGGGTTGAGGGAATTATGGTGGGGTCGGGTCGAGAAGATTTGTGTTGTGGTAGAGTTGTGGCTTGGAAGAAAGAAAGTGTGTGGAATTGGGCGGAGGAGAGTTAGTAGCTTACTTGAGGTGCTTTTCCACGACAATAAAGGTGAAGGTAAAATGGTTGTCAAAACCGCTCAATATGCATACGATGAGAAAGGCAATATTATTTAAGACAGCAAGAGTGGAAAGGAAACCTAGATGGGAGAAGGAGTACAGAGCTGAGAAATGTTTGGAGGGGAAAGATACCATGAACGTCAATGCAATTTACTCAAGCCTGGAGCTGCAAGTAAGAAGAGCAGAACAAACGGTCAATCAGAGAACAACACGAGATATATACCCTTTTAAATTTCAATACTTAAGTCTCCTTGCGTTCTAGCCTTCCCTGATAGACATTCACAGCGCGTGACCATCTCACGTGACCAGCAACACCCTGCTTGAGGCCGGGCTTTAACCTCTGGGCAGCTTACGGGTGGGATTGTGTGCCTAACCCTTTTTGTTCCAGCTATCATCATCTTGCAGTTTCGATGAGGCGTACTTATAATCCCAATCCGACAATACTCCGAGTCGAAAGTTTTATATCACGGCATGTCGACTTCGCTAGCAGCCAATCATATTTAGATTCCGTCATGACGTAGCTCACGAAGCTACCCCTGGTCCGGCCTACCCGACCTTATCAAGGAACTGGCGGCCCTACAAGATCTCCGCTGGAAATATATACAATGAATATGAGAACTTTCTACTCCTCCTAATCGTGTCAATCAACTCTCCTCTCAACAGTGTTTTCTTTGTAGCCCTCAATTCTACCTAATTGAGTTAGCATCCCGCCTTACTAGTCCTCCCAGGAGCTATTAAGACATGGAGGAAACACTGCCACAACCAAATATCGAGCTGTATAGCGGAAAATATTTTGCTGCATGCGGACTTGGTGGAATAATTGGTATGCCTGCAATAAACTTGTCACAAAATTGAAATTGATGCTAAATATTAAAATTCCTAGCCTGCGGTCCAACGCACACAGCTGTAACCCCTCTCGACCTCGTAAAATGCCGGCGGCAAGTCGATTCGAAATTATATAAATCAAACCTGCAGGCTTGGTCTAAAATTTACCGGTCTGAAGGGCTGCGAGGTGTATTCTTCGGATGGTCTCCAACATTGGTGGGATACTGCTTCCAAGGAGGTGGGTAAATTTAAATTCTGGAACCTGAATTCTTCATCTAACATTTTTTAGGTGGAAAATATGGTTTCTATGAGGTTTTCAAATATACCTACGGCGAGAATTTATTCCCTAATGCAAACAAGACAGCGATTTTCTTGGGAGCAAGTGCCAGTGCCGAGTTCTTAGCTGATCTCGCGCTGTGCCCATTCGAGGCTGTCAAGGTTCGGATGCAAACTACGCTTCCTCCATTTGCACATAATTTGAGGGAAGGAATGGGGAAGATTATTAGAGAGGAAGGTTATTCAGGGTAAGACTAGACAAACCTTAAGTCTCAAAGCTGTCACTAATATTCACAGTCTTTACAAGGGTCTCTATCCACTCTGGGGACGCCAAATCCCCTACACCATGGTAAAATTCGCAACCTTCGAAACAACAGTCGATGCAATATACACTTACCTAGGCAAGCCCAAATCCTCCTACACCGGGCTCCAACAAACCGGAGTTTCCTTCCTGGGTGGATATATAGCCGGTATTGGCTGCGCAGTTATTTCCCATCCAGCAGACGTCATGGTTTCGAAATTGAATTCGGATAGGAAACCTGGAGAGGGAGCGGGTCACGCAATGACGAGGATATATGGAAATATTAGGTTTAAAGGGTTGTGGAATGGATTGCCAGTTAGGATTTTGATGATTGGTACACTTACAGCGTTTCAGTGGTTAATTTATGATTCCTTTAAGGTGGGGTTGGGTTTACCTACTACTGGGGGTCATTAAATTGGAAGTTTTCAAGGCGGGGAGTGTGGAGCTAAGGGCTGTATGTTTTATAGAACGTCGATTTAAATTAATATTAAAAAAAAATTCGCTGGATTAGCCATGAGATCACTATCCCGCCGTTTGTTCCTTTTTTTGCTTGCTCTACTCCCCTTGGGGTTCTAGAAGAGTGACGACAAATTAATGACTCTAGGCAATGACACTAAATCCTGCAATAAGTACCCCAAATTTGATGCCACAAAATGAAGAATGTCTTACTACTGTGAGCATGTGGATGGAAGATGTAAAAGTGGTTTTATTTTCCCAGAAATATCTTTTCAGCAGCACCTAAAACCAGAGGTTACCTACTATCCTCTACATTCTCTCAAATGTTTTATCGATATTACTAGCGTGGTGAAGGACTGGAAGTCTCAAAGTATTTACTTTTTGATATCTATAGAAGCAATTCTAATACTCGATAGCGCCAAATTGATTTTTCCGATGAATGGCAAGTGCTCCACGTTTTAAGATAGCCTCCTCACTACTCATTAAGATCTTTAAAAAATCCTCCTAGGATGATACACTACCTAAAACGATCAGTAGAATTATATTAGGATAACTACTGTAATATAGTACTATAGTCTTTCCAAGGGATCTAGAGAAATTCTATGAAATTAGCTACAAAATATTCATTCGTTAATTATTATAGCTGGTAAATCAATGAATCTCCAGTGACGACTTAGCGCTTCGATCCTTGGATCTATTAAAATTGGAAAGGGGGGGAAGCTAGCCTGCCACCTTTCCTTCTTAGAGTAAACTCTTCTTTTAGGAAATATAAACCACGAAGTTTCTATTCATTGTACTTGAAGACAGTATTAAACGACTTAGAGAGTATGCCGTCTGTTGAATCTGGTCAGGAAGTGAGGGAGGGGGTTTCCTCTTTATCTTCTTTTTCCATATACCTATGCTGTCCAAATAGGTAGGAACCGATTCGCCCCTGACTTAGCTACTAGATAATTCCTTTAGGAACAGTAGAAAGAAGCCTAGGTAGTCTGAGATATTTTCTTTTAAGAGATAATCAAAGCGGGGAGTCACTTGAAGTTTGTTATTTTGGTAGAGATACAGTCGTGGAAGGGTTTTGCTTATATTATTGGTTTATAGATACAAGAGAAATTCTATTTAAAGAGAGATCCCATTTTCCTAGGAGAGAAACTTAGGACATTTAGCCATTGTATTTGAAGAATTCTAAAGCTGCAGTATTAATTGCTTCTCTTCCAAGACTTACTGTCCTTCTCTTATCGAGCTTGCTTTAGTCTTGTTAGAACAATAAAAGATAGTCGCTTTTCTATTAATCAGATAGTGGATTAGATAGGGTTCGTATGAGGATTTTGTTGGCAACCTTGAAAATGAGAAACCGAAAAATATTAGACTAGTAATCATCAAAAACTAAGAGCTGTTAATAGTTACTGAAAGAGAGTATTTTAAAACTAGAATGTCTAAGAAGCTTCCTCTGGATCAAAGAAGATTAGATTTGAGAATCCTTCAACCAGAGAACAGCCACTAGCCTAAGATTCTATGGCAAGAGTAATAGCTATCATTGGTTTTGAGAATGTTAGCGGCCAACCTATTGTTGCTATCAAAGTTGAATCCCAATATAGTCTTAGTCATTGTGATATTCAGACCGATTGGAGACGCGCTGTGCTAATAATTTGTCAAAGTGAGAGTCACCCCACTCCTCCTACAAGCTGATTTATATATAATATGATAGAATTAGCGTAAGATGCTATGACTCCTGGAGGCGCTAAGCGTATAGCCTGCATCTATAGATTGCCCTGACGCTCCTATAAATTTGATGATGAATAGAGCAAATAGCATTTTAGGGCTAAGTGGCTTGAATCATTTACCTTTGTATTAGTAAGATCTAGAACTTGTAAACTCTTTTAACGAAATTAATTTCATTTAAGTATATACTATAGGGACTTTACCATCTCACTTGGTAGGCATGACGTATAACACAAAATCACCTTAGATCGGCTATAAAGCAAAGATATCAGATCTCACTCTTATCGAAGGCAAGCGATATGCATAGCAGTAAAAACGAGCCGCATTATCTTCGAAGAAAACTTTGAAGCTCTTCTTATTGTCTTACCAGATTTTCCTATTCACCAAAACTACAATAGCAACGGAAATTTATCGGCGCCAATACCGGCTCAATTTCACCTTCAAAGTGTGTTTGGCGAATGGCGGGAAGCCGGACTAAAAGGTTAAGCGAGGCGGGTATTTCTGGAGTCCAAAGCGCGGTATCAAAACCCAGAACCTCCAAACTCGATTTCTTTGGCAGAACTATCTCACACACCACCCACAATCGCTCGTCTCGAGATCATACTCAATACTTTTCCGTTCGCCTGTCCTTTGACATTAGAGCTTCACTACTTCAGCACTTCCTCGAGCAACTATCTCCTCGGTAAGCGCGACTCGATGAAAACTCAATTCCAATCTATCGATCCATTTTGGAACCAGAACGAGGCTAATCTGAGTAGTCAAGATGACTTCCTACCACTCGGAACAGCCAATGTATTCCTCCGAATACATCCAATCTATTCTCTCAGAAAACCACGCGATGAAAGCTGCCATTGCCAATGTCAGTTCTATGTTCGAAGAGGCGATCGAGCGTGTCGGAGCACAAGAATCCTTTAAGGGTGGCCTCGGCCACGAAAACTATGTTCCTATGTCCGTGGCCCATATCGATGCTCTAAATGGCAAAGTCAATGGTTTATCGTTCTTTTGCGCTCAGCTCGAGACCGACAAAGCAGCTCTTTTAGCTAATAATGTCCGCCTCACCAAGCAAAATGCCGAGTTAAAGCAAAAAATACCCTCTCTTCACGACAGCCAAAGCAAGCTTCACATGCGAAAGCTCCATTCCGGTATCTCCAAGAAGATCCCGAGTAAATCCAAGAAGACTTCTCGAGTTTCTAATGAGTACGTCCAAGGACATTCCGCCATGCGCAAAGCCTGTCTGCTCGTAACCTCCGGGCTCGTTGCTGCAACAGCATTTCTCAAACCTTTCCCCATTACCTCTCCGTTCCAACCGCAGGGCGATTCTGCGAACCGGTTCTTCTCCCATACTGGAGTTCCCTCCACTCCCCTTACCCACCAATTCATGTTCTCCAGTCAGTTCGCTGACCAACCTTCAATCAACCTTGGCTACGGCCAAGACCTCTCTTTGGGGTCTGCCATGGAGCTAGATGAGGAGGATGAGGAGCTTGGATATGACCGTGATCTCGACCAACTTAGCGACATCGAGGATGGGGAAATCGTGGAAACAAGACAGCAACAAGCTCCCATTCAAGCACCGAGCATCTTGTCTTTCCTTGTTCCTCAACAACAACCCGTACCTTCGACTCCTCCAAATCAAATCAAATCGGCGGCCCCACAAGCTCCGATTGCATCCCCGCTTGTCCAACGCCAAGCTCTTCCTAAACAGTCACGTACTGTCCCTGGATCTTCTGTTGCGTCCAGCACTCCCTACAAGTTACTACAGGCATTCGATCCATCTCAATCACAGTTTACAACTCCTGGTACTCAACCAGGGTCCTCAGTTGCAAGCTCGAGCCAGTCTAACGATATGCGCTCTGCAACCCTGGATGCCTTCTTTGGCTCTGGGGCTTCGAGCCAAGCACCCCCTCGGGCCAGGTCAGACGATGCGGCCGAGGAGCGCCGTAGATACAGGTATTGAAGGTCCCTCACACCTTCCTTCACTCCTGCTTCTATTTGTCCTTCGTGTTTCGCTTAACTTGATGTTATCTTCGCAATTTTCATATCCGTCTGTAATACGGTTGCGAATACCTGATGTTTTTTTTTTTTTCTTTCCATTCGGAGAGTTTGTATGTTTATTTCCATTATATGGAGTATTACAGAGGTTTTGTCAATATCCTTCATTCCGAGGAGTCTCTGCTTATGCTGATATTATGGATGTTTTGATCAGAAAGTTTGTTATAAAGAGAGTTTCAGATGATACATTCTTTGCTTTCCCCTTTTTCACATTTTCATTCCGCTCATTTAGGACTTTGCGCTGTCGATGAGTTATTGCGACGTACTTGTTTTTTCTTGCTTTTTCTGTTTCGTCTGAGTTAATTGGGAGTTTATGGAGGATTTACGGACGATGGAGTAATGTATGATACCCGGATTATTTTTCTTTTTAGCATGCTATTTGGTCTGGTTGTCTGGCATTATCTGGTTTGTTGCTAATTGATCTTGGTCTGGTGATCCGGCGGTCTGTTTGTATTGAAGAATTGGGGTTTTAAGGAGAGTCTTTGAGTTAAGGCAGAAGCATTAGGAGATTGATAACTGCCTGTCTGCAGATTGGTTTGGGTGGAGTTATGGGACAAGAATGGGCTTCGGAAAAGATGGTTGAATGAGAAGAGGAGTGTTCGGACTCAGGCAAGTAGGATTGAGAGATTGGCAACGGCTAGCTCGGGGATAGATATCATGGGGGTGGGTTTGTTGGTGAGAGAGCGGGTTGGGGAGATGGTGGAGTTGAAACCAATTAAGGATTTGAGATTGGAGTTCGATGTTCAGACCAAGACCAGTAGCTTTGAGAGATATGATAGACTTCCTACAGATTCAATACTTCTGATTCTTCTGTGATATGGTCCTTGTCATATTCCTGACGCTTTTTTAAGAGAATTTATATTCTCTTTACATAAATACTGCGACTAAAGGAATTGAGTCATATCCTCAAGCCTCTAGTAATACAGCCACGGCTTTTTCTGGGCCATGCAATCAGTCGTGATTGTGAGCTCCTTCGACTTCAAACACCCATAGCAGAACTCATTTTGAACCTCAACAGAAACTCCTATTCCACAGTGATTCCAAGCACACCTAGATTTTCGGGTTCCCTCCCTCTTCGGCATCTCGAGAGAGCTACACTCAATGATTTATCTTGAGTGGTTCCTGCATTCAAATACGGGCCATTAGTTGGTGATTCCGTCATTGCGATTCCCTGCTGGGCTTCAATGCCGTCAGAGTTCTAGGACGACGTGTAGCCTTGTATACCGAACGTTGAAGTCTTTTCTACTCTGGCCTCGTCTAGATAATATGGCGACAATATAATTTGTTCATCTATCCCTAGGGTTAATATGTTTGTGATGTTAATACCGCCTATGAATTCCTAAAAGAAAATTGTAGATCGCTGTTCTCACAGGCGGCCGAGACAGTCTAACTGCAAGTAGCCGTTTAACCTGCGGGGCCTTTTGGGCTGAAAATAAGACTTACATACTTAAGGAAGAACCTATGCGGTAGACTTAGACAATCAACTAAAGAGAAGAAATAGCTCACCCTGAATTCTCGACGCTCCTAAGTTGCGGCCTGATTTTTGTGTCGGTGTGGTGCCGGGATATTAATTGTCCTACTGCGGTATTCTATGCTATAAAGTGACCTCAGATGGCCAAACCCTTAATAAATTCTCCTAGATTGATTTGCAAAACCTTGTAACCATAGGGTAGTATTGTGGAGCTCTTTTCCCTTGGCCAAGATAGTTCTATGGAAGGCCTTTCAACCGGTATTTCAGTGTGAATTAATCTTTTTCTTAATAGATTTGGTTAACGAATCAAGGGTCTCCGGGTACGTGCATGCTAATTTTAGTTCAAGGAGTAGTCACGTGTCCATCAGAAGTATTTTTTGAGTGAAGCGAGAAAATAGGGGGTTGAGTGGGGCCTCGCACCTCAACTTCGGATTCTTTGTCCTTTATTTTCAACACCACATAACCTATTAATATAGCATAAGATTGCTCAACCTAACCTAGAAACCTAAGCATTTACATTTAGTAGTTAAAACTCTGTCTGGTTTCGTGCAAGCCTTATACCTTGCGAGCAAAATCAACTCAGGTGCTAGCCAAATGGGCGCGAGAAGGGGGCAGAACAAAGCCTTTATAAATATGAACCACATCTAGACGTAGTACTTGGGCTAGTACTTTTTGTACCCTTGAATAGCTCAGGGCCTAGTTGATTGAAGGAAGGTGCAATTAACTTTAAGAAGGTTCATGAGAAAGAGGACAACACCCCTAAACCCTGACTGCATTTATGGATAACTAAAGAAGAGAGAGATCCAAAGGTTAAGTAAGTACAAGAATGCCAAGCTAAATGAGTTATAATTCCACTTTAAATTCTGGAATTGTCTTTCGCCTTTGGTGTACAAATCATTATCCCGAAGAGCGCACCCAAATATTGTATTTATCCAGGAAATTAAAATTAATTAACATAGTACGAGAAAAACTTCACCCTTGAGTACTCCTTGCGTCTCCTATATTTCTCTTCCTGAACCGAATACGTCGTTTGGAAATCGCTAGACGAGATTGTTTATAGAATAGGCAAGGTAGCGAGGGGAGGATGGGGTACAGAACGATAGAAACATACTAGATTAAACAAGCGCCTAATAGGAGAAGACAGTACTAGCTGATACGGCCCCAAAGCGTCTAGGTTCGTCGTATACTTTGCGTAGCGAGTCACACATAATACGGTAACCGAGGGAGGAGTCACAGGGTCATTAAAGTTTAAAATGAAGAATTATTATCAGACACGCAAAGAAAAGAGTCTAATCAGAAGATCTGTAACAAAGAGAAACCAACAGAAATTCCAATAGACTTTTCGTTCATATTCGTATCAATTTATTCTCCCCAACTGTCATTAAGCCCTGCCTATCATACTCCTCATTCTCATCAAGTCCAAATACCAAGCAAGTATACATCCATCAACACCTTCGAATGCCATGTCTATCAAAACTCCCCGATGTTCATCATACTCTAATATTAAGCAGCAATCATTCAGCAATTCCTCTGAAACTCCCACACCAGGAAGTGCCTGTCAGTGCTTGTGTCAGTGTTCAGTACCAGTGCCCAGGGTTAGCAGCGTCAGTGTTAGTACATCCTCAACCCTACATACGCATTTCACTCCTCGACCCTTACCTATTGGCGTTAGGGTCTCACATCCAGCTAGGGAAGACATTATATGCGGCCCATACCGGCACAAATGTCCACCATCCCCCAAATCCTCCCTCTACATCCCCTCTGCTCTCCGCAATCCCACCACCGAAGACTGAACACTAGACACTACTAACACTAGACACTGGGCGCTGAACACATAACTGGGGACACTTACTACATACCAAAGAACCGCTTGTCGTGGCATGCGACGAAACCAGGAAGAGATGCCAAACTCGACCTCCGCACCATCAAAGTCCTCTTAATCAACCCAAGATCCAGGCATCGGGCGCCTCTCTCTCTGCTCGTCAGCAGCAGCCGCTGGCCCTTGGACGGGGTCTGGGATTGGTACAGGAGCAGGTCTTAGGGGAACGGGTGGGGCTGTGAAATCCTCTGGGGTGAAGGCCTCCGTGACTACGGGTTGGGTAAATCTGGCTTGACCTCTGGTCTCTTCGGTGTTAGAGGTGGCTGTAGCCTCTGCTTTACGCCTCTCCTTCTTACGATAAGGTAGTGGGTCACAAGTTGGGCGAAACTGGCCCACTCCGGGCTCGGATGATGATGCTCCAGCCTCTGACGAGGGTGTTCGTGGTCCAGAGAGGGATGCTACAAGGCGCTCTTTCATGAGGTGTGCTAAACCTGTTAGAAAGAGATTATCCTTAAACACTGTCTTGACTTACCTTCTCTGAGAAGCTCCATCTCTTCCTTGTCATCTTCTGCAATACTAAGGTCGACGCGCCAGTTCCCCAGGTCAGCCATATATTTGGCTCTAAGACGAGCTGTCTTGGTTTGGGTCTCACGCTCCCAGATTCCAGTACGAAGCGAGCCATGGGGAACCAAATTGCTCAACTTATAGATCTCTCCGAGGTATTGTCCACGTAACTTGTTGATGGAGGTGCCCAAGTCAGCGAATTCCTCCTTATGAATATTCAGTAGCTCAACAAGTTCTTCATTTTTCTTGATGAAATATTCGTTGGTTTTATCCTTTAATTGGATCTGGCTTTCTAGCGCTGCTACAATTGCCTTGAGCTTTGCTATCTCTTCTTGGTGAACTTGGAGGCCTGTTGTCTTAAGTTCCTTTCTGAGACCCTCAATTGCAGTTTGAGCCCGTGCGATTTCCATTGCAGACAAGCTTATATAGTCGGTGATGCTACGACCCTCGGCTTCGAAGAAACCAGGTGTAGCAACCTTCGAGATCGCACCTCTCAGGGCCTCTCCAATATAATCCCCTAACTCGCACTGCTCCGCCAATTGACTCCGAGATACAGTGAGTTCGGAGGTTAGGGTTTCAATTGTGCCCTCGAGAGTAGTAATATCAACCTTGAGCTTTGAAATAGTCGTTCGAGAAATATTGCCTTCTTCCATAGCTTTAGACAATGCTTCATGCATGTTGCCTTCAACGTAGGCCTTCTTGATCTTAAATCTGCCTTCCATTGCCACCTTCTCATTGTGCAACTTTGCGACTTTATCCTCCGATTCTGCTTTCAAGGTTTCCAGCTCAGAAGTCAAGGAGCTAATTACTTCCGCTCTGTCAGTGGAGATACGTTGGTGGGAGATCAACCGTGCATTTGTATCGGTAGTTCTATTTTGAGCGACGGAGAGCGCCCTCGACTCGTCGATAAGAGCTTGGGATTTGTTGGCCAAAGCTTTGCTTGTATCAGCTAAATCCTTCTCGAGGGTGGAAATCTTTTGTAAAGTCTCAGTTGTGTCAACCGTTGGGCACTTGTGTTGAGAAAGTTTGAATTCGAGCTCTCGGACTTGTTGCAAAGCAGCATCTCGCTCTAGGGTAGTTTTATCAAGTTTTTGCTGAAGACTGCCGATTTGAGGTTGTAAAGATTGTAGTTGAATCTCTATCAGTCTTTCGTGGTCGGCAGTACACTGTCTTTGTACGGCATCGCAACGCTGTGCAATCTCAATTGGATAGTATGCGATCGCTTGCTCTTGAGATTTGATCGTTGCCTCGTGGTCCTGAACGGTCTTATTCAGTGTTTCGGCCAAACTCTCTAGTTCGGCAATCTTAAGAGCATTTTCATTGATAATTTGGGTCTTCTCGTGAATAATACTCAGCTTTGAAGCAAGTAGGGCGACCTTTTCCGACTCCATTTCCGAGTTTCTCTTCTTCATTTCGAAGTTCACATTGCCGAGCTCGGCGATAGTGTCTTGGCGTTTAATTAACTCAGCGTTATATTCCTCCTTGAGAGATGAAATAATGTGGGATAAGTAGCGCTTCTCATCCATGCTGACCGAGAGATTATGAGACGCCTCCTCGAGCTCCCTTCCTCGTTCATCATATTTATTTCTCCATTCCCTAGCATTTTCCCTTTCCGCAACTGTCTCGAGCTGACTATTCGTAATTCCTCTTCTGAGATAATAATTATCCCGTTGTAGTGCTTCGATTGCGGGTGGTAATCGCGCCATCGCCCCTTGACTAGGTTGGCCTTGAGTAGGTTGGAGAGGGGGGGGCGCCATTTGGTTGTTGGCTTGCATCATCGGAACCCCATCTTGGGCGGGTTCTCCATTGCTTGGTGGTTGAGTTGAATGAGCTGATGACTGGCTGTCTTAACTTAGCCCCTGAGACTGCGATGGACCTTGGAATGGACGGTTGTAGATAGCAGCGTCTTGAAGTAACTTCTTTTTCTTGTTTGCTTCTTGTGCCTCGTTTTGTGCTCTTACTCGCTTCTTGGACTTGTATTCAATCTTGTTCCAACTAGCAGAGCTTCCTGCGTTGTCGGACGCGCCGTGACGCTGGTAGTCTTCATCTCCATCTGGAACGAATGACATTGTGTCGGAGCTCGAAGGCTAGTCTTGATTCAGGACTTTGAAGTGTAAACAGTTCACGAAAACGACGAGAATGACAGATCGTACCAGTCGTGTTATTGTTGGTTAACGTCTGGGAAAAGGTTTGTATTTGGAGATGTAGAAAAGGTTGACATATGCAAAAACTAGTGTGGTCGGGGACGCAAGCGAGCGCGCACGTGTTGCGATTTCGAAGGTGAATAGATGCTTTAGATTCTGTTACCTTCCATTATACTCTTTACCGCACAATTGTTGAAAGCAAAAATGAATCTGAGTTCCAAGTCTGCTCACTTTCTTATATCCGATTTCAGAATATAGAAGTCTATCCTATCTGAGGCAATTCTTAAGCGATCCGATTCTCGCTTGCTCTTTTTCACCCCACCCTATATGATACATAAGTCCTATGAATGACAGTGCTCGGCCTTCTCGCACTCTTTATCTCCTACATCGGGATTCTGCTGCTGATCCTTTTGGGCACGAAGGTGAGCCTTCTGCTTCCCAATCTCAGATTTAGATGCATTGTGTTGTTTTTCACCATTCGCAACTCCTCGCTTGACTTCTCCACTCCCCTTGTTCTTGGTCAAATCTATCTTGATTGTTGCTATTTCTTCCCCCGTGGTGGCCAACTCCTCTGCCGTCTGCCGTCTGAGCCAAATCAGATCAGATTCCCGACCTTTTGCCCTCGAGCTCCATGATTCGTTTTCTGCGTCAGACATATCCTCAAGATAATATTCCAAATAAACAATCCAAATTAGCACATCCAATACAAGCATGTTTTCCGTTTTCCTTGAACTTGGCAAAGACTTCTCTAATGCTCTACATTCCTTGATGAAACTTTTCTTTTGGTGTATACCCTCGGATATTCTGGTCCGCAAATATCATCCATAGCTATCTGGATGTCGCTATACAAACCCCTGCCCGATGTAGTGGGAATTGGAGGTACGAAGATATTGCCAGGGAGTTTATTCAGTAAACCCTCTTTAGATGGGCTAGTAGCAGAGGGAATAGTAGCAGAATAGCTTGTCGTAGAGGTTTCAGGATTAGAGGGAGCAGATGTTGAGAGCTCAGACCCAAAGTTACGAGGTGCTACAGGGGCAGATTTAATGAAAGCAGGAGTAAGAAACTCAGACACCAGATGACCAGATGCAACAAGTGAAGATCTGGAGATACCAGAAACAGTTTTGGGAGAGAAATTTGAAAGCTGCTCGGGTAGAAGATTAGCCTTTGCTGGACGCTTTTTCTCCCGCCTAATGAGAGGATCGACGCGCGGCATTGGCTCTGGTTTAGTTCTAACGCTGCGACGCTTCACTGAATCTCTAACAGCAACACCCATGGGAAGTGGGACGAGAGAAGGAGGGGCTCCTGATGCGGCCACTGCCTGATGAAGCTCCTCACCGATAGGTTTTTAATTCACTAGATGCTCGAGTCTGAACATTTAGTTCTCGGGTTTCTTCGTAACTAGGAGTTTGAAGTCATTGTGGTAATTGATTTCTTTAGGTTTGGTATCCCTTTTACTCGCGGGTTGAAGTTCGGGGCATTCTGGAAGTACAGGTGCTGAAGATAGGGAAGCTACAACAAGGTGTGCTGAGCGTTTAAGAAAGAATTCTGATTTTGGTGTTGCTGCCATGAAATACCCCAGGGTTGTTTTAAGAGAAATGCAGGGATATCCGTAGGACTAGTTGCAATTTCCAACAAGCTATCTAATAGACGTTAGTCAATATTGTAAGTGGTCGTTGTTCAACAAGCATGCAAACTACCGCATGATAGGATAAACTGCTGTTGGGAAAACCCAGCCCATTTACTGAGGAAATTAAGATGAGAAATTAGTTTTTGAAGACGCCTACAGCTGTACTCCGGAAAGTGTCTGATAAATAGACTTAGTTGGGTCATATCGAAGCAGCTGAGAGTTGAGGTTAAGCGTCCAATTCTGCCTAGCCCAACGGATTAACATCCCAGACTTAATAGTTAAAACATGGGTTCATTATACTATAGAAATTTTTTGCGGCCTTATAATCTGCACATTTTTTTCCCATTCACATGTCTGAAGCTACTTGCTTGACCCATCTTATCTGTTCCAAAGTTACAAGCAGGCCTCACCGCCAGCTGCAGGCTGACTAAGTCCCAAGCTCAAAGATATTACGAGCTTCAAATTCAACTGAGTTCTTTTATGCAATAACCATTAAAGCTTCATATGCTCTCTTAACCTCCAATTTCTCCCCTCTGAGCTTCTCAGGAAGCCCAAGCTATCAATGCGGCTATCCCTCTCTAGGATTTCCTCCATATTTAATAGAGCCTTATTATGGGTGATAGCCGGATCGAACTTTGACTTCCTCTCTTCAAGCTATTCGACTGCTGGTAGATGTTCTAGATTTTCATCTTGCTCTGAATGCTCGGTGAATTTGGGGCTTTCCAAGACATATGTGTATGCCATTTGCAACTGGGACTTAACATAGAACACGACAATCGTGATTTCGTAATCGTCTTGATTTAGTTTAAGTGGTACTTCTTGCTTTGCAAATGCTTTGCAAGTGCGCTCGTGAGATCTTCATTGCATCCGACGCACGTTTCAGCACTTTTGCGTTTCTTAAATTTTCTCCTGGGCAGGCTATTTGGAGATGTTTCAATAGCAATACTGTTGTAATAGTATTCGCTTCTCCTTGGTATTGGGTCAAATCGGATTGTTTCGCAGGGAAATAAAGTAGAAGCTACAGTACTAACGCCAGCGTGCGATAGTTGCTCGGGAAGCCTACATCTATGGCTGTCGAGTCTAAGGAGTTTCTTTAATCCTCTTTTTTCAACCGCAAGTTTTCAAGTTCCCCGCTGAGGTGTTCCTTTTCTTTTGGGATCTTTTTGAGGTCGTCATGCTTACCGCTCATTGCCTTAGGCCAGAACTTTATCAGAGCTGGAATTGGTGAAGTCATCTATAGCAAAATCTAGCTGAACTTTATAGCTTGCACCTCGATAATACTGCTGATTGATTGAAGGAAGACCTCTTTAGTACATCCTCTTCGTGTTTTAAGGGAAAAGTTTCGATTTCTTTGGGGATACTTGAGTGCTTAAATGGATTTCATCAAGTCTTGGAAATCAGGTTCAGCCTCCCAGCAGGCTTCAAAAAGGTTCTTTTGAGAAATATCGCGACCTCCAGTGCAAGAAGGATTAGATTTAATCTCGCTGAGTAATGGGCGGATTCGATCTTCTTTTATATCACCATCTGTGCTACTCCCTGAAGTGTTTTTTGCACAGTCTAGAACATTCGGTGGCTGCTGTTTGGTGTCAATTCTCGAATTGCGCTTCTAGTGTGGTACTTTTCTAACTTCATGTTGTTTTTCATGTCTTTAGAGACGACTGCAAACAATAAGACCTACAGCAGAGAGATGATTAGAGCCTTGGACCTGTCCGAGGGCAGCGAATCTGGTGTATAGATTTGAACCAGCCGGATAAAATTTGTAATCATTCTCGATTGGGCCTCTTTATTTGAGCATAAAGGAGTCCATAGGATTTTAGGTTTTCTTTATATTACTTAGTAAAATAGCTGAATAATTAGTGATAAGCCACAAAACACACCGAAATTGAGTAGTTATTGCTCTCTCGGATTTGAAGAACTTGCTTAAATGAATCACCACGAAGTTTTGTGAAATCACCAATAAGAGATTACACTAGAACTTTGACTGAAAACAAGCCTGAGTTCAGCATGTCTGTGGATACTCAGAATGGGAGCTACATCGAAGGATCACGGCAAGTGTTCATCTGGTGATCAGACAATCAGGTTTGATCATAGAGTTATTAGATCCATATCGTAGCTCACCATTGACACACTTTAAGTCATAGGGCCATGGATGAGACATTGCTACTCAGGTCGCCAATAACTGGCTGTGAGAGTAGAGCTTCTGTTGGGGAGAGTAAGGTCAAAACGGGGTTGTATGGTTGTGCCGTGGAAATTGCTATTGGGAGTAAATTATCATAGCAGAAGGGTCAGGATTATGACTAGGGTACTCAAAATGTTTATCGCCTCCAATAAGCCAGTGCTAGAGGGACTCTAGGATGAATTCAGAAATGTATGACTCGAAATTATTCTGGAGCACGAAGCCGTGTGACTGAACTTCATGCTGAATGCTTTCATCCCTTTCTATTGAATTAGAATACCTCTGAAATTTGCGTGCGGAGTATCGGGTCTATTAATTGAATGGTTATGTGCCCTTAAATCAAATTTGATTTGATCTGAGCTTAATAGCTGCCTGACTAATGGAAATAATTCCCGTTGGAAAGGCTTAGTAGTGACTTTTAAATAGATTCTTCCGCCAGACATATTTAAAAATTTACAACAGACATTTTCCCATAATCCGCTCAAGTCCTAATAGTTCAATCGTTGAATATAAAGTCCTCCATTTAAGTTATTATAGAATAACGTGGTTTATCATCGAGTCGCGCATATCATCGAGTCGCGCACTTTTCCTTGGTATTAAACTTTAAATATTAATAAATTAACCACAACATATTAAATTAACTAAAACTAATCAGAATCCGATAA
>QYAM01000016.1:142190-501279 GCA_003988965.1 Neobulgaria alba | reverse complement strand
TTAATTAGACTTTAGTAAAAATTATAAAATCTTAAGAATTCTTATACTTCTTTTATTATAATAGGTTTTAGTTATTTTTTAATAGCTTTATATTTTATAAGCTTTATTAATACTCTTTATTAACTAACTTTAAAACCTAAGAAAGTGACTTCTTTTTAATAAAATTCACTCTTTTTTAATAAAGCTATTAAATGTTTTTCTTAAAGCTTTTTAAAAACTTAGTAAATATTTAATATATATTATTTCTATGTTTTAAAGAATATAAGGATATTATCTAAGTATATTATTATAAAAATATTAAGTTATTCTTATAATATATTATTAACTAGCGCTTAAAAAGTAGTAGGTGCGTTTATTAAGCTAAATAATATAACTATATATTTATAGTGTCTATATCTAGTTTAAAAGGCTGTTTTTTCTTCTTCTTCTTCTTTTATTTTTATTAAGCTATATATATTTATAAGGTTTAATTAAGTAAACTAGGTTGCTTTATTTAATTAATTCTTAAGATCTAGTATTAGTAATAATATATACTTATCTTTAATAGTAATACTATTAAGTTATTAATAATTAATATATAGTTATAGTTTTTTATTCTTTTTAAAAATAAATAAGATTAAGTATTTAGCTAATGATTTTAATAGTTAGATATGCCCTTTTCTTAGTTTAATATCTATATATTCTTTAAGTGTTTATTATTCGTTTTTTAATAAAAGGTATATTAAAAGATAAGTCGGTTTCTTTTCTTTTTTAAGTAAGATCTTATAGTTTTATAATTAATATTATAGTAGTATATAATCGTCTATTAGTTTTATAAACACGTCTTAATAAGACTTAAATCCTTTAAGTAGTTAATTTAGCTATTTGTTCTTTTCTTATTTAATTTATATTATTATAATTCGATTTAAAAGATCCGCCTTCCGCGGTCTTAAGTAGGTCTTAAATTCTTTATATATTAAAAGTGTTAGCCTTTATTAATTAACTTATTAATTTTCTTAGTTAATATTTAAGTTCTTTTATTATAACTACGGATTTTTAAGAATAATGTCCTTAGCTATTAATATAATATTAAAAGATAAAGTCATTATTCTTTTATTTAGCTCTACTTTTAAAGGCTTTATTTAAAATAGAATTTTCTTATTATTTTCTACTTCTTCTTTTTTTATTATTATAAGCTAATATAACGTTGCTTTTTAAATATATCTTTAGCCTTATTATTAAAATCACTTTTAATTAATAAAGTTCCTTTTTACTCTTAAGTTTAATAACTTAGTTACTTTCCTTTCTTTAATATATAAAAAGATATTAATAAGTAGGCGTCTTATAATATATACTTTAGTTATAATATTAATAAATCGTTAAGGCAGCTTTTTTAGTTCCTTTATTAGCCCTTAGTTAAAGAAACTAAGTCTTTTAACTTTAGTTCTTTTATTATAATAATAAGATTATTTAGTAAGTCTTATAATATAAAGTCCTTTTTTTATTTTTTAAATTATGCCTTAACCTTAATATTTAGTTATAAAGGCATATATTTATATTAGATTTTTTATTAATAATAAGTCTTATATTCTTCTTAAATATAATTAGTTTAATAAGTAATATATATAACTTCCTTAAGTAGTTTTAATAGATTATAAAGATTACTTTAGTTAAAACGATACTTATAATCTTATTTTTTATTATCGCTTATAAATGTTTATAACTTTAGCTAATATTAAGCTTCTTATTTCTAGCTTTAATATTCTTTATAATTATAAAAAGTATAATATATCTAGTTTAGTCTTAGTTCTTTTATAATATATTTTACTTTTTCTTCTTTATCGCCCTTAGTAAGTATTATAAGGTCTAATTTATAACTTAGAACCTCTTATTTTATTCTTTTTTATTCTTTATTTATTAAAGGTAATAGATCTATAGACTACTATTCTTATTTCTTATTTTCTTCTTAGTTTTAGATCTATTTTATAAGTTTTTAAAGAATATTTATAAGGTCCTTTTTTAGTAATATTATAAATATATATATAAGTGTTCTTTTAAGGAGTTAGGCTTTCTTTAGTACCGTTTTAATTATAGTCGCGATTTATTATTTAGGTTATTTATATTCTTTAATATAATAGCCCTCTTTTTTATAATTATAACATTTACCCTTCTTCTTTTACTTCTATTTCTACGGTTACTATTTTTACTAGCGTTGTTATTAAGGTTTTTATTCTTTTTAAAGAGTTAATCTTATTATTTATATTATAACTATAAGATACACTTTGTCTTTTAAGTTCTAAGTATTAACTTCTTTTTTTTTTAATTAATATTCTTAAAATCTTATTTAAATATTTATAAATAGATCTATTAGTCTTTATAAAGTTATAAGCTTATTTTATTATATAAGTTCGTCTTTTAAACTATTTATTAATCTTTAATAAAAATAGTCCTAAAGCGCTTTTTTGTCTTAATTAACCTTAAGGTTATATTATAAGAATAAGGCTAGATACTAAGGAAAAAAGTCCTTTATTTATAAGTTATTTATTTTATAGACTGCTTTTTCCTTATTATCTAGTTCTTTATATAGATTATATAGCGCACTTAAGTAGTTTTTAAAATTTTTAAAAATCCTTTATATATTTAGTTTTATATCTTCGACTCTTATATAAGTCTAGTAGTCGTTTAAGAACGTTTCGGCCTAATTAAACACGGATCTAATAAGGTATAAAACTATAAAGGTAACCTTCGAGTCTTTTATTATAAAGGATTTATTATTATAAAAGATATAGATTTTAAGTTTTATAATATATTCTTAGACCTTAGAAGATTCTCTTAAGAATATAGGTAGAGTAGCGACTTTAACTAAGCGTATAAGGCTAACCGCACCTAGAGTTCCTTTTATAGTAGTATCTAAGAGGGCTAGTCTAGCTACCTCCTTAGGCTATATAATAGGTACTATTAATATATTAAATAATACTTCTTAATAAGGTGCTTAAAGTGTAACGGCTGTCTTAACTATTACTACTATAGTAACGTGGTAGCTGCGGGGTTAGTTTACCTATAGGGTTAGGGTTAGATACCTAGACTCCTTAAGTATAAGTCTTCTAAGCAAAGGTCGATATATATATTAGTTTAATAGTTGTTTTAATAAGTGATGTTATAGTAATAGGTGTATATTACTATCTTAAGTTAAGTACGAAGCTCCTATCTAAGTGCACAAACATTACTGCTTATATAGAGCCTTCGTGCTGTGTTGTACCTAAGTACTTTATGCGATTTGCGATTCTCGCAAGTCGCAACGTGTGATAACTCGTGACCTATGCCCGTGGGCATTGTCACCTGATCAGGGTTCTACTTCCAAAGAGACACTCTTATTAGTTGAGCCTAAGGTCCCTTGATCATGTGAGTCGTGACACTAGCTTAGCATCTTATATAAGATCCTATAGGACGGTAGGATAGTACGTAAATTCTCGTCCTATCCTATAGGATAGGATAAGGGCCCTATAAGATCCTACTATCCTACCGTCTTACTACGTAGCTTAAAACAAACAATTCTTTAGCTTAAGCTACTAAACTAGCTCTTCTGCCCTTAGAGACTTAGTGTTTAAGGGGTCTTACTAAGGGTGGTATAAGTTAAAGTCTTTAAGAATAACCGAATTAGGAAGTAAAGCCCTTTAGAAGAGGCACCTTATTATTATATCCGTAGAAGGAACGCTTTAACAACAGTCCTTGAGTTATTTAAGAGGCATCTTCGCAGAAACCCATGAAGCTTCTCTCAAGGGTAAAGAACATCAGATATTCTATAGGATTTATAGCTTGAGGAGAATCTTATGAGTTGATGAAGGCAGAGGTGGGATGTCCTAAGTCAGGTGATGATCGCCACCCAAACACGACATCAAATCATGGAATTTGAACAACATCAACAACTTCTCCATGAACTCTTTAAGGCGTCTTCTAAAACTGCCATTCATCAAACAAAGACAACTCCGTAATCTCAGCATGACTTCAGAATTCCGAAAACGATCAATTGTGTCCTCCTTCATATGCACAAGCCCTCAGTCACCTACAGGGCTCACTTTCGCACTCTTCAAACGAAGCCAGGGTGTAGGAACCTACCGGTAAATCCCCATCGTTCCAAATTATGTTTTGCTTTGCTTTGACTGACCATTGTAGTGGCAAATGGGCAGTATGTTCTGGATCAATTGAAACCACAGATGAGAGCCCACAAGAAGCAGCACAAAGAGAAATCCTCGAAGAGACTACACTCTCTGATCAGGATATTTCACTATTGCGACGTGGAAAGCCATTTAGTCTCACCGACGAGGGTCTAAAAACGGAATGGACTATCCATCCATTTGCTTGGCAATTGAAAGATGGTGCAAAATCGATTACTTTCGATTGGGAACATACTGAATATAGATTTATCAAACCGGAAGATGTCGAGAACTATGACCATGTCCCTCAGTTAGAGGTGGGGATGAAGAGGGTGATGGTTGATTCTCAGACTGAAAAATCTTTGGCGATGTTGAGAGATGATCATGAGAGTGGAGCCTCGGCTTTGGCAATTAAGGCTTTAGAAGCTCTATTGAGGGCAGTGAGGGGGGAGTATCTGGCTGGACTTGGAGTGGATGAATTCTGGAAAGGGTTGAGAATGATTGGATGGCATTTGTCGAAAAATGGACGACCAAGTATGGCGGCCGCGATTGAATCTGGGATACTTAAGGCTTTTGATGGGATATGTCAGGATGGCATTTCTGTTTCGGATTTGAAAACGGCTTGCGAACGTTCAATCAGGAAGCAGATTTCAGCTCGCTCACACAGTCTGGAGAAGTTGGCAGACCATTTTGTCGAAACCATTAGTCAGAAATCGACTATGAAGATTGTCATATTGTCATCGTCAGGGACGATTACAAGGTGCCTGGAGAGTTTTATTCGCAAATATGCCGAGATAAAGATGCTGACGATATCTATTCTCGAGTCACGACCAAATTTCGAGGGAGCTGGATCTGTCAGAACTCTTCTTGCAAAGCTCCCCGATGTCTCGAAAAGAGTACAATTCGAAATTGTCTCTGATGCAAGTGCAGCGACTGCTGTAGGAGGGGCTGACTTGGTAATTATTGGTGGTGATAGGGTGTTGGGGAATGGGGATGTGAGTAATAAAATTGGAAGTCGAGTTCTCTCAATCGTTGCAAAAGAAATCAACCCGCATTGCAATATTGTCGCTGTTTTCGAGACGGACAAGATCAGTGGAACAACTCCGCATGAGGAATTGAACGATGAGATTGAGATTACTGATGCTTGGCCTACTTCGATATTGGTAGGATTGAGGAGTAGTAGGGAGGCAGGGTATTCTATTAAGATCAAAAATGCGTATTTCGAGTGGGTTCCTGCGAAATATATCGATACTTATGTTACGGAGGCTGGTCCGCTTCATCAGGGACAGATTGAAGATGTCATTCGAAAAGGAAAGGAGCTCGAGGAGCGGGTATTTAGAGATTTGTAGATAATAAGTTGATATTTATTTGTACCAGGAAACTGTACTAAGGCATGAGTGTGAAATATGTAGCCGATTTTAGAGTGCGCACTTTTAAACTTTAGGAAACATAAGTAGATATTAGTATAACTAGCCAAGGGCTTAAATATCCCAAGCATTATTATCTTAAAACGAATAGCCACGCCCTTAAACGTTTTAAATTCAATAGTTATTTTTACGCCTTAAGATGTTCTAAAAGTCGTACTCGAAAATCGGACACTTATTTCTCCTCCGAAGAGACTAGTCGTATTGGCAAAGCTCGACCGCGGTGCAAGGTGGAGTGCTATCCAGCAGTATATGATCCTCGATGATCTATACAAGTACTACTCTGGCGAAGATAGGCGAATCGCTGCCGCTATAGCAGCAGGCCCACAGCCACTAGGGGAACCCCCATGTGATGACGAAGAGCCAAGCGTATTCAGAGTGCGTGGCCTACATGTTGAAAAAGCCGGTTTCAGAAGTGGATTTATTAATAACGGATAAGATTATAGAGGCGGTAAGTGCTTTCTCCCTCATGACTCCAACTTAGCGGGGCCATTCACTATTTCCACATACTAACATATAATACAGTGGAAGGAAAAAACCCGATTCGAGTTATATAAGGGTTATGGCAGAAAAATAAACGACTTTGTCACCGCCATGGGTTCTGTCGGTGGAATATTCACAATGCCCCACGAAACACTTGCAATGATAAGGCAAATTTAGCCCACCTTGACGATCGCCCCGATCAGAAGGTTGGTTTTTGCCATGAGGGAAATGAGGCATTTCCATCTGCCGCAGTTATTCGCCAGAATCAAGTGGTACGGGTGGTGTTCGTTGGGGGACTCGAGTTAGTCGAGAGTTTCCGAATCAAGCAAGGCCCAAAAGATTATTTACCCGAAACTCAGTTGGATGAGCCTAGTATTCCTATAAGTTTGACTTGGAATCCGGCCGTAATTTTAAATGAACTGGTCGTGGGGTTGTCACCAAGTGCAGGGCGATATGGCAACAATCAAACTGTCAAGGTCGGTAAGTTGGCCGACTCGACGACAATGTCGGTTACTGAAGACATTCTAAGTCTGAGGCTGTTTAAATCACTTACCGCATCCGTATTTAATGGGCTAACATGTTGCACTGTCTTGCCTCGAGGGGTGTACCTGTGCAAAACTTCCGGGTATGAAATTAAGTATAGAAGCGAAGAACTTGATGTTATAGCTATACAACCTCTTCCCGCAAATAGCACCTGTAAGTTGACCTCTGTTGACTCAACCAGTAAACTGACAGATCTTTTAGCATAATCTGTCTTATTATAACAAGCTACCACCATATCCTTGAAATAGTACAACTTCCAGACAATCCTGCAACACAAGCGGCTATCATCTATTATTTTGACTCGGCGTTTTCAGAAAGAAATTCGCGACATACCTCAGTCCAAAACTTGATTGGGACCTGGATGTCCTATGCGCATCCCCTAGCGGTTGCCATCAGATACAACCCAATTAGGTACATGGCGCTTCTACTACAAACCCCTAGAAATAATTGTGAGATATATGTCTTGATGTTGATCCGGGCCCATGTTAATAGACGAGAACTCCCACTCGGTACCCGTTTCGCCGTCCGAGATTGTAAATGCACTCAATAATTTAGCTATAACGCTTTAAGAATTAGCGAACTAAAAAGAGCTATTTGTCAGAGGAGGTTGACACGACTATAAATCCGGGAATAATACCTGAAAGGTAAGCCGAAGAGGTGGATAGGCCAAGAGATAATGACAGTAGGCCGTTTTTTGGAAGGGCATCGCAATTACCCACCCCCTGATAAGAAATATTGCAACACTGCAAATCCGCTAGAGTGAGTGCGGTGGGTTCTTTTGGCTTACATCCAAATCCCCAACCGAGTCACGTGTAACAAGTGACAAGATGAGCGTAATAAGAGATTCTTCACACAAAATCATCTAGCAACGGGAGACTACCTCTTTAACAGCGAAACGAGTGTCTGATGTTTGCATATGCGTTATTAAACGTCCTAAATATAATAACGTTATTAGGGACATTCACGATTTAAAAGTGTCCAAAAAGATGTAACGTGAAAATCGGACTCTTAATTCTCCACCGAAGAGACTATGCAGAAACTCTTCCATGTTTGTTCTAAAAGACTATTATCTAATGGTCATCACCCAAAACCAAAGCCTTCAACTTAGGGAACCACGGTGTCCCAAAACCCGTAACAGCATCCCAACCTTCCTTCGCCGGGAACCCATCCGTCCCACAACCACTAGCACTTCCATTCGTAATATCCGTAAAAGCCTTATAACCCACAGAATACAACCAAGGATTCAAGAAACCAAGCACAGGTTTCCCTTTTGCAAGTAAAGCATCATTAACCAGACTAATAATCGCAGCAAAAGCAGGTGTAGAAGCAGATGTCCCATCAAGAGGAACTAAACCCCCGTCCCAAATTGTTGCAAAATGATATCCTTGAGCAGCAACATCAGGATAACCTCTTCCATTAGTGTTATAAAAACCCGGATAAGCTCCTCTAAGGGACTTGACATATGCGCTAACGATGGAATCTTGATATTTAGGACGAGAGAAATATCGTGAGAATCCACCACCTGAGACAAATCCATTACGGGCATCAGTAGCAACGACTTCTGGGATGAATTTCGTGGCTCCAACTGCGGTGATATATGGACATGATGTTGGGAACATGGCCAGGAAGGTGCTGGAATTTTTTCCATCGTTTGTGAAGCAGTCGCCGTCTGTGCCTACACCCCAGTCACCTGACCCGAAGAATAGGGATATTCCTCGAGCACCTAGCTGTGCGAAACCATTGCAGACTGAGGAAGCGTACGAATATGGGACTGTCTGTTCATCATCTGCGTATGATCTGCAGATTGTTAGCTACGCGATTTAGCAATTTGATTCTACTTACGTGGAGATAACTTGAGGAAGGTCTTTTTCACTTAAAACGTAATTCAGCCAGGCGAGGTATGGCTCATTTGTATCAGTCGGAGTCCATAAATCAGGTACATAGGGCGGGGATCCTCCAGTATTAAATGTTGTTAAAGGTGTTGGGTAGTCAATGCCAATAATTGTTTCGGCATCAAGATTTCCCTCCAAATCCTTTCCATCTGCAAGCTCGGTGGCATTCTCTGGTGTTTGCTCATTGTTGCCATTATCAATAATAATAGTCTTGAAACTATATGCTGCAGATGCAGCTTCTGGACGATAATGTTGCAGAAATATTTGTACATCTGATCGATTATTGGACTCGCCTAGGAAATTGTTCAATCCGACTTTGTTCTTTCCGGGAACTTGTGGTACGTAGTCAATGGTGCCGTATAATGTTCTTAAGCAGAGAGGAGTAACGAGAGATGTATTGCAAACAGCAGCTAGACTTGGATCACTAGGAGGAGACCAAACAGGTGGAATCCAATGGGAGTTGAGATCGCCAGCTACTTTCACAGTTTTTCCCATTCGCCTTGGTCGGAAAAACGAATTGGTAGGCTGAATTACAGATATATGCTCGTGCAAATGAATGGGAAGTGACCATTCAGGAGTTCGAACAAGATAATCTCCATCTTCATGCTGAAAAATTGAGTACTTGGTGTCGAGCAGCTTTTCTATTGCGTCAACAGGAAGAGAAAGCTTAATCCAATCTTTTCCCGGACTGTATTCGAGTGAAGATGTTAAAACCCCATTGTCCTCTAGCCATTCATGCACAAGCGTCAAAGTCACATCAGCTGGTTTCACAAGATCATTGACCTCGGTGTCGGTAAGATGTTGCCCATATCGGCTGTGAGATGGGTCGGACACTGCAAAATCAGCAAGAAGTAATTTATTGCTGTAAGGTATGCATACCCTCATATAAATGGCGTTCAAGCTCATCGAATTGGCTCTGCTTCAACCCGATTTGAAGGTTGATGACATGATCGGCAGGTGCAGAACTAATTCTTGTCCACTTGTTAGGAACCGGATGAGTCTCCTTGAGAGCAAATGGGGAGCGATGCTTGACAGGAGAGCTTGAGGCAAAGGCAGCGAAAGCTACGAGAGGGATTAAAGTTAGCATGTTGAGATGCAGCTGTTGGGGGAAGGCTCTGGGGCAGCCAGCATTTTATTCTACAAGGAACTTACACAACGCCAGGGAACGACAGGAATGCGTGTGACGGCATTCGGTATCTCCAATCTAGTCGTTATCCAGCTTCCTTGTTATGAAGATTTTCGTATGTATTTATTTAAATTGATCAATCAGACGAAGCGAATGCATGTTCATGTAAAGCTACCCTAGCTCGTGATGGAGGTATCCCCGCAGATACCTTCCGATGAGGAAGGTGGAAAGAATGGTGCCATGGGATTTTCCTGGATTGTACAACCGGATATATAGTACACGATGTGACGAACGTTATGACTGGATTATCTCCGTCTGATATTATACCGGGTGGTGCAATTAAAGCTAAGAATTGAAGCTAAGAATTAGGGGGTTGGTGATGCCGCTACTTGTAATCATGGGCTTTTTGGAGGAGAAATAAGAGGCCAATTTTAGTGTACAAATTCTAGGACATGCACTCGTTTAGATATCCAAGGTACGAGAGTTTGATCAAGAACTTTTGTCTCTTTAGATGTCCGAGAATTAGTATGCCAAAATCAGTCTTTCGTTTCACACGTGCGGAGAATAGGATCTGGGAATCGTATGAATAATACCGAGGCATCATTATAGATATTTCAAACAGTTCACGTGAGACTCATTGGGAACTATTCACTGCGAAACAAGCAAGACAGCACAGCATTTTGTTGGATGGTATTATTATGTCAATCAAGATGACAGGAAGTGGTGTTTGGTCACGTGATATACAGAGAAACTCTGGATGCAGCAGCTCAGCTGTGACATAGTTTAAGATGCTGTGCGTAGGGCCCCATCTATCAGAAAACAACAGTTTCTCCTCCTCAATACTTTTCTTCCTCTCAACATTAGTGGTGTTCATAGTCACAGCTGAAATCTTCTAGTGCATTTCGTGACCACTAATAAGAACTACAACAAACATGATTTTGGTTGGTCTTGTTTTGAAACTCCTAAAATAACGCAATCCTTATCTTCCTTACAACAGCGCAATGTGACATCTAATGTTGAATCCAAGGGGTGAATCAAGATCCTCGATGGAGGACGCGGCAAGCAGTGCCGCTAGGGTATTACGACGGCTTCTAGTGGTTTATAAGGTCTTTGCCTTGGAGTATCAAAACACATAAAGAGTGAAGGTTCTCCGCAGTCTGCCATGCTATCTACACTCCAGTCACCGTTCAGAAGGAATTCTGCAGGACTTTTGGAAGCATCCTCCGTATTATCACGTATTCCATAAATTAGGCATTAAGTATGCGAAGGTTGCGCTTTCATCCTTTGGGATTACCTAGAGAAGTCCGCAGAGTATTTAGACCAGTAAATAAGAATTAACGAAATAGCCTTTGTGACACACATTACCATTACCACCGAATATCAACCGCCATAGTAACACCTTTCGTCAAAGAACCATCTTCATCATGCCCGTTTTTAAGTTTTTAGTTCTTCTTGTTCCATTCACCATCCCTATAAGTTGGCACCCAACCGGCTCCACAACCATTTCCACCGCAATAACCCGGAAAAAGGGGACAGTTGGTGTGCAACGAGCCAGGAGACACTTCCAAACACGGCGAGTGTGAGCGGAGTAAAGAAAAAAAAAATCTCCGAGCGGTTTTGGATAAAGTACATGGTGGCAGCGATAAATGGACACTTACGTCGGAACTTACGCCTGTGGCGAGAGGAAACTAATGAAGTTAATAAGTCAAAATGATTTGAATCTTCTAGAAATTTTCAAAAAATATAAAGTTGAACGAAAGATGAGAGCGCGCCCCCTCAAACAAGTAACATCTCACTTGGTATCATTTCTAAAAGCTTGCTAATAGGGAATAGAATGACCTGAATAAGGGCAAAGTGAACGGAGAGGTCGCAGGGGAGTGCTAGGGGAAGAGGAAAGAGAAATCAAGTGAACAATGAAATATTCTTCAGGGCAATATAATAGCAAGATTTTAAGTTTAGGTCGGGATCTGGAGTAGAGGCCAATAAAACTAGGGGGGTTATCGGAATAGCGTATACAAGAAATCAAGACAGCTTCCGGATCAAGAACGTTTATAGTTTGTGACCTCGGTCACTTGGCCACGGCAACAATAACTTCCGGCTCAGCACCCAGCTAGAGTTTCTCGTCACGTGTTTCACCAGGTGACTCTGCCTTGTGGTCAGACTGGCAGTATTGCAGCGCAGAGCCAATCAGTAGAGAATCTTTTTCCTCCTCTATGATTTAATGGTGCCCACCATCCAGATGTGAATGACACGACCTTAGGACACAGGATTTGGATCATGTGCCTTACCTCCGTCAACGGACTCCAAAGGAGAGCCCAAAGGATGCTGCGACATGCCATTTTACACAGTCAAAAGTCGACCGAAGCACTGCCAGTGGACTGAAATATCACCACTTTATAGGGTCATTTCACCCTCTTATCGGCCTATCTGTCATTCCCAACGGCATACCCGTGTCGCGGCATAGCGACCACGGGGCTCTGAGGTGAGACCAGCCCCCCTGTGCTGTTGGGCCTCGAAACTGGAAATTGGATGTCTTTGAACTTCAGCTGCTAGTCGTCCGCCCTTTTCTTTGTTGCTTTGGAACTCAAGATAGCCTCAACTTTGTTATACTCGTGTAACATTGCCCCGCCGAGCTATTGACCTTCTTACCACAGGGAGACGCTTGCTACTTGGTCCCAACCCCCTACCGGAGTATTGCCAGCTCTTCCTTGATTCCTCAGCCACTACGCTCCCATCACGACCACAACCGTCCGACTCGAGAAGGAGCGGTCTGTTGCAAGTTGGGGAGAGCTAGGAGACACATGCATCAGTTCATTCTCTAAGAATCTAAGAATAGGCATTTAACAGAATTTAACATTGCGCTGGGCTTATATCATTTCATTCTACCCATCCCCCCACAGGCCACCGACCTCCCGCTATTATCCCAACATGGCCCCTCCATCCAACGACCCTCGACGGCATAACGACAACTTCTCCCAAGGCAGATCAGTACAACCGACAGACATGGCCCGCTCACCAGGAGTTGCGCGAGCGAGAAACGATGGTAAACTATTCATCTCATCTATCCCTCTATCAGCCTCCTGCTTACTGACCCTCTTGTAGATTCCTGGGTTGAAATATCCTCTGCACCATCCTCATCCTCTCTTTCTTCTATCAGCGATGATATCGTAACAACTGGCTTGCACCATGATCCGCGAAGGCGCCGGCGTCAACGTGGGACTCCACAAACGATCCTCGAGGCAAGACAAACAAGCACAAGCAGTCAAGAGGAATACGAAGAGAGCGAAAGCGAGGAGGATCATGTCATGACAAGCTCGACCGAATATATCATCCCTCTGCCAGCCCCAGATAGTGGCTCTGATTCCGATGACGACGACGAGAATGCGACGGCATTAGGAAGACGAACAGAACCAGCATTTACACCCCAACCAAATGCATTCTCTCACCCTCCATCATCCCAAAGATTGGCTCCATCATCATCTCAGCGATCTTATCCACCTCAAAGATCTTCGGATTCATACTTTCCTCCTCAATCCTCTCGACCAACTTACCCCACCCGGGTTCCATCCCGCCAACCCCTAAACCCTCAAGATCACGATGCGGCATTGCGTGCTTCTCTTACAACTCTCCTATCTATTGGCGCAGCAGCTGCAAGAGGATTGCCTAAACGCGATCAAGGACCCACAATGACAACAAATGCGCCCATGGGTCTTCGCTTCATACCCGAATCGGAACTGATGGCTACAACAGTCCCAGCCAATACATCAAGACCGTTGTCTACATCTACTCGACCAAGAAGTACGCCCTCCGTATCTAGCCAGGAATCGAAAAGAAAAGCTAGTCCTGCTAAATCCGGGGAAAAATCTAGGGCGTTAAAGAAGAAGAAAGTTCAAGCTGATGAGGTGACTTATTTATCCCCCACGTTCTTCACATGGGTCATGAGCGCAGGTGTGGTGGTCTTGGTTTCAGTGGTCGGATTTGGGGCTGGCTATGTTATTGGGCGAGAGGTTGGAAGGCAGGAAGCCATGGCTGGACTGAATGGGACGAGCCTTATGGATAGCGGTTCTTGTGGGAGAGAGGCACTTAGAGAGGGAAGTGGCAGTTTGAAGAGATTCAAGTGGGGTATTGGTGGGGCGACAAGAGGAGTTGTTGCGTGATCATGATGAAAGGGTTATCATTTTTGGAAACCCATTTGAAACGAGCGAAGGAGCAGAAACAGGAGGGATTTGAGAAGTACAATAGGGCTTTCGAAGTTGCATGATGGATAAAGCGTGGTCGTTAGTCGGGATTTGGCGTTCGGATATACACATTTTGCAAGCATTTTTATTTAGCTTGCAGGATGATATGATTAGACTTGATGTATTTGACAGGAGAAATATGGATAGGATAGCAAAATGATACTCTCATTATTAAATTAACTAACAATGGCTGAAATTTGTTCCCTATTGCCCTCTTTGTCTAGTCACCGCAAGAATTTCTTCCAAAAGCGCTTCTAGAAGGTTACTTGCCTTTTTGTCCTCTAACACGCTTGTGACTTGGGTTACCATGAAAGACTGACCACAAACTGCCGACCATCCACCACGTATGACATCACCTGATATAAATCTCATTCGATATCAAGCCATCACAACTCTCACATCCTAATTCTTAATCCCATACCCGTCCTCTCAATCCCAGTTTATCCAAGCCCCCTTTCCTCCTCAATAACAATACCCTACCTCTTCATAACATTAAAAAAATGTCATCTCAACCACCCCTCCCCTCAACTACAACCCCACACCCACATCAGGAACCCCCCTCCAAAAACCCACACACAACCCACGCCGCCCGACGAACCCGCCACACTCTCCTCCAAACCACCACCTCCCAATTTTGCAGCTCTTTAATAACCTCCTCTTCCCAAGCCACCCCCTCCACTCTCCTCACCAAATATTTCACACCTTCAAACCCAAAAATCACCGAACATGGACCAGAATGGTCACGTTCCCTACTTCCATTTATTGCCAAAACGTTTTACGGTCGGGAGGAATGTTTGGAGTATTTTCGACTCCTGGGGGAAGTTTTGGAAATGAGGATTCCGAGGGATGGATTTCCTGGATTTGGTGTTGATGGAAAGGAAGAAGGGGGATGGAGTGTAGATATTAATGCTAAACCTTCTAATTTGGAAATAACGACGAAATTGAGTAGTGTTCCTAATTCTCCTATTTCTAAGAAAGCTGAGGGTGGAGGGATAGGTGTTGGAGAGGGGGATGAATGGGAGGGAAAGGGAATTATTACGGTTGTTGGGAAGGGGGTTTTTATAGCGAGGGGGACGGGGAGGGAATGGAGTGAGAGGTTTATTTATAGGTTTAGTGAGTTTGATGGGGAGGGGAGGATTGGACACTGGGAAATTTGGGCGGATCCGTTGAGTGCTTGGGTTGCGGTCGGTGGGGGGGGAGGGGATGTTGCTGGGTTGGGGGGAGGGAGAGTGTAAGGTTTTGTGATGGGAAATGGGATTGTAATGGGTGTTAAAGGGAGTTTTGGTGATGGGGGTAGTGTAGTTATGGTAATGGGAGATGAAAAGGTTGAAAGAATTGCTCTCTTAGTTTCTGAGATGAGAATTAATGAATCCTACCCAGATATGCAAACCCTTCATGAAAAAGCATTATCCTTCCAGTCTCACACATTCAGAATAAACCTCTTCATTGAAGCTCTTATTCCTACGCCTTCTCCAACTGTATGTCAACCCTCGTTTCCCTTCGACGAACCGCCATTTCCCTACCACTCCAATGGCTGCGCATAAAGACATCTCGTGAAGATGATGCTCGTGAGCCCATACCTTCGCCAGCCTTTGAGATCTCCCCAGCGCCTTCTTCTGATAGTTCTTTGACAGCCTTCTCGAAATGTAGAAAGCGAGATATTTGCTCTGTAAAGCCGGTCGTAGACTTAGACCTGTAGAAAACGTCTCTTCATCAAAGCCTTGCCATGATGCATTCCTTGTCCCCGCCAGCTATCATATCCTGGTTGTGAATCGTGATACCGGCAAATGTTCCTCCAGCCTTGGTCCCTTCGGTAGCCCTTTCTCTCTCTAGCACCTTCCCCTCCCTAGATTCAACCTTGACGATTTTCTCAATTGCAGACACCCAAATAGCCCATCCCATCAAGCAGCGCTGGCTCCATTTGTCTCTCGTTGCTTCGTCATGTTAATGAGAGATGCGATTCCAATGACGAAGATGATCGCCATAAAGCAGAGGAGGACGATTGGAAGAGTATCCATATCGCTTAGAAGACGCTAACGCTCTGTCGCCGAGTTGTTTCGGTCTGGGTTGCTGGAGTACGAGGAATTCGATAGCAATATTTCATGCGTAGTGACGATCTTTTGATAAAATGGGTGTAATTAATTTGGGGGGATAGGAGGTTGGTTGTGGTAAGCCTTTGGAATTTTGCTTATGATTGTGGCGAGTCTTCCGACCTCACGACCAGCGATTCCTTCCACTTTGGAAATTCACCAACCGACCTGCAGAGTACTTCTTGCTATCGGCTAGTTTGGTATCCTTGTTATTACGTCTAGCTTTCTACTCGACGACGACCTCTGTCCAATTCCTTTGTACGAGCAGGAAGATTTGGCTTCTACGCCTGCCCTAATTCGAGCTTAAAATCTTTATGTCTCGACCCTAGGTAGCTATATTAGAACATATGGTTGACATAACAGTTATATCACTAAAGCGAAACCCGACGACTTGTATGCATGAAATACTATTTGAGTTGAGCGCAAGGCTCCTACCTAATGGGCGACCACCTAGACTTATACAGAACCTTCGTCCTTATATCCTCCAATCCAAGGTAGCCCCCTGCGTGATACCCCTTCCCAAGGGTTCTCCTACGGCCAAAATGGTCATTGAGCCTAAGGCCCCCTGGTCACGTGCCATATTCGTAACAAGATCGAAACTCGCTGGAAAGCGGTCAGGCGAAAAGGAAAGCTCAATACCGAACTGAGCAAAAAAAACCTCCTCAATTTGGCTGCCGTAAGATCCGAATCTGCATACTTATAGACTATTAGGAACGGGATCGGAGGAGAGCATGGTGCGTGCCGACTTGGGGATTGAGTGTTTTGAAGGAGCAAGGTTGGGAGGTATTGCGTATTAAGTCTGGCTAGAGAATACGGATCAAAAGAAGGAGGAGGCCTCAACTACTCATAGATCGGAATCCTTTAAATAGTACAGCCATAGTTAACTTACCAAAGTGACGGGTCTGTTTGTTATCTAGGATGTAGGACGTATGACTGACTATTTTGACGTCGCCCATCAGTATTCGATCTTAGAGGTCGCATGGATGACAGCCAGAAAAGATTCCCTCTCACAATGACATCTCGGTGAAAGTAAAAAAAGAAAACCAAGGCCAACAAGCATCACCCCCTAGCTTTAGGCAGTCTCGACTCCGACCATGGCTGCCGATACGAGTGAAGAGTGGAAACAGCAGGAGAGAGAGATCGTCGATATGTTCTTTCGAGAGAAGGTCCCGGAGACGTTGAAATCAGGAGGTAGTGAGCTCGCCGCATCCGTCTGCACTGAGGACTCATGCATCGAGTTCACAAAGACGATCCTACAGATTGACGACGTAACTCCCGTCGACAACCAGGGCTCCAACAGCTTTACCCTCGCTAGTCAAAGTCGTAAACTAATCATCCAGTTTCGCCTTCGCCCATTCCGGACAGACACCATCATGCTAGTTAGTGAGATCTATGGCCGTCTCACACCAAAGATCAGATTCCACGAGGGCTTCCCCTTGCCCGTCTACATCTGCGAGGTCCTGCCCGGAAGAGTACATGTGCTCCAGCCTTTTCCAAAAGGCCAATTCCCCTAGTGCGAGAGAGGGTGAGCCTTTGTCGCCCAAGCAGCTTTTTTCGAACAACCAAAACCATTCTCGGGTGCCAGCTGGACGAGCTCTGCCAAGGACACACTACATCGCCTATCAAAGAACTCGTCTTTAAAGAATCTCGCTCCGGATCTCTTCCATCTCGTCACCAAGACCTTACAACCACAAGCACATCTACTCGAGACCTTGCCGGCCGTCCTCACGCACCACGACTTCTCGCAGGTTAACATCCTCGTAAATGACATGAGGAATGTGACGGGAGTTATTGACTTCGACGAGGCAGGGATCGAGGCCTTTGGGATGTGCATATGGGGTCTCTACGAGTGCTTCTTTGGAAGCATGGAAGACGGCAGGTGGTCCTTCTACGACATGCCGGCCGAGGAAGCCGCCGGGCAAGTCACTAAGCAAGTCGCTGGGCAAGCCGCTGAGGAAGAAGCATACCATGGGCAACGGACCGTTCGACAGGTGCTTGAAGACACCTTTTGGGAATCCTTGTGGGCCAGCACTCCTCCGAGCCTTAGGAGGCGGGAGGATGTAGAGCAAGCGGTGAAGGTGTCTCTGAGCGTCGGCATCATCAACAGGTACTCCATCCAGGGCATGATGGATGAAATCGACCTGTCCAGCAGCGTCCATTGCTGGTCGCTCGAGTATGCGAAGGGGATCCTACCCCAGGTGTGGAAGCGTTAGATTCTTTTACCCTATGTTCATTTTGGCGTTTGATTTTCCATCTTCTAGACTAGTTCTTACGAGATGGTGTACGGGGATGCTAGCTCTTGATACCTATCTTAAAGAGGTACGGATAGGAAAATTTATTGCAGCCTATTCCCATATTATCTAAATGGAAGGCGTATCCAGAAGACGTGCGAAGTGGTGTAGCTGTCACACGGCGCTGCTTCTGACCTATACGATCTTCTCTTTCCAACACCTTGAATCCCAGGTACTATACATAACCCAATCTCCTTACCTCAGTTAAGAGTAGTTGTGTGCTAGGGGAGCACAAGCAGATCGTGCTACCCCGGCGCACCTGAAACAGGGTGTAGGTCCAAAAGTGTTCCCTCCCACACCACAGAAGCACCCAATTATGGACACACTGTCAGGGTCGCAAGTGCCTTGGACTGGATGGAGGTGCGCACCGTTGTGCCCTCAAAGCTATCGATGCCTCCTTCCACGATCACTTACGCTGTCAAATCGATCACCTGATTGATCCCGGCGATCATTCCATTCCACAGTGATTGGGGTCCATGCGAAAACCAAGCAACTGGCCTTCTACCAGAGTTATATGGTAATATATCCTTTCTTATTATATTTATAATAAGTAATTTTAAGGCACTTACTAATAATATACCTTAATCTTACACTCAAAATCAACACTTCCTCAGCCAATTCCTTCACCCCAGGCCATCTTCAATTATCTGCGAGTTGGTGGGCCCCATGTCGAAGTGATTTAAAAGGCCGTTCTGGTCTGGAGATAGTGGATGATGCCACGGTAGTACAGAAAAAAAAAATTCAGACTCATACCCTGTGCGGCCAAGCCAAAAAGAGCACCAAAAGTCATGAGAGTCTCTTTACGCTGATAGCAGTCAAGATAGTGCTCTTCAATCGAAATCAAGCTACTATACTATATCCAAGTGGGCATCCTAGCACGACGTTTGTCTACTCTCGTGCCGCACGGGAATCAGTTTGCTGACCCAAATTCTCCCTCCTATCTCATGTTTTCCCTTCCATCTTCGTATCGCATTACCTCAGATCAGTCAGTCTACATGAGGATATCTTATTCTTGCTTTCATCTAGGCTACAACCCAAATCATTCTCTGCTATAGACATCCATTTTAATCCCTCGTAAAAGCTAGCAAGGCTAATAGTAAGCAGCATGGCCCCGCCCGAATGGGATTTTAGAATATTGCAACATTCAGGCTAAGCCCGATCCCTCTTTAGCACGCGACCACATCCGTTCGCCATCTTTCCTTTCTCTATTATTGAAGCCGCTAGTTTCCAGGCGCTTTTCCCTTGAATTTGATAGAAAACATCCCTAAACCACTAAAAGAAAGTCTTTCGGGCCAAGGAACTAACTTGCACCTTACCTCCTTTGACCTTGCTTCTGTGGTCGACTAAAATTTCCCCAGCCACTTCTACCACTATTCTCAGTGCTGTAAAACTGACCTACTTCTTCCTCTATTGCTTTACCTGTATCGAAAAATAAGTCCGGCCCATCAAATCTCCAATTGAAACTTTCTTCGCAGGGACATTTTCCTGATGCCTACTCGTAAAAACTCACCCACCGTCGCACAGCCAACACTCGTTCCTCGCTACCCCCCAATCCCGTCAACCCCAAAATGTGTCTTAAACTCAAATTTCTATCAGATCCAGCCCTTTTTCCCACGAGTCATTCAAAAATTGCGTCAATTCCCTATCTTTCATTAGGTCATCCCAAAAACGACCTTCTCCCGAGGGGGCACCCTGTCTCCGGAAAAAGGCGTTTGTGCAAAGATGTCACTGGCGGGTAGGATCCAGGCCCCTGAAAAAGCTGGCTAGACCGCCGCACCAGCGAAATGCTTCAAGAGTGAAGACGTTCCAAAAATGCGGATCAGAGGCACAAGTATCTAAGGTGGGAGAATTCCGTTTTCAAATTGGTTGCCTGCTTGTTTGTTTGCCCGCTTTTTCTGCTTAAAGAAAAATTATGAGCCAGTCATGACTATATGATTCTGCGCTTTCTTGTGTTCAGATCAAGCCAAAAGCAACTCTATTGTGGAAGCTACTTCAGACGCAATTCTTCCCTATTTTACAAATCCATTTTTTTCTGATTTCAAATTACGAAATATGGTATTTAAACTCTTCGAAAAGGAGAGATCTAAAATCGCTACAACAGAAGTCGACATCGAAGAAGGACGAACCTCACTGCCGCCGAAACCCCCACTCTATCACCGACTCTCTTCGAAATTATACCCTCCTAATCTCTGGAGAAAGTTTCCTCAAGAATCGCTCTGGCCTTCCTTAATCAAGCGAGCCCTTCAACTATTTGCAGTATTACTGGTCCTCGGGACCCTCACAACAATGTACAGCTGTAACCTTCTCCTCTCCCAATCTCCCCGGCTCATCCAAATTTAGAATCCTCACTTCCCTCCTCTCCCTCCTAGCACACAAAATCTCACCACTTCCCATCCCCCCCAACGGTCTTACAGCCCTCGTTTCAAATTGGAAAGAACCCGGTCAAAATCCAACACAACAAAATTGGATTGAAGGATTCAGTCGCGATGTCTACCCCAAAGATATACATTCACATAACGATTACAACCGACGAGTTCCCCTCTTCGAAGCATTAAGTTTAGGAATAAAGGGTGTAGAAGCAGACTGTCATCTCATCAATGGAGAAATATACGTCGGCCACAAAGCCAACTCACTCCATCCAAACCGCACTTTAAAATCTCTCTACATAAACCCACTCTTCGACATCCTAACGGGCCAAAACAAGGGCAACTCCATCTCCAAATCAACAGGAAAAACAGGAGCCTTCTCCATCGATCCAGAAGTGAGTATTGTTCTCTTAACAGACTTAAAAACAGAAGGAGCATCTACCCTCGAAGCAGCTCAAGCCCAACTCGCACCTCTACGTCAAGCAGGCTGGTTAACGTACTGGAATGGAACTTCCATCGTCCCTGGCCCAATAATACACGTCAGCACCGGCAGCACACCATTCAACTCAATCCTCAACTCCAACTATTCCAACTCCACCTACCGAGACGTCTTCTTCGACGCACCACTCGCCTCCCTCTCCTCCACCTACAACATATCCAATTCCTACTACGCCTCCACCTCACTCGCCAAACTTTTCAGAGGAAAACATAAAATTGGATTCCACGCCTTATCACCTTCTCAAATGGAGATCATAAAAGCGCAAATAAAACAAGCAGAGGATTTGGGATTGTGGAGTAGATATTGGGATATTCCCGGATGGCCTGTGAGTGAACGAATGAATATCTGGAGACAGTTGATGGAAAGTGGGATTGGGAGGTTGAATATTGATGATATTTATACGGGTGCGAGATGGAATTGGAAGGCGTGTAATATTTTTGGGCTGCGGTTATGTTGAGTTTTATTTATGGAAGTTTTGTACATGCATTTTAGAGGCGTATATTGCTGGGCGATGGGCGTTTACGTGGCCCTTGGGTGTTAAGACTGGATGGGTTTTATTATGAGTAACGGGTTGAGATTAAACGATTGACGATCTCTCATGCATAGCATTGCATAGATGACTGGTTTAGAAAGATATGAGTATTAAAAACTACAATTTATTACTGCATCTAAACTTGATCAGGATACAATTTTCACTCTCAAAGGATCAAGCAATGTCCGGAATGGGGAGTAAATATTGAAGAGACAATGTTGGTCCTTATCAAAGTATCTCATAACATGTGATGAGCTATGCTATGCTACAGAAGCCATTCCCATACCTCATCCTCCTAATCCAGACCAAAACAACCCAATTACCACTTTCAATAATGGGGGCCCTTAACATCCTCCTAAACATAATTTGCAGAAATCTTGATATCCTCTGGAAACCGTAACTTCTCACGAGCCTGCAACTCTGCATACCAGAATTGGACAAATCTATGTAGCTCTGCATATGACAAGGCTTTCGCATTCGTGCTGTTCAGCTGTAGCTGAGATCCACCATGTTTTCTAGGTCGAGAAACTTCTATTTCGAAGCATGAAAGAAAAGTCATGACAGAGCTTAGGTGAAAAAGGGTCGAATGTCTGTCCTTCCCAAAAAACGGAAACGCATGAATATAGTCCGTACTAGTTTGAAGTGTTTCCTTTTGGGAAGGTGTATATAATGACTGACTCGCTACAACACCTAGTTCCCTAGCCTTGCCTAAAGACGTGAGGGTGCTCCTTATTTTCTAGCTCTAATAATGCGACCTTTTGTGAAGGCTAGGTTTCCCCACATTTATATATCTAAACAGAAGAATTGTGATAAGTTACGATTTGAACTATCGGTGGCTAAAGTAGTATTAGTCCATCCTAAGAAATTGGATATATAGTAGGTTAATGGGTAAAATTTAGAAGGATATTTGGATAAAAGTAGACTAGGCGGTACTAAAAAGACAAAGATGGCATGAACTCAAAAGGGATCAATAAACATAAACGAGTTTACATTCTTCACATAAAATAGGTAGACATTGGAAGGTTAAATAGATTGAGGTCATTTCATTATGGTAATTCGCAATCGGAAATGCTAGACCGGGGTTACTCACCAGATCGTACAATACAAGTGCCCTATCGCACTAAAGAAACAAGAACTTTTCCCAAGCCAATAATCATATCTCGTAGTCAAAGCCCACATGAAGTGATCCACTTCATAACACTCCATCAAGAATGATGAGTATAGGAAGGTTCATCTCAACTTCGTAATATGTCAAAGCCCACAGGAAGAGTCATTATCCCAAACGCCAAGCATCAAAGTATCAAAAAGTTCGGATGCCACAAGCCAACGCCACAAGCCAACAGCCACTGTGTATATAAGTCAAAGCCAACAAGTATCATGATCTCAAAGCCCACATGTCCGAAGACAAAAGTTCAAGAGCCCACAACCCACAGAGCCAACGACCCACAAGGACCTTCCGAAGAAGTATATGCAGCGACCAAGTAAACTTCCGTAGAAGTTTGGAGCGACCATGCCAGACCTGGAGCATGTCAAGAGACTTAGAAAGTCTGCTTTTTGCCTTTGAAGTCCCCAAAACCACCACGGTTCGTGCTTCCACCTCGGCCACCTCCACGACCCCCAAATCCACCACGTCCACCCCCTCGTCCTCCACGGTCAAAGCCACCTCGTCCTCCTCGTCCACCACCACGGCCGCCACCTCGTCCACCACCGAATCCACGACCACCACCTCCTCCAGCACCACGATCAGGACGGGGAGTAGCATAGTCAATTCTGACAGGCCGGCCAGCAATCTCAGCACCAACCATAGCGTCGAATGCAGTTGTAGCCTCCTCGACGGAAGCAAAGGTAACATATCCGAAGCCCTTGGGGTTTCCGGTATCCCTAATAAGATTAGCAGATGTCAAGATATGATTGATGGAGTAACTTACATATCAGTAGGGAGTCTGACATTGCTGACTGTACCGTGAGCACCGAATGCCTCACCAACCATGTTCTCATCAGCCTCGAATGAAAGGTTACCGACGAAGATGGTGTCTGAAGGAGGGTTCTTGGTGTCTCCGAACTTGGAAGCACGAGCACCGGCTTTCTCTCTCGGCGCGGCGTTGTCACGAGGAGTAGCGAAATCAAGGTTGATAACACGTCCATCAATCTCTCCGCCCTTCTTGGCAGCGATGGCAGCGGCAGCAGATGCAGCATCGACAAACTCAACGTATCCGAAACCCTTGGAGCGTCCAGAGTCTCTATCCATCATGACACGGGTAGCGCTGATCTCTCCGAACTCCTCGAACTCACGATAAAGCCACTCGTCATCAACGGACCAGCTCAAGTTACCGACGAACAGGTTCTTGACGCCCTCGTTGGCAGTATCAACCTTGGTCTTCTTGGTGGCAGCCTCTGGCTCATCATCTGCCTTACGCTTTTTGCTGGGGGCTTCGGTAGCCTCCTCCTCCTCGGAGTCGCTGCTGGAGCTGTCGGAGTCGTCCTCATTGGCGGCCTTGGTAGCCTTGGTAGCCTTGGTGGGCTTCTCTTCCTCGTCATCATCAGAGCTGTCGGAATCTGAAGAGTCCTCCTGTAATATATTAGCATTGAAATGTGAAGTAGTGAAAGTATACTAACAGTAGCCTTTGCAGCAGCCTTAGCAGCGCCATTGACGGCACCCTTGGCAGCAGCGACAGCCTTTGCGACGACTGGCTTCTCTTCCTCATCAGACTCGGAATCATCACTGTCATCCTTGGAAGCTGCGTCCGACTTTTGATCGTCAGAGTCAGCATCTTCAGAATCTTCGGATTCAGAAGAATTGGAGTCAGAGTCAGAGGAATCTACCTCTTTCTTAGCACCGTTGGTCTTGCCATTGGTGACCTTTACGGGCTTTGCCTCTTCTTCGGATTCGGATGCATCGCTGCCAGACTCGGATTCGGAATCGGAGGATGGTGGGGGAGCAGCCTTGACAGCCTTCTTGCCGTTGACCTTGGCAGCAATCCCTTTGGCGACGATCTTGGCCTTAGCACTGGGAGTCTGAGATGGTTTAGTGATATGGCCGGATTTGACAGTTGAGAGTGATTTGACCTCCTTGACCTTGGCGGCCTTTGAATCCTTTGTTTTTCCCATTCTAACTGGCTTTGACGGGAGGGGGAGGTATAGAGAAGGGATTGATGAGGTATCGAACGATGCTTCAAGAGGTTTGAGATGGAGGAGGAGGGTTGAAAGAGGTAGAGAAAAAAAGTTCGAGGCGGCGGGCGCAAAGCTCTTATCAGGGAAATTTTTTGCGCTCGGCTATCGTAGTGGAGTGGAGCTAAAAGCTCTTAGCGCGGATAATTTTGAGAAGGGGAAAGACTGGTGGCCTGACAGCCTTGCATGATTAAGGTTTAAATCAAGCACAAACAAACGTGACCTGAATATCGACCTCGAATTGTCCCGCTTCAATCTTGAGAGGAGGGCAGGACGAATTGAACCTACGAATCGTCCATTGATCCGCAAAGGCCTCATTGCCAATTCTAATAGTCTCTTACCATGGCCCCAACACCTGAATCCGCAACTTTCCTGGCGAAGAAACCCACCGTTCCCCCAACCTTCGATGGAGTAGATTATGACGACACGAATGCATTGAAAGCAGCGCAAGATTCCGTCATCCGCGAGCAATGGGTTAGGAGTATGATGGCAAGGCTTGTACGGGAGGAGCTAGGGAAATGCTATTATCGGGAAGGAGTCAACCACCTGGAGAAATGCGGAGTCTTGAGAGGTAGGCATATATTCTCGGATGAGAGTGGATGAAGCTATCTTAGCCATTGGGTTCAGATGTATGGAGCTTGGTACTTAGGGGGCACTGCTGATTCTTCTCATGCAGAGAGATATTTCGAGCTACTGAAGGAATCGAAGATCAAAGGATATCTGTTCCAACAACAAAACTACCCCCCGAAAGAATAGATACGTTATTTATGGGGTTCATGCTGGAGTTTGGGGAGACGATCAATTGGGCGAGCCTGGGAGAGCTACATACCGGCTGGTGATGGAATGGAGATCGGATGTGGCCTGCATAGTACGTGCAAAGCCCTACCGTTCCCAGGCATTACCAATTATACATGAAATAGTAAAATTATGCGTATTTTGTACTCATGAAGATAATTTGTTCATCCAGATTCTTCTGTGAAAATGAGAGTAACGTTATTCTCTCATAACATTTGCCCCGCCTGTTCCATCTACGTCTTTTCTACCAACAATTGAAATAGTAAACAACCCCATAGCCGTTTTATTTATCTAAAAACCGGTCTGAGTGGGCCATAAAAACAATTAAATCCGTTCTATGCATTTCTAAAGCCCATACAATGCGACACTCGCGAGCTAAATCCCCAAAAGTCAGCTTGATATTGCCTACCACACTGCTCTCTCCCACCCACCGTACCACACCCAAAAAAAGTCTCCATCAATATCACCACCCACCATCCAGCGCCACCCATCCACGCCTCCTTCCACTACCTCCCTCCGCAACAATGATCTGCTCACGCTGCCTCCACACACGCGTCGCTCGATCCCTCCTCCCAAAAATCCCTCTCCTTCGCCAATTCAGCACCACCCTCCCCTCCCATTCCGCAGAAACCGTCTCAGCAGCCTCAACCCCCCCCTCAATAACACAACCACTCTCTGCTACCCCCTCAGTAAAATTCAGCACCCCCATACAACCCAAGCCCAAATCCGCAATCCCCTTACCCGTTTCCAGTTGTCCAGCTGGAACAGTATTGAAAGGATTGAATTATTTGAAGGGGAGAGATGATCCTGTTGCTTTGAAGGAGGAGGAATATCCAGAGTGGTTATGGAGGTGTTTGGACGTTAAGAAGAAGGTTGAGGGGGATGATGAGGTTGGGGATGAATTTTGTTGGTTTTCCCCTCCTATATTCTTTCAATTCTCTATACTGGGGATTTTGATCTGGAGGGCAAATTGAGCTTTGAAGAGAGTGTTCAAGCACTGAAATATGTTTTCTATGCGGTTCCCGGTTTAACGATCTAATCCTATCACTTCCTTTCAAATACAAGCTAACAAATCGCCCTCCACAGCCAAATCCAAAAAGGTCCGCCGAGCCACAGCAAAACGTCTACGAAAACTCGAAGCCGCAGCGCTAGCTAGCGGCGATCTCTCAGCTCTAGCACCAAAAATTCCAATAACGCAACAATCAATTGATCTGCCAGCAAACGAAGAGGGGACTTTGGAAGGAGCTCTAAAGGCTGAAGAGAGGAGAGGAGAATTGAAATCTGCGATGAGGAAGGAGAGGAGAAGTAAGATTAAGGAGGCCAATTATTTGAAGGGTATGTAGGGATGTCAATGATATATGGAAGTGTCGAGGCATTTCTTGGAGTTGTTGGGAGAACTCTATGTACGATATGAGTCTATGACACGAGTGGCAGTTCAACATACTATACAAACAAGTAAAACATACATTTCACCATGTTCAATTCGCAATTATATCGTTCATTATATTTGCATTGAAGACTAAATGAGGCATCTACCAAACAGTCTTCCTGACATTAAATAATACACGGCACATTCTCCGACAGAAGGCCACAGCTCGATGTCATTATAACGCCTGTGCCAATTGACCTTCAATTAGATACGGCATTTATCTGGCCAGTGCCAGCAGCCATTTCCCTCATGTCATGATAAAGCCAGTACTAATTCGCAATGTCTAAGTTCCCAGCCTGGACATCAAATCCCAAGTAACAACCGTCTTTATGCACCCAACCAACTAAACTTGGATTGACCATTAAATTATTCCTCGGCGTCCTCGCCCTCAGCGAGACTGCTTCTCTTCAATTCAATCTCCTGTTTTAACTTTACAACACTGTCAGACATTCGTTTCTTGATGATGACGTTTTGTGAAGCAGCAATAGAAGCTTGAAGTTTGACCAAATTCTCTTCGAGTTCAGCGATGTCTTGCCTAACACCAGCGAGCTTCTGAGCTTCAGCCTCGGCCTCCGCATCAACTTGGTTGGTAGCAGCTCCATCTTCAGCATCATCATCCTCAACCGATTCGTCACCAGAATCTTCTTCTTCCTCCATGAGTTGTACGCTTGCTATTGTCATTGGTGTCGATACCTCTTCGGTTTGACGATTTCCATTATCCGGCGCAAACGATTCTTCCAGAGCAGCTTCGAGATCGAACAATTCCTCTTCTTCCATGTCTTCTGCTGGGACTTGGCCGTCTGGTACGCCATTATTTCTGTCAAAATATCCTTCATCATCAACTTCTCCTTCGGCATCCTCGTCAGAGTATTCCTCGCCATCGCTGCTTCTCTCAGCACTCATCAGACTCTGTTGTCGAGCCTCAGCATCAGGATCATATATCCTGTACGTAACCTTTGTGGCTCCCGAATCTCTATCCAAGAGTGCATTTACTTGCTTCTCAACAGATTCAATATCCTTAGTATGTAAACGTTTTCGGAATCGGCGAGTTCTGGCGTGATACATCGGAGGTGTAATTCCATGAGGATACAAGTGCTGCTTGCCAATTTCCGCAGGCAAAGGAATCGTTCTGGCCTCTTCTTCCGACTTCACCTGGGCAAACACCAAGAGCATTTGGCAAATATCAGCACTCTTCCACCATCCCCGCTTGTCCCAACTTTTCATGCCCTCGATTATACACGGAAGATCCACAAGGGTTGCTGCATATATGTTTCCACGGATAATAACGCATGCCCGAATTCCATCGACATGAAAGAACTTCATCGTGACATCTGCGCCACCCTGACTTTTCGGGCCAATCTTCTTGTCTATAATTGCCTGTCTCAAGTAATCGCAGTCTGAGCCTGGTGCCATCCGCAGAATAAATTGATTCTCCGTTATAGGGTCGATATCTTTATCGCTGGCCTCTGAATCGTAACCGCTCGCAGGTTTCCTTTCTGGAAGTTTGCCCTTGAATTTCGCCTTGATCATTACCGGACCAGCCGACCTAGGGGTTCCAACAGAGGCAGCAGATGGAAATGTCTTATACTTAGATCCAATGGTAAGCTTCAGCTTCTTGTGCGGTGGTTCGGGATGTCTCATTGGGTGGCTTTCATCATCATCCAATTCTTCCTCCTTCATGCGCTTTCGTGCTTCAACAATCTTCGCAGTGGGCTTCGTGGCACGACCTGCCTTCGTCTTCTTGGGTTTGGACGACTCGATCGCGGCTGGGGTACCAGGAGCAGGAGTTCCAGGCTGTGATGCGGTCTTAAACTTAATCTTTGTTTTTGGTTTGGAATCTCCTGGTGTCGCGGCGCCTGGGGTCGCAACAGGAGTAGCTGCAAGGGGAGTTGCGCCAGGTGTATTGAAAGACGAAGCTCTGTTCAGGCTGGAGGTATTGATCTTGAGCTTGAGACTCATTTTGACTGTTGTCGCGGGCTACCACTGCGGAGTTTGAATGCTAAATATCGATGTGGAGGTTGGTGGGAGAAAGTTGGAGGAGGGAATGGAGCTTGAGGTCATTGAAATAGTACGGGTGGTGGCCAAGACCAGTAGCGTAATGCGCCAGTGGATTACTGGTAACAAAGAACAATCGCTCATTCACTCCACAACCACCTCGAAGCAAACATTTCTCTTCATCGGGCGGGTTCCATGCTTTTCCATATGGCCATGAAGCTGTACACATCAAAAACCCCTTGAGCTTGAGTTGCACATCTGCCAGCGCAATTCAAAATGACAACCCCGCCAGCACTTCACCATTCCCTTCTTCGACCCGTCGTCCTCCATATTCTACGTGCAGCAGGCTATCATTCAACACGTCCTTCTGTGCTCGATACTTTGACGGACCTTGCGGCACGATATATGCTGGCACTGGCACAATCAACCGTCAGCCATGCTACAATCAATCAGGGCGAGCCGGAGGTAGCTCTACAGATTTCGATTCAGGACGTGAGAATGGCCATGCAGGATTGTGGCGCGTTGGAACCCGAAGTAACAGAAGAAGACCAAATGTTTTCGGGGGAGGAAGATATGAGGGGGGTGGATGCATTCATCGACTGGGCACAAGGGTCCGCGAATATGGAGATTAGAAGAATAGCTTTGGACGGCAGCGGTGATGCCAAAGAGGATTACTTAACCAGTATGTATAAACTCGACGGTAGGCAGGCTGTTCGCATTTCTGACATACTCTAGCCCTGAAAAAGAAGCATAGTAGTACGACAGACGAAGACTCGAGATATACTGGGACCGTACTTGGGAAGCCTGCTGAGCCGAGAAAGGTCAAGGTCGAGGGCGGTGATGTGAGCAGTCTGAAGGAGTGGGCAGAGAAGCTCAGGAGGTCAGTACATACGCAATCTACACTATCTTCGAGACGACAGTCATCGGATTTAAGTTCACTAGGAGATGAAGCAACACCAACAGCTATGGAGTTTTAGGTGGTTACATTTTGATGCATTGCGATGGAGCCTGGGCCTCTTGGGCATGCATTACAAATTATGACAATACCCCTTTGATATTAAGACAAGATTTTTCAATCCTTCTCAGACAGCAGCGTTTCCTTCACTCTCGATTCGACCTCCAGCTCCTCCGTCAACGTTTCCCTCTCCCTTCTAGCAGCCTTGATATCCTCCCTGGCAGATTTCTGCTCTGCCTTTTGCCTATCCAAATCGCTTGTGAAACTTCCTTCCTCTCCTCATCCGGCATTCTTCTTGTCGAGCTGCGCCCTTAAGGCTTCTCCTTCTCCAGATGCCCTCATCTGTTCTCCATTCAAATCCTCGTTCTGTGGTCCGAGTCTTGAGCCGGGAAGGGTGGCATTACTATCGTCTGCATTGTCTTGAGGGTGGTCGTCATGTCCCATAGCAGTTGCTGATTCTACTAACATGCCTGGTGTTGCCTTGGAGGAATCGATGGTATCATTTGGGCCGAAGATTGTACCTCGCCTTGGGGGTAGAATTGAGAGAAGATTAATCTTTAGAAGCAGATATCTTTACAATTAAGGAATAGAAAAGCTTGTGAAGTTCTAGCGATATGTATGTAAGCAGAAATCTATGTATTCAAAGGCAAATAACATGGCAATTGACTTTTTGGAGATATCCAGTACCCCACCGGCCAGTGACGTCGATAGATTTCTTTATTCTCACTCCCATATTCGCTAAATTGCCTCATCTTAATGCCTATCTCAACCTCAGCCAAGATCAAATAGTTTCATCTGATAACCCCATGCTTCAAACTTTCTGAATATTTGATCTTATTGCTCTCATTTATCTTCTATCATCTTGAATTTCGTTTAGATACCCAATTTATATCCCCGTCAAAACCTATCAGCTCACCACCAAGTCATACGAACTAGGAAATTCCCGTGTCAAGCTCTCACATATCAGACAACCATGCCTTTCCCTTTCACTCTACCAACAACCTCCTCGTTCTCATTCTCAACATATTTCACAAGCGGATCCCATCCCTCGTTGCCTCTCTCAGCAAGTACCTACAGAGGAGTCTTACGAGATGCTCTGAAAAAGCACAAGCGACTACCTCCAAACGAGCAAACCCCCCATCTAGCAACCATCCTCCTCACTCTAAACAATTACATTCCGTACCTTCTCGCCGTAGACGCCGGACTAGGGAACCAACCCATCTCAGGAGATGAAATCGATGTCGTCTTAATAAGCACGCCAGCCTTCTCATGGCGTCCCACAATATCCTCCTCCATCCCCGGAAAAGAGCCCGCTCGATTAAAAGTTCAATCCCTAGAATATGAGATATATTTCACCCTCTCCACGCTAGCCTACACATACACCCTTCTATCTCGTTTCTCCCTCCACCCCCTCTATACATCCACAACTGAATCACCCACGTCCACCCAACGCACCCTCGCCATAACAACCGCAACAAAACACCTCCTCCTCTCCTCATCAATCCATTCATATCTCTCTACCCGTTCAGACAGCATCTCTTCCTTTCCCCCTTGTACTGATATCTCCACACCAACCTTCAGTGCCCTATCCTCCCTCTCTCTCGCCGAAGCCACCCTCCTTGCAGTTTTAAAAGATGACCCCTACCCAGCAGCCGTCGCCCAAGACCGCAACAAAAATGACAAAGAATGGATGATTAAAGCACCTTCCATCCCCAAGGTCCGGGCTCATTTGTTTGCTCGTCTCTGTCTCGCCTCTGCAGAACATGCTTCTAACGCCTTATCCCTTTTAACAACATTACATTCCCAATCTTCCAAATCTCCCCTAGGAGGAGGAAAAATCGATTCTGAATTACTAAAATACGTAGACGATCTACGTAGAACAGGTCGAGGGAAAGCCTGTCGATTTTTCGGTATTGATGCAGAAATCGGGGGACAGACGGGAACCGGGATTGCTTGGTTACAAGCTGGTATGCATGAACTTGGGTTCTCGGTGAAAGAGGAAGGAAAGAGAGGTGGATTAAGTTTAAGCCGCTTTAAGAAAGGTTGGGATGAGAAAAGGGAGGATAGGAAAGTAGAGAAGGGAAGTCATTGGGGTGCTGATGCGGGAAAATTGGAGGAGGCAAGGGTATTGGAAATGTTGGAGAAGAAGTGGGAGAAGATGAATGATACTGTATGTCACCTCTTCCACACACTTTTTCATCCCTCCCCTTTTTATGCTGATTATTGATATAGATCAACACACAAGCCATCCCTCCAATAGGACCACTAATGGCTTCGATGCCTTCCGGAAGGGAAATCCACAGTTTGAAGCCATTCATTCCACCGGTTTTAGATTCTTCCATATTAGAGAGTATGAGAGCTCCTCCTGATAGAGCAGATAACTATGAAGGGGATGCTAGTTCGGCTGAGGAGAGAGAGGAGGGCGCCCCTGTTGGCGCATTTCATGGTACGAAAGCAGATTCTTCCGCGAGTAGTAGTAATTACTTTTGAGAAGGTATATCAAATATAGAACCCCAAACGACATCAAATGAGAATTAGCGCTTTCTCAATCATAAACCAAGAAATTCAATGGATATGACTTAAGATATAAAGCTCTCTAACCAAATCTAAAACACATCGTCGTTGTCTTCAATCAAGGTATCACAGGCAATACATCCTACGTCCCATATGCCTTCTCCCCAACCTTTCTCTTCTTTCTAGCCCCATCATCATTCTTCCCCTTATTCCCCAACAGTTCTTTCATCACCTTCTCCAACCTCTCCACAGCTTCATCGCTAATCTGATAATGAACAACCAATCTCCCTCTCCCCGTCAACTTCAAACCATGCTTCTTTCCCAACTCAGCAAACTCCTCCCCACTAACACCCAAATCCTCCATATCAAACCAAACCATATTCGTCTCAGTAGGTTTATCTAATTTCCCACCCAATTCCGTCCAAATCTTCGCAATCCTCTTCGCCGTGACATGGCTCTTCTTAAGAAGTCCCCCCTCACCATACTGCCCCTTCCCAAAAGTCTCATCAACAGCAACTCTCGCGGCCGCAGTCAAAACCCCCGGCTGTCTCAGCCCCCCACCAATACTCTTTCTAACCCACCTAGCCCTCTTAATAAACTCCCTATTCCCCACCAACATACTCCCCACCGGCGCCCCCAATCCCTTCGAAAAACACAAACTAACACTATCAAACAACTTCGTATACTCACTTAAACCCCCCGCACCACTAACAACCGCCTCCCAAATCCTCGCCCCATCCAAATGCAACTTCAAACCATGATCTCTCGCAAACCCCGATATCCTCTTAGCCTCCTCAAGCGGCATAACCGTACCAGCCAACGTATTCTCCAACGAAATAACTTTAGTCGGACAACTATGAATTTCCTCCCCAAGCACGACATTCTTCTCAATATCCTCCAGAGTCAAATAAACCCCATTCTTAGGAACAATACCTCTAACCAACGCACCAGAAAGAGATGCCACGCCTCCAGCCTCCCATTCAAGAATATGTGCTCGATAATCACAGAGTACTGAATGAGGAGGTTGAGTAAGATGTGCTCTCAACGCCAATTGATTCCCCATCGTACCTGAAAGAACGAATAATCCGGCTTCGTGTGAGGTTTTCTCTGCGAGATAGGATTCGAGGGAATTGGTGGTTGGGTCTTCGGAGAAAACGTCATCGAGGAGAGTGGTGTTTTGGATGGCCGCGAGCATGGAGGGGGTGGGTGTTGTTACAACGTCGCCTGGGGGTTAATCAGTAATTGTCGTACAAGACCCAGAAGTTAAATAGGCATCCTACTTCGAAAATCAAAAGCCGCAGGACCAGGTCCCGACCAAGCATTAACTTTCCCATTCAATTCCTCAATCGTTTCCCCTCGAATCGTACCATTAACACCCTTCAAATCATCCCCCCTAGGCACCTTTCTCTTCGCCATATCTTCCGATTTAAAACTCGTATTCCTTCTTCCCAAACCCCCCGAAAAAGTTCTAAAACCAATATATAAATAAGTCGTCTTAGAACGAGGTATTCGAGTACCCAAAAACGGCGATGATATGATTCCTACGAATTAGGTTATCAATTGAGAACAAAGAAATGAGGACGAACATACTTACGGGAAGATGTCCAAGGGGACATTCCTCTTCTCAAGTATATCCCAAAAGTGGGGTTTGTGAAAGACGCCTTCATGTTGACATGTTTGCTGCGGGGTTGGCTACATGGGAGGTATGATGGAATCGGGATTGTGCTATCCGATATTGATTCCGCATCTTATCTGGATTGCACATGATGAAAGCTCACTTAGACGTTTTTATTTTTATTACCAAAATAATTAGGCTTTTGTATTATCACACTGAGGTCAAAACCGCAGTGTCTATCTAAATCCTAGCCCCTCCCGAATCATAGGTTGCGGGGTGGAAACCCCAGGAACGAGACAGTCGAAGCCAAGAAAGGGCAGTTCCTCACATACCCCAATCCCCAACGAATCACTTACTTACTCAGGGTTGAAGAAACAGATAATATGATGAGAATGATTTAATTTTTTTACAGTGGCGGAGTAGCTTTTATGCACATCTGGGGAGAATATTGTTACAGGTATCGTCTATCTGGACAAATATCCTTCAAGATATTCCTCCCTCGGCGCAACCCTTCATTGACTCATTTCCAGCTCAATTCTTCAAGATCTCTCTCTCCGTAGCGCTGAGTGCTTTCTTCTCTGCAGAAAATCCACCTGGAACACTATCTAATTCATACCCAAATTTCTTCCCCGCCATCTCATACTTTTCATTTAGAACCCGGAATTTGCTCATGAATACATCCGTATCAACATATGCGCCCTTTAGCCATCTCTTCCCGCTGGCTGGGTCGAATGACTTTCTCCCATGCAAAATTCTGCGGTTGTTGAAGATGACAGCTTCGCCCTCCTTAAGCTTATACTCGAAAACCAGCTCCGGGGCCTCGAGACGCCCAGCAAGAGCTTTAATCGCCCGTACGAACTGAATGTGCTTGGATTCTTGTTTCAGAAGGAGAGGTGCTTGGAATGGCGGGGAGTAGTTAACGCCTTTGGGGAATGTTTGTCCATCGACAGATTCGCCCAACTCGAGCACAGGGTGTTTGAAGTAGTAGTGTTGGCCGTCGTTTCGATAGTGATAAGGGATCTGGTAATTGGCGAGAATTTGAACATCGACGCTGTGTAATGACCTGGCTGCATGAAGTCCGTCACTGAAAATCGATTCGCCGCCTGTGCAAGAATTCTCGATGCTGTGGAGAATCTGGAATCCAGGGGGGTCTGCCATGTAGAGGAGGTCTTGGTGGAGCCCAAGATATTCCTGGGTATAAGCTACGTTCCTCGCATCCTTGACCGACTTGACATCCCAAGTGCGACCATAAAATGTGTCTCGAAGTGTTCCTATCCGGCCTGTAATAGCTTCAACCGCGTCCTCCTTACTGGGGACACCTTGAATGATAACCAACCCGTGGATCTTAAGTGCCAATAGAGTGCGGTACAATGATTCGTCCTTGGTCATATAGTCCTCGTGCTTAACGTACTCGAGCTCGGCTCCCATCTTCAACTTATTCCACGTTCGTGGACGAATATGTTCAGAGCGATCTCTCAGAATTGTATCGGGGAAACCATTGATATTGAGGAATTTTTGAGGATAGGTAGAAACGTGCTCTGGTCCAAAGCCGGGGATATCGTGGTCCCAGGTAATTTCGAGATCTCCATTAGCGTTGGTCTTGGTCGATTTGGCTTGGATGCCGCTAGGGATATCGCTAGTTTGGAAGGTTTTTTGTTGGGTGGATGGATTGATACATTGTGTACATGTGCAGCAGTCGCGCAAGTATGATGGGTGAAGCTTGCCCGCCTTGTCCTTAACTGTAACATTGACGAAATCTGATTTTGGCTGTGCTGGCTCTCTCCTGTGTTTTCCAAATATCTCCATTCGCTGCTCGGCTGTGGCCCCTTGGATAGGCGTTGCTTCGCGGGGAGTTGTTTTTTCCTCCCCAGCAACTCGGCGAGGGCTACTGCTAGTAAATGTACGGCATTTGGGACGGGAAAACGCAATTCGCGGTGGCTGGGCTTTGTTTGCGGTCGAGCATGCCAGACGACGGCCACCTGCTGCCAGTCGTGTAGCTGCTTGAGCCCGGAAAGACATGGTGTATTGGTCGGGCTGCGCGCGAGCGGCGGTTGTGTGAGGGCCCGAATGGGGAGAAGAGTTGGGGAGGATGGAATTGGCGGGAAAACAAAGGATTGACGGGCGCCTCGAGAGTCAATGGCGATATTTGGGCTTAGAGATGGATCTCGAGCTGGAGCTGTGGAGGAGGGCCGGGAAAAAAATGCAGCACCAAGTCAAAGTGGCCCGTGCCCAGCAGGAAATCGCAGCCTTCCATTCCGACGGTGTTGGGATTAGGTCAGCGTCAGCCTTACCTCCGGCCCAAGCACCGCAATCCGGTTCCTAGTCCTCTCCATCCATCCTCGACAAAATCATCGTTAGACTTTTGTTGTGGCCAGGAATTGACAGATGTATGTCTGCGTCCAGGGAGAAACCAATCTACCTGAAGGATGAGGTTGGCGATCCAAATCTCGCCGTCAATCGCAGTTACAAATTACTAACGGGAAGACAGGGCCCCAAGCTCAAGGTCTCCAGTACAAAATCTGTCAACCATGAAGAGCACTTGAAGGATGAGGTTCGCATCAATACTACCCGATCAACTCGGCGAGCCTTTTGCTGACGAGAGTCAGGGCTCGAAAGCTCAGGTGGTAATTGCTGGAGCTACAGCTGGACTGATTGCGAGGTAGGTACTATCCGATGAGTCAAGATATTTCTAACTGGTGACAGATTCTTTGTTGCCCCTCTTGATGTGGTCAAGATTCGACTTCAATTGCAGACCCACTCCCTCTCCGACCCGCTCTCTCAATTGGACTTACGCGGTTCTCCAATCTACAAAGGCACTATTCCAACCATCCAGACAATTCTCAAGGCGGAAGGGATAACAGGATTATGGAAGGGCAATATTCCGGCAGAGATTATGTATGTGCTCTATAGCGGTACCCAATTCACAACATACCGATCTATCACGTTGGGATTACACGCCGCGTTCGGGGAGAATCGATTGCCTGCTGCCGCAGAAAGTTTTATTGCTGGAGCAAGTGCTGGTGCCGTATCTACCACTTTGACATACCCATTAGACTTGTTAAGGACCCGATTTGCTGCTCAAGGGACGGAGAAGGTGTATAGCTCTCTTGCATCTTCCATTCGCGAGATTGCTCGAAGTGAAGGTCCTCGTGGTTTCTTTCAGGGTCTTGGAGCTGGTGTTGGACAAATTGTGCCTTATATGGGGGCATTCTTTGCAACATACGAAAGTCTACGAATACCATTGGCTCATTTTGAGCTCCCATATGGCACTGGGGATGCGACTGCAGGCGTGATGGCGTCGGTCATTGCCAAGACGGGTGTTTTCCCATTAGATTTAATTCGAAAGCGCCTGCAAGTCCAAGGGCCGACCAGGTTGAAATACGTTCACAAGAACATCCCAATTTATAGGGGAGTGTTCAAGACAATGAAAGATATCATACGCCAGGAGGGGGCGAGGGGTTTGTACCGGGGTTTGACCGTTAGGTATGTTCCTTGATACTAATTGATTCTCGGGTACTAATTATTGATAGTCTCGTCAAAGCGGCACCAGCCAGTGCAGTTACGATGTGGACATACGAACGGGTCCTGGCGTTGTTAATTGAGATGGAACAAGCTGCGAGGCGAGCGAGGGAATAATTGAAAGCACGGCTGCTGCATAATGAACCCATGATAATGTACACGAATGATTAGAGAGATGGGTCGGCTTTAGAAAGGGAAAACGCTCGTAGACAGCATAAATAGATATTTTGCATCAATTAGTAGATAGGGATACACGTTGGCAGTAACAGCATTAACAATGAGACATTCAAAATGCACAGCCATCACGCCCTGGGATGCTTGCTTCTCTTTGTACAAAGCTTGAGCAGCGATCGTCCTTCAAAAGTTCGCTTATTCGTCTCAACTTTAAACAACCAATCTTTTGTAGCTGTGCCATGGTCTCTAAATATTGTTTCAATAAAATGCAAGCTATAAATAGGCTATGCTACGTTATATTGATAACCTCCCACCCAAACGCCTCTAAGTCTGATAAGATGAATACAAAATGCCTATCTTTGCTTCTTTTGAACACTCACTTCTCTAGCATCCAACTCCTTATCTCTCAATACTCCAACAATAACTCACACTCAAACATGCATCCACCCATTCTTCCAGAGAACCTGCATCTCATTAATCAAACACATTTCTCCCACCACCTCCTCTCTCTCCCCCTCCTCCCCCTTTCTCCTCCACCTCTCCACCCTCCCCCTAACCCTGCTCCCTTCCCACCATCCTCTAATCCCACCCCACCCTCCCCATCTCAGCAGCCTGTTCCACCAAATCCCACAAACTAATTCCCGATTACCTGGCCAAGGAGAATTATCTCCATTAGGAAGACCAGAAACCATTTCGTGGTAGGGAGGGGAGGCACGGATTTCGATGTTGGAGTTTAGGATGCTGTAGGTTGAGGCGTTGTAGGAGACGCGGACGTTGGGGTTGAGGTAGATGCCGAGAGTGGTGGTGAGTAGGTTGTCAGCATGTATGAGACCTTTATTTGTACAGCGGTTAGTATTTGATAATTTAGTTTTTGAGAGATGGATGTTGAGTTAGAAAGGGGAATACGTACAACATTCACTGCCTTCTAAATGTTCTTTGGCCAACTCGTCACTTACACCTCTGAATTTTATTCCTTTTCCTAATGGTCCACCGGAATAAAATGCTTTGGCATCCATGGATATAAGTCCGTTCCAACAGGAGTTTACTGGCACGGGGGAGAGTATTAATAATGGATTTAGAGATTGTTGGGAATAAAAATATGGATATGTTTGTGTGAGGGTTTTGGCGCCTGAGATGTCTCGGAGGGCAAATGTGTCGTAGCTGAGAAAGGAAGGGGATTAGTAAGGATAGGAAGAGGGAGGGATGGAGAGGGACGAACTATTTTGTGGGAAATCCGGAGAAATCTAATGCGCACTGTGAGAATGATTAGTGTTGAAGTGTGAAGAGATTTCAACACCGTTTCATCAAGATGGTGAGATTAAGGAGCTTTTATAGAATGGATCTTCCCAAAATGAACCAAACTGTTAAGCGAGACGATTTGAAAGGAATTGACTTACAGCAGCAGCATACTCCCCATCATTCGTAGCCAAAAGTGTTAGAACGTCCTCCGTCTACCATCAACCAATCAGCTCCAAAATTTCTCGTTAATGACCAAAGAAAACCAACCGTAAAAACAACATCATTAATCCAAAGCACCTTATCGAACGTCCTCCCCTCCTCCTTCAACACCCCCAACGGTTCCATAGCCCTATTCCTCAATCCCGCTAAATAAGGAATCCTCCTAACCTCCCACCCCTTCTCCCACCTGCCCGTAAAAATCCATCCCTCCCTCTCCTCCTCCCCCGGAACATCAAGTAAACTCTGCACCTGCTCCTCACTCGTAATGCCCAATTCAACCCTATTCCCCACCCCCAACTCATCCAATTCGCCCTTCAAATCCATCAACGCCCCTTTCGTATCCTCCAAACTCCCACTCTCAAGAATACTAACGAAAACATTTTGCGTCCCCAGATCCTTCACTAATTTAATTAACGCCCTATTCCAATACAACCTCAACATATATTCCGAATTCCTATGAATTGAGGCAATGAAAATAGTTTGATTTACTAGGGAAGAAGGAAGGGCTGATATACGAGTAGGTATAGGACGATGGGTTAGAAGAAATAGGGCATCGAGGGTTAGTAGAAAGAAGGTTGTTATGAAGAGGAGACGGGGGCGGAAGTAGCGGTACCGGAAGCGGCGGAATGCGAACATGATGGTGGTGGAGTGGAGCGGAGTGGGAAGGGGTACGGCTGGGCCATATCACAAGGCTGGTGACATGTGATATCCTGTCTTTAACTCTGCGAGACCAGTCGTGGAGGGGATGACTGTTTTGTTGAGGGTATCAAGATGAAGGCTACTCAACGGGGCGGTGAGAAGGCGAATGAGCGAGAATCGGGAGAAGGATGGTGTTTAGAAGTTCGTGTTTGCAGCTGGAGTTGTTGCTGGCCTTTTTGGCTTGGGAATGCTGATTGGTGGTAGACCCATTCCAACATGGTTCCGCTATCCGAGCGACTTGGCAATAGCCTCCCCTGAATTCACAAGCGAGATGTATTCGGTTAGAGGGCTTTAATCAGTTTAATGACATCTACTATACCTAGTGCTTTTCTAAGCAAAACATAATCTACAATCTCACAAGAGGATAAATTACAAGGATCAAACAGCTATTGGTAACTTTTTGTGTTCTGAATGGGTATCTCTGTCAAGTATCTACTCTAATCTGATATTTCCCCAGTCATTCGTCTCATAGTCGTTACAAAATTATTCTCACCAAATGGCTACTTAACACACATAAAAGCACAGCCATCTCTCGCTTTCCTCGCCGCCGCCTTCAGGGCTTGCTCCTCCATATCAGTCCACTTTACACTCAATTGATCCCATTTCTTAATCTTGTATTCCTTCTTAAATAATGATTGCATTGCTTGAAGCCTACTCATTTCCCGAGGATCGCCTGAACCACTATAAATGACAAATGCGGTGCATGGTGGTAGGGAATCGTATATTTGTTTGATGCGTGAGGTTAATTGAGCAGTGGTTTTTTCTAAGACTGCGGATTCTGTGGTAGTTTGAGATTCTGGTTCTTCCATAGCGACATCGGTGGTTGCTTCTTTTACGGGGATTTCTTCCACAGAAGGCGCCGTTGGTTTAATAGAAGGGCTGCCCCCCTTAGAAAAAGGATTGTTAGCAGATGTAAATGGGTTGCTGGTAGTATCGGATGCGGCCGAGAAGGGATTCGTTGCTGCCGATTTGACAGACTTCGCGTTTGGTTTAGCCTCCTCCACGATAGGCTCTACCTTCAAACCACTTTCATAGCCAGCAGTTTTGTTGTTGTTCCACCATCCCTTCAAAGCTTCCAGCTCTCTCAACCGAGCCCAAATGAAGTCGACACCACCACCTGGAATTTCCTTACCATCATGGTCGCCCTTGACGGCACGGATTATACCATCTTTGACTTCCTCATCGCTATGGCACCCAATTGGGAAAGTTGCACCACCACCTGGACCTTTCTTTGGGTCACCCCAATCGATTGCAGCACTGGATTTCCCACCCGTAGGGCTTCCGACTGCAGACCCCCCTTGGTTCTTGTACCGTACTCCTACTCTTGCAACCCTCCTGAAGATATTCTCTCCTTGTGATTCGCCTGCACCCCATTCCTTTCCTTTTTCGCATTTTTGCTTCACCAAATCAAGACATGTTCTCGCATCTTCAGTCGAATCATGGCCAGCTCCTGCGCCGATAGTGCCATGACCCTTCTGAACTTCTCGACCTAAATAACGTTGGGCAAGCCATTTCAGTGAAGACTTTAATGGATGGCCTCGAGGATGTGGGTAAAGGACGGATGTATCGATTATAAATGGATGTGTAAGTTTTAGGGCGTTAAGATCAGAGTTCAACGAGTGGCCGAGGAGAACCGTTCTAGGATGTAAGATTTCGAGGAGTTTCTTTTGGATATCTTGTAGAGTTGTAGTGACTGAGACGAGCATTTCTTCTGTTATTCCAGAATATCTATAAATTATAAGCAAGGTTTTGTACCAGGTTTACCAATGCTTACTGTGTCAAATAATTTGTAATTGGTTTCGCTGGCTTTACAAGCTCATCCATTATCAATGAGCCATCCCAAGAGACGATACTGATACGAGTGAGAGAAAACTCTCCCTCTCCAGTCATACACATCTCGCAATCCATAGCCAAGACCTCTCGGCCAGCGGTAATACTGCCGGCTTGTATTTCATCATCTGGAGGTGTACCTTCATCTAAACGGTTAACTAAAGTATCAACCCACCCGTCTGTTTCAGAAGTGCCTTGAGTACGACGATATTCAAGACTGGCAGACTTCAAATCTTGAGAATCGAACAAAGCAGGATGGGCCGTATATTCGTTCTCCTGCAATTCCTCCAAGCTGAGAATATACTCGTAGATAGGAACTCGCACATTCTTCCATCCTTGAGCTTCTTTTACAGGTACTGCACCTTTTCTGCCCTTGTTCATCTTTTTCTCTTCTTTATCTTTTGGTGTTGGGGCTGTGAGCATTGCATGTAATGGAGAATGCATTTTGGAATATTTCTCATCTCCAGGCGTCTTGACTGGCCAAATGTATTCAAACATTTCTGCAAATGGCTTCAGCGAGGCAGGAAGACTCTCTACGCGGAGCTTAGTTGGATAGAAATCATCTGGGGGATGATAGCTGCGACTATCTTTAGCCTGTTCCTTGGCCTGCTTTTTCTCCCATGTAAACATGTTCAATTCCAACCCGGGGACCATCAGGACGACAACTTTTCGAATTTCTGGTCGATGGCGGATTGACACGAAAGAAGGAGCTGGTCCATCTGCCAGTATATACAGCACCATGCTCTGTAGATCACTAATCCTGAGCTGTGATTGCAATCGAGACTCCGCGGAAGAGAAATTGATGGCAGGATAATTGCTCGAGTTGATCTTGGGTAGCTTCTTTGCTTTCTTGGTAGGTCGCCGATTTACGACTTGCCAGTCTCCTCCATCTTCCGCAGCCTTTTCCTCTTTGGCTCCAGTGCTGGGACCTCCGGTGAGGTTGAAGGCTGGGAGATTCGAGATCGCAGGGAGAGGTGGAGTGTTCATCATGTCTTCGCCGTCGTGTTTGCGTTTCTTGCCATTACTGGGACTGTGGGCATTTCCGCGCATATTTTCGTCGGCAATCGTCATGATCTGGGAAGCGTTGAAGAGAGTAAGGTCCCTTTAAGGCTGGAGGTTTTGGTCGAGGGAAATTTCCACCCCTGCAAACCGACAAGGCTAGCGCAAGGCTGGGGATGTCAACCTAGGGTTTTGTTTACTTTCTCCTCACACACCTACTGCTCAAATGAGAAATCTTCGCCCCAATTATAAACGCCTCTGTTTGTAAGGTTGCAAATGCTGCCGCTGTAGTAAACTCAAATCTAGGCCCATCAAGCAACCTAGCCTCTCTCTCACAATATACAATATACATTCAACACACCTACAGCCCCTGGAACGGTCTGAATCAAACTCAACCAGCCTCTCAAGAAGGTAACAGGTCTCATTTTCATCAAACAAGATGAATGTAGTCACTTGTTACTGCTCAAGCTGCAAGGCAGAGCTTGGCCGCTTTAACAATAGTTGGAATAGGATTGGAAAGACATATTTCACTCCTGTATATGCCCCTTTGTCTTTAAAGGGTCTAAGTGTGACAGGGGCAGTTCATGAAGCAGCAGCTGGGTCAAATTTGGAAAATAGGTTCGTAGTCTCATAATCTTTCTTTATGCTAGATGCTGACAAGGAGTCGCGGTAGCTTTTTACAAGATGTTTTATGTAAAGAATGTGGATTTGTTGTAGGTTTAAAGTGCGATAAAGCACCTGAAGGCCATTTATTAACACCGTAGGTCTCACATTAAAACTATTACAAACCCATACTCACATAAAATAGTGGCCAACTGATTTTACGACTTGGCGAAATGTCTGTCCTTGCTGAAGGTTCAGGGGCAAGAGCTAAGATCACAGTCCAAGAAACATTTGCTCTCACAACTCCAAAGGCACTTCCTGGATTTGAACGTGCATCAACAGCTCAACCAAGTCCGCGACCTCTTCCCCCAAGATTATTCAGGCCCATGGGTCGAGTCTCATCACCATCCCCAAGAATGTCTTCCTCTGACTATAGAAGTTATTCTTTAGCACCACCGAATACCCCTAGATTCATAATTCCAAATCCATTAGGCCTGTCTGCTGCACCTCAAACGCCCGGCTGGCCAACAACCCCAACCGTAAAAACCACTGTGAATTGGGATACGTCTAATTCTGAAGTATCAAAATTCAAGACCTGGGCCGAAGAGGTTATCAAGGTCCAACAACAAGATATCACTCGAATTTCCGAGGCTGTCGAAAAGATTGAAAAGGGTATGGAATCAATGAGAACCTTCATGGAAAAAATCAAAGCATCCTTCAAAGATCTACAATCGAAAGATCCGAACAAAAACGCCCCGGATGAGTCTCGTAATGCAGGCGCAGAATTTAAGTCAAGTCAAGACACTGGTAGTGAGCTACCCTCTCAGACTATTGTCTCTACGGGGGAAAACTTTTTTCAACAAACTGACACTGCAGCAAATGAAGTAGGGGGCTTGAAAAGAGAGCTGGCGCAAATGAGGGAACGAGTTGCCGCCTTAGAAGCTGCTGTAAAAGATATCCCACAAAAGCACCCAGCCGCTACAAACACACTTAAGCGTACCCGTGAGGAAACCGATACACCAAACACTAAGGAAACGGTCCAAAACATGAACAAGCGGATCAAGCATCGTATCGTTCCCGACGAAATCCCAAATTCCTCCGCCGAATCTGAAGAACCAACAATCCGTCCTCCATCACCAGAAGTAATTGATCTCAGCTCTGCAGCTAATAGCCATACTCCATCTTCTGTCAAACAGAACCAACATCGGCATGACCTTCGCCATGCACAGAAGGGATCTATTCAGTCAAGCGCGCCAACAGAACGCCCACTTACACGTTCTGATATTCTAGTTATTGTCGAACTCCCTTCAAAGCGTCCCCAAACACCTCTCGCAAGACCACAAAGTTCTCATGTCAATACGGCATCTCCGAAAAGGCCAAGTTCTGGAAAGAGCAATGTCACTAGGGGCAAAGAGAAAAAGAATGAAGACGAGACTGGGGAATACAAAGGCAAGGAGAAGAGAAAGATTGGAAAGGAGATTTCCGAAGGAATTGGGAGAAAAAGCTTGAGAAGACGGTCGGGACAGACGGGGTCGAATTGGTACCAGTTGTAGGAGCCTACCTTTTTAGAGTATGCAAGGAAGAGAGTAAGTAATTCGTATTCGGATCTAAAGCTTACACGATTCTATTAAATCAATCCGTCTCTCAATTAAGCTCACTTGTTTTCTATTTGCACCTTTCCTTATCGAGTTTCCAATGCACAACCTTGCCATACTCAGATATATTCCCTTCCATAGGTCTTAATAAGAGCTTCCCATCGGCCTCCACCAAAATAGTTAATGCCAAGATCCTCTTACAATAATTTACCTTAACGAAAGAATGCCAGTATTGTTAAAACTTTTATTCTTATTCTTTCAATCTATCTGCTATTCTAATTACTCAAAAAGAAACCCTCCTCGAAATCCCCCCTCTAAGCCCCAATCTTCAACCCCTCGATCTTCAATGCCTCAAACTCCTTACTGAATTCCTGGGTAATATATCCCTCCGCTAACTTCGGTGTATAGAAGACCTTGACATCATAAGGAGTCAACTCCAACGCCTCTTTTAGCCTGAAAACCAAATCTGGATTAGAGATAAAATATCTCCCAAACACAACCACCACCTCATTATCCTTATATTTCGTATCAACAGTCTCAATAGCAGTCTTCCTCTCAAACCCACCAGCCAAGAAAACCGGACTAACGTTATCCCAAACATCAACCAAGAAATCCACACTCTCACCTCCAGACTTAACATCATCAATCCCCGCAATCCCTGCCTCAACCAAATGCAAATACGCCAACCCCAACGTCCTCAACTGTGAAACCAAATAAGTAAACTGAGGTTTCGGATCCACCATCTTCATCCCCTGCCAAGGAGAATACGGACTCAATCTAAACCCAACCTTCTCCCCCCCAACAGCAGCAACCACTGCCCTCGCAACCTCGACCCCAAACCTAGCCCTCCTCGGTATCGAACCGCCCCAATTATCCGTCCGATGATTCGAAACATCCTGAGTAAACTGATCGATCAAATATCCATTCGCGCCATGAATCTCCACACCGTCAAAACCAGCCTCAATAGCATTCTTAGCAGCTTGGGTATATAAACCTATATACTCATGAATTTCCATCTCCGTCAAAGATCTCGTATCAACCGATCCCTCCAATTTCGTAACACTCGAGGAAACAATCCTCGCATCCTCACCCAACTCAGCTTTCAACATCCCTTCATTCCCCGCTCTTCCCAAAGCCCAGAGTTGAAGGAAAAGAAAACTCTTATTCTCATGTACCGCATCGGTAATTTCTTTCCATGCCGTAATTTGTTCTTGGGACCAGATTCCAGGAGCATTGTTATATCCTCCGGCTTTAGCAGCAATAAAACATCCTTCTGATACGAGGAGGGTGCCGGGGACGGAGGAGCGTTGGGAATAGTATTTTTTAACGAAGGGACCGGGAACGTGGTTTTTATCTTGGGCTCGGAACCGGGTTAGAGGTGCCATGGCGATGCGGTTTTGGAGGACACAGTTCCCGACTGTGATGGGAGTGAAGAGTTTGGAGTCAGACATGATTTCGATATGTCTGGTATGAAGGTTCGGGATGTGGAGTTGTTGAAAGACAATTGAGTATTTGTCCTGTTCTTGTTCGAATTTATATCTGAATGAAAAAGAAACAGGAAAGTTAGGAATGAATGGGAATGGGAAAAGATATATATATATCCATATATCCATATCCACCAACCTACCCCTCCACCCAACACGTACCAAAGTAATCCACCTTCACACAGGCCGCGATATCCAGCCCCCTCCCCCCTCTTTCCCCATAAGAATAAGTAATTCCCCCATCATACGCATACCCAAAAACATGCCATTCCACACCACCCCTCCTCCTTAATCCCTCCAACACAGCCCTCCCAATTTAAAAAAAAACTTGCCTTCAGTCTAAACGCCGACAACCCTCCATCTTTCGGACATACTAAACCCCTCCCCCCTCTCAGCAAAAGAAAATCATTCCACGGAGTCATTCTCAGTGGAACCTTGTTTAGAAAGTGGGCTCATAACCATTTTGTTGTGACGAGACTTCGGCTTCGGGAGGGACGGTTACAGCAACAGGGTATATCCCATGCGTGATTATTATCTCATAGAAAAGCCGATGTAAAGAAATTTGGATCTGATAATAGCGCAAAATTTCATGATTTGATTTTGTATGTGGTGGTGGGGAAGGAAAAACTTCCTGTCGTCGCCAATGCGGTCTAGTGAAGGCTTGTTTCTTCTTCAAATTTATAGATTATAAAGTCTATGTATAACAAATTATAATAACTCACCGATTGATTCCTCGAAATCTAGACCTCCCTTCTAAAAGAACCCGGCCATTTCCCAATTCCCTTCTCCATCTTTTTAAACCCCGAGGACCAACGAAACAATGTCTCATGAACGAAAAGAGGATCCATAGTTGCAACGTGTATAAATCTAAACCGAGGCTGTTTTAAGTTTTCTCGGCTGCGTGATGTTTTCCGAAGCTAGGTAGGTAGCTATCCGAGACCTACTGTACTTCGTACGTACCCTTTATAATTAGTAATAGCACCGGTAGATCTTCACATGAACACATGAATTATCGTCCGTACCCGAGTCTCTCGTACCGAAAAGAGGATCCGAGATATATCTCGAAAGAATATCTCCATCTTTCCTCAACGGCTACAGTTTAGATGGAAATAATGAAATAAAATGTCTAGCTTAGTAAAGTATATCCTTAATTCTCGGTTTGTTAAATCAAGAGATGAAATGAAATAATATATCAAATAATCCCCCCCAAAAATATCTCTCCAGCCTCAGGATACCAAGTGGAAACACCTTGTCACCAAAAGAGTAAATAATAATAAATCCTCTAATTTTTACTTCTACTTTTTTCTCTACACCCGATTCCCGCCCCCCCCGAAAAAAACGCTCCACGGCCAAACCTATCTATCTTCTGCATCTTCTCTCCTTACAATCCTCACTCAAAATCTTAACACCTACATAATTTCACGCTCCCCGCGCAAAAACCCTATTATCCCTCACCGCCTCATCCTGTTCCCTCTAATTCTATCCAACCTCCCAAAAGAAGATATCCACAAGCAGATCAATTCCCCACTTCCCACCTCAACACTTAAGACCCCTCTCTCTTTAAAAAGATTCGCCTCGATAGAAAAGATATCGGAAAATCAATCACTAGACAAATAAAAAGTAAAACCAAACCTAAAATAAAAAACCACGAATATTAAATAAATCTAAGAATTTATTTAACTATTAACTCCTTGAAGATCTTTATGGGGAGGGACTCAGTTTAAGTTAAATAAAAGGATATTTCGTGTTTAGGGCATCTAGTATTATAGCTCCTATATTTAACTACGTACTTCCTCTCTAGCGCCCGTGGGCTTAACGTCGAAGCTACTAGGGTCTTAAAATTAAATAGGTTTAAAAAAAGATGGTTTATTATCCTCCTATCTCATCTTACCTTACCTCCTCACCACAAGCAAGGAAGGAAGGAAGGAAGGAAGGAAAGAAGGAAGTTATAAAAACCCTTCTATTTAAGTACCTATTATATTCAATTACCCTTCTCTACTCAACACCCGACCTCCCCCCCGAAAAAAAAGGAGTGATTTATTCATTCGAAAATCAAAATCTCCTTAAACGGCTTTTTTATTCACATACCGATTCCAATATTTAGGAATTAAATCCCCTTCTTCCCCTTTTTATACAACGACGATATTCATTCATTCATTCAAAATCTAACTCCCTACCCAACCCTCCTACTTCCTATTTCCTTATTTAATTTTCCCCATCTATCTACCTCTTCCCCCCAACCCCCTTAATCCACCCTCTAAAACTCAAACTCCCCCCTAAACACCTCCGGATCCATCCCCACCACCACCCGTTCCGCCAAATCCCTCCTCCCCATCTGTGAAAAAACCCTCCTAAGCGTATCATACAAATTCGTACTCTGATTCTGACTAATCATCCTCTCCAACCTCTCATCCGCGCCCTCCCCACCTCCTCCAGCACCAAGAACCTCTCTAACCCTCTCCCTCCCCTCCCCCTCACTAACCTTATGCATCGTCAATGCCCCGAGCAGATGCCCCGCCGCTTGCTCATAACACCCGATATTAATACAGCTGACCCCCAAATTATACCTCGCCCTCACGAAATTATGCCTCAGCGTAAGTGCTTTCTCATACGCCGCTATCGCCTCCTCTGATCTTCCGGAATTAGCCAATGTAGCACCGAGTCGATTCCACAATAGATGAACCTGGTCTCTTTGATTCGAGGTACCTGATTCAGTAGACGCTAAAGCGGCAGAGAAGCAATCGACGGCTTTATCATATTCTTCTGCGCCGTAGAAGAGGACCCCGAGACCGACTTGCACGTCGGGATCCATGTGTTCTCCATCTGGACTGAGTTGAGCCGCGCGGATGAAGAGATCGGTGACTTTTTCATGCACGAGATGACGGTCTGTGAAACCGATGTCTGAATCGATGGAAAGGTCTGTAGGGGCGATGATTTGAGGATATTTGACTGAGAGCCAACGTTCGAGGGTTCGGTAGGCGGTGCTATCGTATCCTTCATTGGTGTATGAGACTGCTAGACCCATCAGTGCAGTGAGGTTATTAGGATCGAGTTTGAGTGTTTGTTCCAAGGCTCTAATAGCAGGAGTTTCTTTCTCGTTTTGAGCTTGTGCGGAACCAAGTTGAACCCAAGCCTCAATATGTGTTGGATCCTGTTGAACGGCTGCTTCGAACGCAAGGGAAGCAAGGGAAAGATTTCCACCTTCCTCCATAATCCTCAGACCCTCTTCAAAAGCGTTCTTAACCTCATTGAAGATATTATCCGGCTCAAACATGTAATCTCCTAATTGAGGATCTCGAAAGGGCGATTGATGGATGCCCATACTATCAAATCCATCCCATTGATCGTATTCACCCATATGTTCCGCACTTTTGCCATTAACCAGTTCTCTAGCAGCCTGAGTCTCAGCTTGTATGCCTTTCCAAATCGACTCAAAATCACCAAATTCATTGGTTTCGGATTCAAGGACTGACCTATCCATTTGTTCCAACTCTGCCTCGGCAGCCAATTCCTCTTGTTGTTCAACACCCTGTAAATCAATCTGCTTGAATTGTTCCTCCCAATGTTCGTCGTTCAATTCGATCATCTTGCCTTTCCCTTTAATATCCTCTTGGAACCCGGAAACAGGAGCTTGGTATATTGGTCGATTCAGCATTCCCATACTCCCCATCCCCATCCCCATTCCCATACCTCTCATCCCCATCCCTATCTGCGGTCCCTGATAACTCTGGAATCCACCCCCCATAATCTGTTGTGCTGCCATCGGACTCCCCGTCCTCGCCGATGTATTTCCCATCTGTTGAAACCTAGCGAAATCCTGCGGACCAAACGCCGTTCCCTTGGATGTCTGAAAAGCAGCTTCCATTATAGCGTGTGTTTCCATGCCCGGACTAAATTCCTGTGCCCACCCAGGTGAAGCTGGACTAGCCGCGCGCATCTGGGCATTTGCCATTTCGTGTTGCATGGCGAATGCTGCTGCCTCGGGAATTTGACCATTTTGTTGCATAAACTCGTTCATCATCTATATTTATTAGCCAGATATCCCACATGCTCCTCATCCCTTCCCATTCCACAAGAGCCAGAAAGGACATATTTGCTCACCACCTCCCCCGCTCCCATCCCACCACTCCTCATACCCTGCATACTTCCCCCAGGTCCCCTCCCCACCAACCGATCCCTCTGCAAACTTTTATCATCCTGAACATGTTTCGTGAACTGGCTCAACGGATTACCAGCTGTCGAACATTCCGCTCCACCCATAAAAGACATTTTTCCTGCTGATGAAAGGGTAACAAAGATGCTAGAAAAAACCTATTCCAAGATCCGGAAAGCTTCCTTTGAAATGCTAGACGACGAGGAATTTAAATAGAGAGGTAGATTCGAGGTTCTCTTGTAGAGTTATAGTGTAGTTCGTTCAAAACCTAGCTCCAGCTTCGTCACTTGTAGCCCCGTCTGCTTACAAAATGCCTAATCCAACAGGGTGAATAAACGGTGTGGGCGCGCCTGGAAATGCTGTAATAAAGCGGGCAAAACTTTTCTGGTGATAGATGGAAGACCGGAGATACTGTACAAGGAGTTTCGATGCAGAGTTCGAGGTTGTGATGCGGTGGAATACTTCGGGGAGAGACACATGGGGCAAGGTTGAAGTTGTGGGAAAGCCGACCATTCATCAGCCGAGGTGGAGGCTGTTTATCACTAATAGCCTCGTCAGGATATCACATGTTTTGCACCACCAAAGCATTCAGATTGCACTGTATATCAGGGGATTTTCTATCTAGAGTTATGTCAACTAAGTAACTGTAGGACGTTGTAGAAGATAGATACACATTTACAAAGACATGATATATTTCATTAATGTACGTCTAGTCCATCATGCACGTATCAACAAAAGAAAAGACATAAACCATCGGAGGGGAGTAAAAGATCCATGATCCACGATCCTAAAGACCTGTCTGCGCCTGTGCTCAAAGGACCCTTATTTTACAAGAAAGATCGGGGGTTCCAAGACAAGGTACCGAGCATGCGGTTCCCAGAAATCTGATCACCCCTCGCAAATAATCTGCCAGTTTTGATACACGCTACCATGCCGGCCACCATCGTACATTTTAGTTTTGCTCTTCAATCCGCGACTCTCCTGTGAGGACTAAGAATCTAGTATGCTGGCTTGTCGTTACCTCCCTCAAAGCTGGATCCTCTCGCCCTGTTGGCAGCCGAACTGAAATCAATTCTCAATGTGCGGCCGTAGACCTCCTTGCCAACGAGCGCCTCCTTGCCCTTGATGGCACTCTCAACGTCAGTGAAATCAGCGTGAGCGAAACCTCTTGGTTGGCCAGTGCGTCTGTCAATAGCAACACGGACATCGACAACATTCTTGATCTCACGGAAAAGCTTGTTCAAGTCGGCATCAGACATCTCGAATGCAAGATTGCCAATGAAGAGGGTCTTGGATGGCGGACTCTCACCAATATTTCGTTGGGTTTGGTTCATGTAGTTGACGACAAGACGGCGGCCCTCCAAAACGCTGAGATTCTTGGCTTCGATGGCAGCAGTTGCTTCCTCCACAGTGCCGAATTCGACATATCCGAAACTATAGATATATTAGCCAATTGGACCATACTCATGTTTATGCAAAACTTACCCTTTGCTGAGGCCTCTGTTATCTGTGGCAAGAATAGCAGACTTGATGGCACCGAATTGCTCGAATTCTCTCTCAAGATCGGCTGCTGTGACTTCAAAGAGCAAGTTTCCGACGTAGATCTTTGGGGATGGAGTCATCACTCGTTGCTCGAAAGGACGATTGAGCGGGGGAGGTGTACCGCGATCACCACGGTTTCTAAATCCTCCTCTGTTCTGTTGGCGATCTGCAGACATTTCTCGGGTGATGGAGGGATGTTCATACGATGATTCTTGCTCGTCTCTGCTTTCGGCGTCATCACTGTTGAAGCGTCTGAAGACGGCCGAAGCGATTGGGCTCTTTGCTTGTATCCTGAGGGCAAAGGGAGAAGCAGTGTTGATCGAGCGGGTTCTGGCAATGAAGGATGTAGAAGGCGAAGAGGCGGCTGCGCGAACAGCGGCACGGCGGATGAGTTGCCTGGCATAATTAGCATCAATTTGCAGAGGGGAGGAGCAATTCCAAATGACTTACATGATGGCGGTTTGTAGAAAGGTGGGTGATGGACAATTCTTCAGCACGGTTTTGTGAGGATGTGGATGATGGCTCAAAATCTTTTCGACTTTTCGCGACGAATGGGAAAGATTAGCTTGGGGGATTAGCCGCTAAGCCACTTACGGTTCTGTGTCGGGTGTGACGAGTGGAGCATGACTTTCTCTAACCTTTTAGTGCAGACTTCGAAACTTCGAGACGGCCAAAAGAATTCTTCTGATCCTTCTAGATGATTTTCAGGTATACTGTACGATACATTCGTGTGCACATTTCACAAAACGGCGAGGATGTATTGTTGGCGCTTCTTTTCTCGTCCCAAAGGCTGCTCGTCGGAAGCTACCCCAGCAAATAGCATCACTATCACCACCAAGAAAAACACCTCAAATCATTTGTGCAAAATTCGTGGCAGATTCCTCGACATTCCAACATGCCTTCTTTGATTCTGTGCCTTTCAGCGTACTAATTCTATATATTACGACATGACATCACAGAAGCCATCATCTTATATCCTCCCGCTAGTATGCACATCTCCCTATCTCCTAGCCGTCTCGAGCAGCTTCTATTATGCCTGAAAAATATCCGCTCCCAGCAGAGATGGAAACTCCTAGAGTTGATTGTCCGCCGAGCACACAAGAAGTGCGGGTATTGAACACGAACGCCGATTTCAGATCCATCCGAACCACCATTTTTTTTTAGCTCTTCCTCTCCGATGCCCATCCCATAGTCAGACACTTCCATACAAAACGCCCCAAATGCCAGTATAACGGTCCCAGGATCTCCACACTTTTATAACAAATCAAAGAAAACAGAATGACGGAAGCACGTCCCCATGCCATGTTAGGATGACAAGTGACCTCCGTGGGGTATTGAGCGAAATGAAACGGTAGCACCAGCCGGTGTAGAGACCATATACAAAGAATAGAAAATGACCGTGAGGCAGGTTATGTGTAGTTGAGATAACACAAATATTGTAAGGGGGGGTGGAGCCGAGGTCCTAGATGAAGGACGGGGAACTCCTGGGTATCCAAAATTGCATCAACTGGCAATGCAACGCCATATACTGGGTCTCGTCAAGAGCATGGCTTATCACCAGGTAGCATCCATCAAGACGATATATGTCCGAGAATGATAAAAGGTCCGAATCGAAACCAAATGCTTGGCGTGTGTAAAGATAAAGCTTAAAATCTGTCGGATGCTGGTCGATATCCATTCCTCTGATCATGCGAGTACTGAACGCCATTCATCGAGTCAGGGCCGGTAGGAATATTTCTTAGAGGTGGCAGCTGTTGTTGCGGTTCAGTAGGTGGAATACCATAGCCGTGCTGTGGGTGAGAAATCGGCGCTGGCGGAGCATGGTACGTGGGATTGGCGGCGGCAGAATTTTGCATAGCAGCAAGCTCGGCTCTCAGCTGAGCATTCTCGAGTCTGAAAGTGTCTGATTGTCGACGAGCATTATCAAGATCGTGGTCTGTTCTTGCCACACGAGCTTCTAGTCGTTGCATCTGACGCTTTTGGTCGTCAATAATCTTCGCTTGTCGTTCATGTTCCGCAATAGCTGTAATTCAGTGAGTACATGGTAGATAACAACGGCAAGATGACATACCCTTTGAGAGAATCTCCCACTTCGAGGCCTTTGCTCCACGCTCATTGCTCTGGAGATTTCTCAGATGGTCAAACAAATCCTTCATCTCAAGTCTACGTTTCCTCTCAGCAAGTTTGTGCGACACACGCAGTTCGGGTGTTCGAGAGTACGGTTGAGAATTTGTTGGAGATTCTCCTTCTGCGTTTTGCAACGCCCCTAATTGTCTATGTTGAAGCGTGTGATGGTGTGTTGACGGGTTGAATTCGGACGAACCCCGTTGAAACTCTGAAGTCGACCCATCGTCTAGCCGTCGTTGTCCTGGAGGAAGTCGAGACTCGGTAGTATACTGAGATGACGCGATCGAGTCGGCGAAAGAGTTTCGACGGGATTCATCAAAGAAAGAGGTTCCTTGACGGCCCGTCTCCTCACTCGGTCTTGGAGCTGGGATGCGCTGATCCTCTTCCTGTGGAAAAGCCCATGCCTGTCCCTTAGTTGGCTCAGGAGCGCGGGCAATCGCACCTACAGCAGGGCCAGTAATCGTAGGTGCCACTCGAGTGCTAACCAAACCAGCGATTGAGATGCTGGGGTTCTCGGGCTGCCGTTGATAATTTGGCTGGTATCCGTTCGACAGACGGAATGGGTTTGCACCGCGATCAGGATGTGCCGATCCTGGGTTTCTCTGCTGAGCCAGACTGCTCTGTAAAGAGGTGGTAGAGGGGTTGGCGCTGGCATAGGGCGAATTGGCTAATCTCATATCACCAAAGTTTGCTCCCAATCTGCTGTCCACCGATTCCCTCCGATTGTCTGCGCTCAGTCCATTATGTGCACCGTTCTCGTAGAACCCTTGGGAGAATCCATAGCTGGTAGGAGATACAATCGAAGCCACACTCATTGCGCCGGAAGCGGGAGAGTTGAGTGGTTGAGAATTGTGATGCGGGGAAATCGGAGATGGGGTCATGTCGGTGGTAGACGTCGTACTCTCGCGCGAGATGATTCGTTCGACAGCGTGATTTCCATTGCTCGACTGTGTGCTATTATCTGCAGAGTTCTGTTAGAGACATTCGAGTAGCGGAGCGATGGGATGCTTACGCTTACTTCCTGGGTCCTTCGCAGAGTAGTATGCTGAATCGCGATGATCATCTGGCTTGTTCAGGACGCCGGCAAGCCCCGCAGGCAGCTTCTGCAATTGCGTGTGCATCTGCGTCGAGGCCATTGTGTCGACGGGATGTTTCTCGAGACTGAAGGGGGACCGAGTGATCGAAGAGTGACGAATTTGGCCTTGGCGGTTGAAGGGAGAGGACCGAGGCGGGACGCCGGAAAGAAAAGAGGCAATTGATGCCTCGTAACGAAAGACTGGAAGTAAACAGGCCAGGGACGGACGTGGAAGGGCTGGTGGGTAGCACACTGGCGGTGGTGTTGAGGGTGAATGTCCCGAGCGAGTGAGTTGGGACTTGGGCGAGGAGAAGGGCTATGCGATCGTGCCTAGGCGATTGGAGATGGCCGATTGCGTGGCGCTAGAAGGGCTGGGGGGGGGATGGGTGATTGGCGGGCCTTGCAATGGATGTGCGCTACCTGACGGGAGAAAAACGAATGTGGAGGTGCGCGGAGCGTCTGCGACAGCTGCTGCGAGTTGGGACTTGGAGCTGCTGGACGACGGGGGAAGAAGTACTCGACGGCCTCGAGATGCTGGGACGACTCGGCGCGTTAAGAACGGGGTCGAGGGAGCGAACGGGCAGTCGAGTCAGTCGGGCGAGTCGGTTGATTCGAGACGTGGGTGCTTTGCGGGTACACAGGCAGGAGGAGGGATGTCGACGACAAGCACCATGTGCGTGCCAGCGACGGAGGGAAGGTTATGTATGATCGTGGAGCTGGTGCTGGGCGCTGGTGCTGGTCGACGGCAGGGGGCAGACAAAAGCGTCGTTCAGGGTACTTAGCGCGGCGTGTGGCCCTTCCAGCGCCAGGCCGGCCCAGGATACTTCTTAGGCTCCGGCGGCGATGGGTCGTTCACTCGCTGTGCCCGACGGTGATGGGAGGGTCGGGCAGCGAATAGCATACGTCTGGGACTCGTGCCGGCCAGCGCGATCAGGAGCCGTTGGCGGTCGAGAACGAGGAGCCGCCAAATCATCAGCGCACCGAAATGCCCTCTGCGGTAAGACGCTGCAAACTGCACGGGTGAAGTCGCCGTCGAGCCCCAGCCTGGACACGCCGTCGCTCGCATTCCGCTCGCGGGCCAGAATAAAACATGGCCGGCCACATGTGAAAGCAGCAGTGGTGGCCGTGGTGACAGTGACAGCCTGCCTCTTGCGGCTAGCCCCTCCCCAGGAACATCGACGACGGATTCCACAACCCACGACACGGTGGCCGCCCAGCCAAGCCGAGCCAAGCCAAGCCACGGCCAGAAGACCAGCCCAGAGCCAGGACGCGCCAGGACGGGCTAGGACGGGCCAGGGAGAGCGAGCCAGATCGCATGCGAGTGTGGAGAGCCATTCCGTGGTGGACTGCATCGTAGTGGACATCTGCTCTGTCCGAGTGGTGGGCGAGGCGGTCTTGGGTTGGGGGCCGAGCAGCGTCAAGCCGGATTGTGCTGGGTTGCTTGGTCCCTCCAGCTCGGCCCTATCAACTCCAGAGGGGACCTGCTCCCCACGATGATGAACACGAGCATGCGAGCATGCAGACAATGGTGAAAACGTGGTTGGATGGGGGGGAGCTGAGATATGCCGCATCCCCAACACCTGATTTCCTCCCCCTCCTCTCCGCCCAGTTTCTTAGCAGGCTTGGACTAAGGGACCGAGTATATCCTGCTTCATGCTCGCTCCTCCCGCTGTCGCTAACTTCCCTTTCCAGCGGTGGCTCTCCGCCTCGCATCCGCCCGCAGAGATACTAGATCCCGCAGCTCCTCGATCTCAGTTGGGGCTCGGTATGACCTTGAAGGACTCGGATTCCGCTCTTCCATCGCCATCCCCCCTCCCGGACCCGTTTCCATCGGCTTTCGAGGTCACTGCATGTTGGTGCGACTCGCCCCGTCTGCGTGTAATGTCTCGAGGACATTGCACAAGGCCCTGATGGCCATGGTTGCTCAGCATCTTCTCGAATCCGGTGCCCAAGCCAATCCCGCTGCAAGTCGCGCTCACCTACATGCAGCAATTCACGGCGACCCTGGATGCAGCAGGACACCGGCTCTAGCTCGCGAGCAGACAATTGGTCAACCCATCTCCACGGCGTATGAGAGTTCACATATTGAATGCCCTCAGACTCCATGCACTCAATTTACGGAGGAGAAAGCTGATCTGAGCCAAGTGCGCCCCGATGGATTGAGAAGCCGGACAATAACTCCGGTCAAACAGAGGCCTCTCACGGCTACACCGGACGGTAGTAGATCATGGGGAAGAATATTGAGATCTGATTCAAGCCGTTGCACCATATCGCCGTACCTCTGTACACTGTTCTGCTGCATTCCCAACGGCGGCCCCCCTCCAAGCTGGCAGAAACATGAGACACTCCAGATCGATGGGCGCAACTTGACGGATCGTTAAGCTTTGAACACCACCTGGAAGCCCGGTCACTGGCCAGGGCCCTCAAACGCAGGTACAACTGTTGCGTATTCCTGGATGAGTTAGACATACCGACTGCTGAGAACCTCTGTGGATCACGATGGTGCCCTATGAGGAAGGACACTAACTCGACAATTCCACTGTGTACCTGGGGAGATGCAGCCGGTCCGTCCTCTCCACTCAATACGTACCCTGGCATTGATCTGCATATAATTGTATCCGCACCATCCTTCGGGCGCCCATCACACGCGTACGGTCTATGTGGCCGACTACGAGCGCCAAGGAGGGTCTTGTTACTTCAGCCAGCAGCCCTCGGAGGGCTATAGTCTGCTCTTAAGCTGCTGGAGGGCCGATGCAATTGACCGTGGCTGGACCCTCGCTGGAGCTTTCGTGGTCCGTCGTTCCCCGGTGACGGGGCCTGCATGCGGGCCCGTGGCAACGTGGGAATATGGGAATATGGGGTGGCCGTCCCTCGCGCAGGGGCTGCGGTGCCGGCGCGCGACGGTTGTGGGCCAATACCAAGAAACGGCGGGGGGCAGGATAGACAATAGATAGGCGTTTTATATCCCGATCGGGACGCAGAATTGCCATTCAGGCTTAATTTTCCGCTCGGTGGTATTTCAGCGCCCCAAATCACCGAGATCCCCTTCGGCATGAGGTGATTTGACGGTCGAAGCGCGCTCCTCGCTTGTTCTGCGCGACGCCATGGCGAGCCGCATGTTGGGGGGGAATAGGCGCTGGAGCATGGACTTCGCAGCGTCCCCAGCCCCCAGTCCCCGTCCCCAACGTCGCATCTCGTCGCCGACAATCAGGCGCGGATAGATCTCCAACATCTATCCCGTTCCTGTTCGCAGTATCGATTGGCCCTCGTGCCACGATTCTGACTCGTCTGGGCCGACGTGCAGGCTCCGTGGCCTCGCATAACCCTAGCAAGCGCGGCCATTGGCGACCAGCAACGCTCCCGCCCTGGAACCTCTCCAAGGGCAGAAACGTGGGCGGCCCCGGCGGGGCCAATAACCAGCTAACGAAAACGTGGGTGTCGCTAGAAGGCGATTCGGCCGGCTTGGTGCTCGAAAACGTGCGCGTCGCCTTTGGGGCAGTCGATCGCTGCTTGAAAACGTGGTGGTGGGCGGTGGTGGAGAGTTACCGTCTCTGGTCGCTCCCCCGGCCTTCGGGGGGGCTTGAAAATATGACCAGATCCCGGGGATCAAACGATGGCCTCGGACTCGGTGTCTACCACGACAGGTCTCTTGATCGTCGTTCTGCTCTCAGACTGCTGTCCCCCCAGCGCATGGCCGACTCGCACGATGGGCGATGGGCGATGGCCCGATTCTAGAAGCCCCGCGACCGTCTGCGCGGCGGCTCGGGACAGGAACATCGCACAGGCAGGGGGCACCGGTGCACACACACGGGGAACGAGGAATGACTCTTCGGGGCGGGGGATGGGGATGGGGATGAGGATGTCTGGCATCGAGCCTGGGAATGGGGCATGAGGCATGAGGCATGAGGCAGGCGGGCGGGAGGGAGGCTCGATGCCGTCGTTTGGTTCACGGTGACATGCAGCCAATCGTGGGATTCCAAATCATCGCGCAACCTGGGCCTGCCACCGGGCGTGCGGTCTCGTTGGCTACCAGCCCGTTGGAACCACCGAGGGCGAGCCCACCTCTCACCTGCCGCCCGTGGGCTGTGAGCTGACTGGAGCGATGCATGCGTGCGTGCAGGTATGTATGTATGTACGTATGCATGTATGCATCTTGCATCGTGGGTGAAACCTGAAGCCTGAAGGTGAGGTGGGTGGTGTGCACGCTCTATCTTTCTCCTCTCAGGCACCTCTTCCAGGCCGATAAGCTATACTTGCATCAAGAGAAGGCGCAGAAGGCGCAGTTTGAAACCAAACCAAACCAAACAAAAGTCCCCCTCCCATCCTATTCTAGGGGTCCAAAGGGTCCAACGGGGGGCCAAAAAAAACCTCCCACCCTTGAAATATCCTCCAACCTTCACGATGGATTATTTATTTCTAGCTAAGGTATATAAATACATAATCCTTCCAATTCTGTCTCTCCCTTGACTTGACTTGACTTGACTTGATTAAATACTGAAACCCGCCCCCTTGACGACATTTTTTTCGGCCCCCCCTCCCCCCACCCAGGTTCGAAGCTAGCTAGAACGCTAGATTTACACCGAGTAGGTGAGCGAGCAAGTAAGTCTTAGTAGTGCTCGTGTTGGTTGTGGTTTTGGTGGTGGTGGTAGTGGTGGTGGTGGTTTCTGGTAGTGTAGCTTAGCTTAGCTTGGATTGGGTTGCTTGGGAGGTATGGGAGGGAGATATGGGTGTATGTGGCATTAGGCACCTCTCCTCCTCTGCATCATCATATCTCAACCCATCTCTAACACCCGACCCGTTACTCGATAACGATCCTCTCCTACGCACCCTCTCTCGTTTTCGCTATGCCTAAGGGGAGGGGGTGGGGGGGGTGATGATTATTAGCTTATTCTATTCTATTCTATTCTTCTATCACTGGAATCCCTAGTTAAATCAATAATAGATTGATGTTGATGTTGATTTGATGGTTACGTATGTTTAGTATAAAATCATAAATGATATATCGTAGAAAAGAAAACAAAACAAAAAGAAAGGAGGTGATATCGATATCCTAAACGATGATTATCTTTTCCTATTTAAGTTTGTTTTCCAAGGTACAGTAGGTGTGGGGGGAGAGTTCCAGAACCTCGGTCCGTTTCGGTTCGTTCGCTACATACCGAATGATGGATTGGATAGATAGGAAGGACCCAGGCCAAGAACTCAAGAGACCATGTGGGTATATGGGTGGTGGAATCGCATGAATGGTAGGTAGGTGGGTAGGTGGGTGATCTACATGACATACCTATCCTCAAGACGATCAACCCGACAAGTCAAATCCTATTTTCCCACCTCATCGACCCCACCTAACACATCAATCAATCAATTAATTGGAACTCAGATCGATCAGGGATGTCGTACCAAGAGGAAGTTTTGAAACGAGATGGTGTGGTAGGACGACATGAAGACTATACCTATTCCTATTCCTCTTTCCTTGGGGTGTTGGTGGTTCGTGGTTCGTGGTCGGTGGTTGGTGGGGTGGTACCTGTTGGTTGGTACAGAGACCTTTGTAAATGAGATGAGATGAGACTGTCTATCTATCATCTCATACTAGCTTGCAATCTTAAATCTCAATCTCAAATCCTGGGATGATTAATAAGTGTATATTAGTTAGTATACATACAGAGTAGGGTGTACAAAATCGATGATGATGATGATGATGATAAAACTAGGTATTTAAATTATTATTATATATTTTTTTTGGGGGGGGTGGGGGGGGTCGGGGGGGGGAGTATGACATGATATGGAAATTTTAGTTGGAGTAGAATGTTCTTTTCTTTTTTTTGGTTTAAATTTAGAATTTATCTTTGGGGTGAGTAATTGAATTGGAGGAGGGGAGGGATTCTTCTCGTGCTGTTTCACCTATGAGATGTAAGTAAGGTATGGTAGGGATTTCTGGTTTCTCCAGATCACGGCTGGAATCGTTAGTGGAGTAGAGGGTTTTTCTCGTTTTTGTTTGTGTTTTTGTTTCTATTTCTGTTTCCGAGGTGATGGATGGGATGGGATGGAATAGTAAGTAGTTTGAGAATTTGGGGTTTAGGAGGTTAGGCAGAGAACCGAACCTACCCTTATTTTACACAAACGCAAAACCTCAATTATTATATCCTATTCATTAATTACGTTTCTTCCCTCAGAATCTCTTATCCTCCTCCTCGTTTTTCTACGTAATCACTCCTTATTATTATTATTTTTTAATTTCTCATTATACTTTCTACTTCTTAAACCTTACCATCTCCCTTCTTCTCGGTTGTTAATTATTCAAGAGGTATATCGTTGATCAAGGGGAGTTTCCCATCCCATTCACCACGCATCTAAACACCTTCTAGAAGTCCCAAAGATCTGATAACTTGCATGTCTATGAATATGAAAATATGGAACCCGAGAAATGTTTCAGCCTCTTCTCACTCTCGAGGGGGCGGTGGTTCATCCCTTACTTCGGATGACGAATTAATTCAATAAACCCATGTTTGTGGATATGGGTTTTATGTATGTGTCCGAGACGTGGCTATGGTTATAGTTACTCAAGTACGGGTAGTGACTTTTTTTTTGTGTTACAGAAGGAGAGGTGTGGAAGTTTGGAAAGGAAATTTCTTTGCGTTGCGGAAATGTGGAACTGTGAAAGGAAGGGAAGGAAATTTTAACTCGTGTTAAGTGGTTGGAGGTGGGTTTAGAGATATTTGAGACGCTCTGGATTTGAGGGTAAGGGGTGAATTCATATATTACTTCCTATCCTCTTTTTATTTTTTCTTCTTCTTCTATAGAGTTATTTATAACTAGAAAGGCGCAGGCTGGTAGTTAGCTAGTTGTTGCTTATTTCAATAACATAATTTCAAATCCTCTTTCCACTTTCTAGAATAAAAACAAAAAAGGAAAGAAGAAAACAACCATAAGATATAAGATATAAATTACTTACGAGAGGTTTATTTATACACAAAGAAGATACAACTAGAATTGTTCACCTCAGGTGTCCTAATAAGTAAGATATAGATCATAAATCTAAAACGAGTAAAAGAAAACTTATGAATAGGTAGGGTAGGCGAGCTTAAGACGGAAAGGCTATGATAAAATAAAATAAAATAAAATAAACAGGCGGGGGGGTGGTCTATATACTGTTTATCTTGCAACCTATTTCCCCTTAACTTTCCCTTTAGACCCCCCCCCCCCCCCTAAAAAAGTACCTAATATAGGTAAAAAAAAAAAAACTAAAACCTTCCTTCCCTTCCACCCCCCACCTCCCTTAGAAAACCTTTTCCAACGTTTAATACTATACCCAATCCTCAACCAAAGAAACACCGCTTATACCCCCTACCCCCTCCCTTTTCAATAAAAACATCTTGAAATCCAAATATAAAATATAAATCTCCTAATTCTCAAATTCTCTAAAAAAAACTCCAACTTACAAAAAAAAGAAAAAATACTACAGTCGACAGATAGACAGACGTATATATCTAAACACCCTCCTTACCAATCTTATTAAACTCATCCAATTAAGAAAAGGATAAGGTATAGAGTCGAAGATAAGGTAAAGAAAATAATCACGAAGTATAAAGAAGAAAAACAAATTCATTATATCAGGTCACCACATCTAATTGCAAAAAACCCTCCAGAGAAAAAGATAACCTTTCTGATCTACCTACCCATAAATCAAGCTAGCTAGCTAGTTACAAACTAGGAAAATTGGAGATTAAAGAACGAGAGCCCGGTTTCTCATGCATATGCACATACACATATCCATTCCCCTATATCAGAATCTTTCTCCCATCATAACTGATGCATAATCGAAATTAAAGTATAGAAAACACCCAAATAAACTCCCATCCCAACCTCCATGGTATTACCTTATAACGAGAAAAGTAACCCATCTCCTCCGCGAACGTGTTAATGTCAAATGAACTCCAGGATATCATCTCATACCAAATGCAACACACCCAATATGGCCCCCAAATCGTTCGGAAACACCAGGCTCCACCATATAAACTCCAGGCCCGCCAACACCTCATTCCAGAAATCCCGGAGCACAATACCTCGTTAATCAGCCATCAGATATAGAACCTCTCATGTTCATCCCGCTGTCAGTTAACATATATCATCTCCCTGCATCTCCTCACATGTATCCTCTTGCATCTCTTCATGTGTCGACTCTCGTATCTCCCTCAGCATCTGCTCTTCAACATCATCCTGCATTTTCTCCCCTTCAACTTCCTCTTCCATCTCCTGGTCCTCCTGGTTCAGTTCTCCACGTACATTCCTTTTACTAGCATTAGAATAGACAACAGCCTTATTATCAACGACCTCATATCGCTCAACCAACTCATATTTGGATGGATGATTAGCAATTGTTTCCCTAATAACTCTATAATATTCATCCGCAGAAATAAGGAGAGCCTTGTTAGTGCACCAGTGAGTCTGGTTATTTGACTGGTTGTGAGCTGGGATTTTAGTGGTGGAGGGGGGTTCCATGAAGAGCGTTTGGCTTGATTTTAGTTTCAGAATGGTATTATGAACTGTTGAACTGAACTTTGGAGAGATAGCATGGAGAGGAGTTTGATGCAGGTTAGAAGCGCTATCTGATTGAAAGGGTTGTGACGAGGATGGTGGTCGAGTGACTATCATATCCCTAGGAGGAGTTGGGGGCCCCGATCGCTGCTGTAGGGGTTGAGTTCCACGATTTTCCACTATGGGAGCTGGACGAGACCGGCACAAGATAGGTAAGGATTCAAAGGATAAACTCGGTAGCGAACATGGCGGTCCATAAACTTTCATATCGTCCGGGCTGCTACGAGGGACAGAGGCAGCTTGATGGTTAGACTGCTGTGGAGTATCCATTCCTCTTTCACTAATAATAGAACCCCAAACGTTGGCTGCCTTTGCAAAAGCCGAGTTGTAGTTTGCAGAATCGTAGTCCTGGGTTTGATCAAATTGTAAGGGTTGAGCTACTGGTTGCTGATAATTAGCATTGTTATGAATGAACTCCAAATTTTCATTCTGTCTAAATGGTTGCAGAGGAGAAGCGTGAAGGTATGGGACAAACGGGCTTGGATATTGTTGTGAAAAGACAGGCTGAGGTCGGGTTATAGCCATGATACCGAACCCAGAATCACGTCCATATGGATACGATGGAAGAGCTCGTTGTTGTGGCATACCCTGAGTCTTCGTCAATGATGTGGCCTTTGGGTGCTCCCTTTTTCATTACTTACCTTACCCATGGGTTGAGGATGGCTTGCCATTTGATTTTTCTTTTCTTCTTGTCTGGTTCTACATGCTAATGGGTTCGTATCACGACCAAAGGCGCTAGAATAAAGCTCCAAGTATTGGGGCTTCCAGTCCGATAGGTCCTGCAATTGCAGATACAATCAGTATGACAAAGAATAGCATCACATAATATAACTACTTACAGCTCCAAACAATGCCGCCTTTCTGCGAAATATTGCCTCATTATGCTGCGCCTGCTTAAAATTACCCAACTCACAGAACCTAATTAATTTCTTTTCTAGCAGAAGGGCCTTTTTAGGGAATATTTGAGCCATCAATCTAACATCTGCACGATCGAACTAAGGATGAAGTTAGTGTATTTTGAATGGGAATAGAACGGTGACATTGGGACGTCATACCTGGTCTAGCACCTCTTTAATCTGTCGATCGACTTCCATTTCCAATTCCTGCTCAATCATATTTGGATATTGTTGACGAACATATGTTAGATCCAGTTTATCTTTACATAGAGGCAGATAATGGAACCAGGCCCTCCTAAGGTCCTCCCTTGTCAATTTGACACCTACATTATTGATCTCAACACCTTCACAAAAAGACTGGACAGTATTATATTGTGTCATAATTGGTTTCCCCTTTTGATTTCCCCTGACAATACTGCGGGCAATCGTCAACGTAGTAACATCGATTTCTCCGGAAAAGGATTTCAATACCATGTGGTGAGTGCTGGGTGGGCGAAGGTGCTCTTCGTTGGTGTTGTTAGGATCTTCTTTCTTAAAATTTGTAGAGTTGGTGAATCCCGATTGTATGTTGGTTGGGTTGTGCCCATTACTGCCGTTGGCGCTATCCATCTTGATGTTTAGGCCCGTGATGGCAGGCTGACTTCCCGAATGTTCTCCAGTAATATGCTGCTTAGGTGCAGAGGGTTTGTGCTTCTAGTAGCGTTAGAATGCCTTCCGCGATTATAAATATGAATATATACCTCGGCCGCAACCTTCAACAATTGCAACTCATATTCCTTCTGGATATGTTCAGCGTCCATATTCAGATTCGATTTTCTCAAATGATAGGAGTTTAGCAGCGGGTAGCACATCTTGACAGCGTAGGACCAAGCTTGTCGACAATGTTGCTTGGTCAACTGGAAGATGTAGCTCCTCGATATGAGGCCTTTGAAATCCAAAACCCACTTCTTCCATGGTATGAACTGCCAGTGGATCGGCCCAGCGTCCCGATTTGCGTTGACGAATGGATGTAGAGGAGTAGGGAGTTGAATCTTACTGAGATCGAGCTCAAAATAGTTGTCCCTGAGTATCGCACTTCCTCTGAGGAAAGCTGCCGTTGGATGCATCGTCTCTGGTAGCGGAACATTGTCGATTTGTTGCTCGAGACTGGTTTCCTGTTGCTTGTGGTAAGCCGCCTCGAGTACGCCGCCTTGTTGCTGCAAAGCTGGCTGGCTGTATTTGGTCCTGGCTTGCTCCTCCTCCTCGTCATCGCCGGTCAAATCAATGTAGATGGGGGTCTTGCGCTGGACGGGGATGGGAAGACCCTGGGAAGGAATGTTGGATTCGTGTTCATATCTCGAAAGTCCAACGGGCTCCATGACGAAAAGCCTACTTGATTGAGTGGAACGCAAGGACACGAAAGGAGAAATCAGGCGTAGTCGAGGTCGGAACCTCGAGCATGCGATTGCTGTAGGGAGGGGCAGAGTCAGGCCGGCGGGGAAAATAGATAGCAGTTTGACTCACCCCAAAGGTGAAGGTGCCAAACAACTTGACATGGCGTCCTCAAATTACATCTCAACATACGGAGGGTATTTCTTATGGCACGCTTAAAGGGAGGTTTTATATTGGATTCGAATAGATGCGTATAGAAATAGGTGTGATTCAAACAGGTAGTCCCTGAGATAATTTCCTCCAGGTATAGGAAAGAAATGGTTTATTACACACTTTATTAACTATAATAGATGGAATTGGGCATGAAGAGAGAAATAGGAAGAAAGAAAATTGTTCGTTACTCGTCCAATAGGACAGCCTTTTTCCAGGCCATAATTAGGACGAAGGAAAGGATACTCTATCTTTTATGGCGTTATGCCTTTGAGTCTATAACCTAGATCGCTGCAAGAATTATTCAAACAACTAGCCAACCAACCAACCAAACATTACCATTCACGAAATAACGAAATGCAAAATGTAAGAGATACTCGTAATACGATGAGCTCATGAAAATAGGGTATATGCAACGCTAGACAACGCCATATCTAACATACAGCAGCATCTATGTCAAGGTAATCTTTAAAAAACCCTCCATAGCCCACCTACATCAACATCATAGCCCATTTACAGCATTGATCGAAGTTACCGCAGTACTCTCCAACCTCGTCACCAACTTCTTTACACTCGTCCATTCCTCATTTCTGGCGCTTTCCTTGCCTCCCAAATCTGGTCCAACCTCAAAAACGGTGACTGCACCATCAATTCCACCAGTGGCTATCCTCTTGCCTTCAATTTGGTCCCAAGCAAGTTTGTTCAAGCTCTTTGGAATCATTGCTCGACCTCCCTTTCGTCCACTTGGCGTAACTTTTGCAATTGGAACCTCTGTCTCGACTGCAATATCCCAGACTTCAAGATTTCCTGCTCCGTCTACTAAAGAGAAAATACCTGGCTTAACTGGAGACCAGGCAGCATCATAGACAACGTCTTCTCTGGTGAAATCCAAGATTGGAAATACAATGTGTCCCTCTCCAGTGATGCCAGTAGTTGAGGAAGCTGCAGGTGCACGAACTTTCCATAACTTCACACTCCAGTCCAACGAACTCGAAAGAACCAAATCACCAAGGTCGACAGGACCTCTTGCTGGATGGAAATCGATTGACATGACTGGCGCTGCATGCCCACGATAGCTAACCCTTTGATCAACACCTGCCTTTGCACCAGCTCTGTCGTATCGATGACATGGAAAAATAGTTCCTTCTTCTGAGCCGACTAAGAAATATGTTGGATCGGTTTGAGGGAATGCCATACATGTTGGAGAGAGATCTTCGGTCTTGGCAGGAGGTGGTGACATCAATGTAAGCAATTCTTGAGGTTGTGCTAGCATATCTACTGTCCATCCACATACTGCGCCATCAGTGGAACAGGAGATGATATTGTTGGCATTTTGCGTCCCCACGATATCAACAGAATAAACGGGGTGAGTGTGGCCAGATCCTGTTAGGGGCGTTTTCTGAACTGGCGCTGATTTTGATCTGGTATCCCATAACAGAACTTGACCACTGTAACAACCTCCAACAATCAGATTTGGATGGAAAGGCGAAAATTTAGCTGTGAGAACATCCGATTGTGCATGGAAGACAAATTCAGGCCTTTCCTTCAAATGCATATTCCATACTTGTACAAGTCCGTCTGGATCATGAGGGGCCGAAGGATTTTTCGTGTATGCTGCGAGTAGTAATTCGGGAAATTTGGGTGAAAAGTTTATATCACTTATCATCCTCTTCTTCGACCACCTCTCGTCGTAAAATTGTACAACTTCTCTGACCTTCCTCCTCCCCTTTCCAGACGTATTCCCAAACTCCTCATCTTCATCACCAACCCCAAGCTCTCCACTGAGGGAGTAATCTGCAAGAATATCATATTCTTGGTCGAGGGCTCTCTCAATAACCTTACTTGACCTTTCCACGAATTCCATAAAATCTTCCGAGGATGTAATAGCATGGAGTTCGTCGTTTGTTAAATTTCGTACTGGAAAGTTCACGGCAGAATTGGATGTTGCTTTCAAGGGGCCATCCACAACCAACTCTCTCGTTGCCCTCAGTTCTTCCACAATCTCCTGTCTCAAGTTCTCCCTCAGGATCTCCTCTCGGTCCCGTTCTCTCCTACTCAGTCGTTTGCTCGGACTTGCAAAGTCTGGGGGTGGGACAGCGTCTTCATCCTCCGAATCTTCCTGCGACTTCGGCCGCGATGTTTGTGTGCTCCATTCTTCCGTAGTCTGGACACCTTTACTGTATGAAAAGACTTCTTTCACCGGCGAAGGGGAGAATTCGTACACAGTCGCTAATGCTGCCGTAGAAAGTGTTTGCGTTGGGATGGTAAGTGGTTGTAGGTTCGAAATTTGGCTAATGGAGGGCTCCGAGTTTTCATTGCTCTCTCCCCCAGCACTAACCACACTCGTCGGACGGCTGCCTCTGCCAAGGGGCGATATAGCTCCAAAAGGTCCTGTTGAACTTGGGCGACTCTTCTCTCCTGCGACTAGTATTGATGAAATGTACTTGTCGAGTTCCTCACGGTTCTCTGCGCGGCTTGGAGTGGGAGCTATGAGCTATTGTCTGTCAACGCCCGAATCCTGCATCAAGGAGAGGAAGACTACATCACTAGAGCCGCTCACACTTGGTCTGCTCGAAGAGATATCTCTTGCCCGGAGCTCCCTCTGCCTCTTCAACTCTGCGAGCCTTTCCTTCTTGGCCTTTATCTCCTCTCTACGTTGTTGCATCATCTCTGCGACTCAAGCCCATATCGAGAGGCAATCCGAGCTTTGAGGTTCTTCGTCCGCGGTTCGTGGTCTGCGAGTGGGCTGTGCTGATTATACTGAAGATGCCCCTTGGATTATGTCTAGTTCGTCTTGTACTCCTAATCTGCCCCCCCCTTATCAAGATGATCGCGTCTGGTTCCTGGAATGAGCTCAACGTCACGTGTAACTAGTTCGCCAGATCCCGGAAGAGCTGTGATCACTTCCGACCTTTTTCAAGAGCTTCGGATTGCTCACAACGACCGCTGAAAACCTCCACGAGTGACGAATCTTGCCAATTGAAGACTCTCGCAATTTCACGTCTCTATCCACTCGTTATACACATTTTTTTGTCTCAATTGTCCCGAATAGAGTGGCCCAATGGCTTCCACTGGGGTAAACGTATGTTCAGCGATCCTTTGCGCCGAAATACACTTCTTGCAGACAGGAATCTCCCTATTCTGGGCCTTTTGTCTCTGTCAGAGGCTAACTTTGGTTCTTGTAGGTTGCGCGTTGGTCAGCCCTTGGTGCAGGCGTGTTGTACGGTTTCTACCACCAGATTTCCCTCTCGTCAAAAGCAAAAAAGGCCGCAATCGATAGAGAGTACGCGCACAAGAAGAGTTTGATCGAGCAGGCAAAGGCAGAATATTCTAAAAGCAAGCTTCCAGCAAGCCAGAAGACCGAGAGCGGTGGCAGTACGTTTATTATTTTTATTTCCAAGTTTTCCGCCAGGGCACGTATATAATAGTGTATAGTATACCTATGGATATTTGGACCTAGGTCTGGCGTGGCTGGGAATTTCTTTGTGAGCTGAAAGAATATATGCTGATAACACCAAATAGTTATTTCAGATCCTATGGATTCTAGGTTCGATTTGGAGGCATACTTAAACTCTCTTTCGGCGAAGAGCACGTAATATATTAAGATGGGCTACGAGGATAGTGACGGACTGTATGGATGATAGACTCGGGGGGTTTGGGTTCTGCATTACTGGCTGGGTTGGGGAAGCCTTTATAACCCATACCAAAAGTCTTAGAGGTTGCATACTTCTTGTACAATATACTCATAGCGGAAAGAAATACATGGAGAAGCTCTACGAAGTGTCTAAGCCTTGAGTGGTGTTACGCGGGGTTATGTATTAGGTGCGAGTGATTGCTGGGATTAATCAGGAGATATTCTGACCATCTTTCAAGGAAGGGCAATTTGTTTTTGCCAGTATCTAGCGACAGGCTTTTGTTTTTGTCTTTGAGAAATGAGAAGAGATTCCATTCTATAATATTTCTAATAGTCTTTCGGTATTCCAAGAATCTTCAATACATGATATGCAGCTGTTGATAAGTAGTTTCCCGTAATTCCCATTTCAGAAGACATGGGCCAAAACAAAGTAATCCAAACTATGACAAGTAATTTAAGAATAAGATGGCATCTAAAAATGTCGCGTCTAGTCTAGTATAATCTTTAAACCGCCTGGGATTGTTGTTCTTGACTCTTCAGGTCTCTATCACGTGTCCATTCCATCAGCCAAGCTTCGCTCGCCTCAACCCCTGTCGTCGCCGCGTCAAGCTCCAAGAGACAGATTTACAGCAGCGAACAGATATACGACAACGTCCGCGACAACAAACTGAGAAACCACCAGCCATGACGGACTCAACCGCAGAGCCCTTTTTCAAGGGCAGTACAGGGAGGAATACACGGGGTCTTCTTCGATTGACAATTCTCTCCTTAATTGCCGCTGCTGCAGTTGCAAGTCGTCTATTCTCAGTTATTCGTAAGTCCCCCAGCTCCCAGGCTCAATCCTCTCCCTCGGGACTCGACTACATCAAGTTGGCCTCCAATGGACAGAACATCTGCATCTGCAAACTTATTATTACCGAATATTTGCTAATATATTTCTTTATAGGTTTTGAGAGTATTATCCACGAATGTTAGTCCTCAGTCCCCACAGCCGAATCAACACCTCCATCCCAACCCACCTCAGAGCCCCCCTAAGCTAACACAAAGACAGTTGACCCTTGGTTCAATTTCAGAGCAACAAAATATCTTGTGCAGAATGGATTTTATGACTTCTGGGATTGGTTTGATGATCGGACATGGCATCCACTTGGACGAGTTACAGGAGGAACACTATACCCAGGTCTTATGGTGACCAGTGGAGCTATCTACCATGCTCTTCGAGCTCTCACCCTACCAGTCGATATCAGAAACATCTGTGTCCTCCTTGCCCCCGGATTTTCTGGCTTGACGGCTTATGCGACGTATTTGTTCACCAATGAGATGTCCACATCCCCTTCCGCGGGACTACTCGCCGCTATCTTTATGGGAATTGCCCCAGGTTATATCTCGAGATCAGTTGCTGGCAGCTACGATAACGAGGCTATTGCTATTTTCCTCTTGGTGTTTACCTTTTTCCTGTGGATTAAGGCTCTCAAGCTTGGATCTGCTTTCTGGGGTGCTCTTTGTGCTCTTTTCTACGGATACATGGTTTCTGCTTGGGGTGGATATGTTTTCATCACCAACTTGATCCCTCTGCATGTCTTCGTCTTAGTCTGTATGGGAAGATTTAGTCCTCGAGTCTATGTCAGTTATTGTACCTGGTATGCCTTGGGCACGTTGGCAAGCATGCAGATTCCTTTCGTCGGTTTCTTGCCAATTCGCTCCAGTGAACATATGTCTGCACTAGGTAGGGGCTTTTTAAATATATTTTATGACACAACTAACTTTCCCAGGTGTTTTCGGGCTTCTTCAATTGGTCGGATTTGTTGAGTTCGTTCGCTCAGGAGTGCCAAGCAAACACTTCGCTACACTACTCAGGGGCTTCGTTCTTGTAGTTTTCCTCATCGCCTTCGGTGGTCTCATCCTCTTGACTGTCACAGGTGTTATTGCTCCGTGGACCGGTCGATTCTACTCTCTCTGGGATACTGGATACGCCAAGATCCATATTCCAATTATTGCCTCCGTGTCAGAACATCAACCTACAGCATGGCCTGCATTCTTCTTCGATTTGAACATGTTAATTTGGCTCTTCCCAGCTGGAATCTATCTTTGCTTCCTCAAGCTAAGTGATGAGCAAGTCTTCGTTGTCGTCTATGCCATCCTCGCCAGTTATTTCTCTGGTGTTATGGTTCGACTGATGCTGACTCTTACACCAATTGTTTGTGTTGCTGCAGCGCTTGCCGTGTCTCACATCCTCGATACCTACTTGACAATGAAATCCCCCGCCGATCCTGTTGCTGAGACCGCCGATTCTGCACCGGTTGCCAAGAAGGCTGCCAAGACTGATGGTCTCCGATCAATGCGCCAACCCTTTGTTGGTATCTATACTACATTCTCTAAGACATCTGTTGTTGGTGCTTTGACTGCATACCTTTTGATATTCGTTCTCCACTGTACTTGGGTCACCTCAAACGCCTATTCGTCTCCATCTGTCGTCCTCGCAAGCAGAATGCCTGATGGAAGTCAACACATCATCGATGATTATCGTGAGGCTTACCAATGGCTACGACAAAACACCAAGGAAGATGCTAAGATCATGTCATGGTGGGATTATGGATATCAAATTGGTGGTATGGCTGATAGGCCAACACTTGTTGACAACAACACCTGGAACAATACTCACATTGCAACTGTTGGAAAGGCCATGAGCTCCAAGGAAGAGGTCAGCTACCCAATCATGCGTCAACATGAGGTCGATTACGTCTTGGTTGTATTCGGTGGACTTCTTGGCTACTCCGGAGATGATATCAACAAATTCTTGTGGATGGTCAGAATTGCCGAGGGTATCTGGCCTGATGAGGTCAAGGAGCGTGACTTCTTCACTGATAGAGGAGAATATAGAGTGGACGAGGGTGCTACTCAAACCATGAAAGACAGCTTGATGTGAGTATTTCACATTCTTCCTTTGTTCTCATACTGACAGTTTCATAGGTACAAGATGTCATACTACAACTACAACGCTCTCTTCCCACCAGGACAAGCTCAGGACAGAGTCCGAGGTGTCAAGATGCCCGAAGTCGGCCCCGTTCTTAACACCGTTGAGGAAGCATTTACCAGTGAGAACTGGATTATCAGAATCTACAAGGTAAAAGACCTTGACAATGTTGGAAGAGAACATGCCGCTGCTGCTTCATTTGACAGAGGCATCAAAAAGAAGAAGACCACGAGAAGGAGAGGACCGAAGGTTTTGAGGGCGGAGTAAAAAAGACAACGGGCAAGTGTAGACGGGCGGCTGTATCATATCTCACATATTATCTGTTTGGACTGGCCAAAAAGCGTAGCGAGTCTATAGAAATAAGTTTTTAATAAGCCAGAGTCACCAGTGTGTTCTATTGCCGCGTTTCTTTCGAATTTCCCCGTCTTTGGTTGTCAATTTTGCATTTACCTTTCTTAGCGTTTCAGCCACTGGTGCAACGATGAGGAAGTTGAAGGTGAAGTGAGTACCGACGATGAGATAGCTCCCGAATGTTATGGGAGGATCTGTCAGTGCTCTTTGAGCAATTCTGTACATTTTTGTTCTCTTCTGCATTCATTTCAGCGCTGCGTGGCGCTTACAATCTAGGCTGGGTTGGAAAGTTGGGTATTCCTCGCTTCCCAAACGGGCAATTGTCCGCGACCACAAATTTCTCAGCCCTCTTGTTCTTTCGCCTTTGCCCATCCAACTTCAATTCGGTTATCACATTAGCTACTCAATCCCACCAATCTCATCTGCCACCCCCACGTGCTTCAGATTTTGCAACCTTACACCCCCAATCGTATCCTTTTTGCAATCTTGAAACCTCCGACTCAATTACAATGCAGCACGCGTTCATGTCAATAGCAACATGGTAATATTGTAAGTAGCGCTCCCCATCTAATAGCTCAGCCATGATCGCGTCATGCTTGATATGGAATGCTAAACTTCAAATAGGTACCTTGCGCCGAATCAAATCCCCAATTCCTCTTCCTCGTCAGACTCTGAAAGAGAGAGGAGAACCTTTCGGGAACAGCTAAGCCCAGGCGAACGATTTGTCGAAACATCTGAGGGGAAAAGCTACTGGGTACGATATAAGAAAGAAAAAAGGCCTACGAATATCGTTCTAGATCTCGTAGGACAAGCTTTTGGAGAATCGAAAATGCCGCGAATGCATGGGAGATCGAAGACTCATATTGGGATACCAAGGTCACCACCTGTGAGTATCGAAGGCGTTCCTTATATTTGGGACGGCAAACATCCATCGCATATAATTGGGACTGCTCCTCCGATTACGACAATACCTCAGCAAGTTGTTGGACCGCCGTTTACGGGATATCAAACATCAACGCCAAGTGTTTATATATACAATACGCCTCCGCAACCTTACCCTTATCCTCCTCAGCACCCCCCCGCTTTCGCATCACACGTTGGCCAACCTCACACGTCGACTGTGTTGCCTAGTATTGGCCCTCCGCCCCCTGCTGTGCGTATTGCGCCAGCAGTAGTGCCTCCAACTCCTGTGGCCTCTTCTGAGGCGCCTCCAGTCAAGTCGCCGGTCAAGAGGCATCATTGTGTCGAATGTGGAAATGAAAGATCTCGCAGATTCCACCTCGAAAATCCAATTAAACCTGGAGAGAAACCCCCTTCTGGTTCTTGTACAACATGCCGTGAAAATGCTAGTAATACTGGTGATGACGAAGCTAAAAAGCTCAGCAAAAAGAAAAGGAAAGGGAAGGACAAGAAAGTGCACATTAGCAAGAGCGGGAAGAAAGAAAAGGTATGTTCTAATTCTAAGTCAGTAGGTACATTCTCACAATTATAACAGGGGATAGTGTATTCTGCCAATATCATCAAAGAAGATCTAAATAGGATCGATATTGTGCTGAAGCCTAGACCCAATGACTCGGATTGCGATAGTGAGTCTATTAAATCTCCAGCGAGCAAGGAGCGATCTAGTAAAGTGCAGAAGCAAAGAACAAGAAAAGAGGAGAAAAGACGTGAACCACGGCGAAATTTCAGCGTCACGGAAGATGACTATTCAGAGTTGGGCAATAGGGACTCAAGAGAGCAAGATCGAAATCAAAATCGAGAGAATCGGCGATATCCGCCAGTCAGTGCAAACAACAAACGAAACTCATCTTATTACGAAGGCAGCAGCTACAGAGACTCAGCTAGCAGCTATACAGCACCACGACGATTGAGAAGTGCCATGCCTCAACGTCCTCGAGAGCGATCCCCGTCTGTCCAATTTCGATACGATGTTCGAGAAAGAGAAGGCCATTCTCTTGATAAACGATACAAAGAAAATAAGCCACCTACTACCAGAGAAGAAGAGTTCGTAGAAGAATACACGACCAGACGTCGCGCTCCATTCTCAGACGGGTCGGATATCATGGCTACGCAGGAGCATGTTGGGCGTCAGCCTGATCAACGTCAAAGAAATAATGGCAGAAAATTATATGCCACGGATCAGGAGCAAGATGACCGCTTCTCACATCGAGGGATACTTAGTCAGCCTCACGGTGAAAAGGAAAAACCTTTCAAGCCGCATCATGAGAGAAAAACAAGTCGTTCATCGTCCCTGTTCTCGTTCTTAGGGTTTGGCTCACGAAACCGCCGAAATGAGGATATTGCAGCTCCTACCCCCAATAATATCCCCGCGGAACCCAGCTTTATCCGACGGATGCCTCGGAGTTCAACCTTCAATTCTGACCCACTACCAAAATTAAATGAAGAAGAGCGCCGAGCATGGGAACATAAAGAACGAAGACTTCCTTCATCTAGGTCTAATAATCGAAATGATCACTCTATCAACCCCCCCGGTTATGGACACCGACAAGATGATTTGAGATCTCGAGAACGGTTTCAGGATCAAGCATTTGACAGAGGCTTGAGACATGAATACAACAATCCAAGAAGCTCTGGTTTGGGTGAGGCATCAGCTAATACACGCCGCGATGATGCTGCCAGGTATTACACGAACAATTGGTATGAACCGGATCAACCCCAGTCTTCTGAGACGCCAAGAAGAAATACTCGAAGAGATGATTATGCGCACGAGAGACCATCAATCCCAGAAGAGAGTGAGCTAGGGAGCGGTTTCTGCTCAAACATGAATGGTATGGAATCTTTCTGATCTCGTTCTCGAATTACTTTACTTATACTCTCAAGGACGTCAATTCATATCTGCCGCGCCAACACCCCCACCAGCGCTATCACAAAGACAACATCGACACTACGGGCAGTATCCTACCGATTCAGAAATCGGAAGTAGAGCAGCTAGTCCCCTTGGGAGACCAAGAGACCGAAACACTCAACAAACATCGTATGCTGCTCATATGTCAGATTATGAGTCGGAGTTTGCAGCAAGTCAACTTTTTACCTCGGGGAGCAAAGCCCAATTCGGTAGTAGGTCTACTCAGAGTCGATCTCCAAACAGCCATATGTATGCATCTGGATCTATTTTCTTCCCTGCAGATAATAGAGAGAGATCGATGGTACCATATGATTCTGCCAATGCAAGAGATGGGAGAGAGAATGATTCTTTGGGTTCTGGATTGGGAAGGATGGGTGGTTTAAGTAGTGGCATGCCTGGAAGAGTATCGCCCGCATATTCAACTCACACGTGGGGAGGTGCGGACCTTCGCACCCAACCTTCTGACCCCAACTTGTATGAAGCATTATATAAGGGACAAGAATACCACTATTGATGGGCTGGATGAGAGAATGGAAGGGGGAAAACTTGATAGGTCTGCAGATGGGACAAAAAAGAAGGGGTGAGATGGGGCGTCTGTTTGGCATTTTCGGGCTGGGAGTATATCTTATTTGATTGAGGTCTTTTTGTAGTTAGTGGAGTTTTTAGTTTCTTTTTCGATATTTAGTGGTGCGCCCATGAATTGAGTTTTTTCCACTTAGATCTGAGGCATTAAAGATGGAAATCTTCGTATAGCTTGCGGATATTACTCTTGCCTCGTGAGACTGCAGCTCTTGGATGCAGTTCCATACCATGACGTCGGGTGTCCGGACTCCCTGGGCTCGGGGGCTCGGGGCCCCGACGCACCCTCGTGCTGACAAGGCGTGCTCTCCGCGGCCAAGCAGGGGGCGCGCTGGCCAATGGCCGCAATTTACCCCCGCCACGCTCGCGCCACGCCGAATTTCCCTCCCGCCCCCTTCGGGCAAGCTGCTCCCACCCCTGCGCCAAAACACAGCCCAGCGCTCTGCCAATTTCTACTTTAGACAACCCCCTTCCCTTCCCCCATCCCCCGTCCAACCTTCTACCCACCTGTTCTTGTCAGAGTCTTGTCCACCGTCGTTACACTTGATTCGCATCACTCGTTCAGCATCTCAAGTTCATAACAGTAATACAACCGTCTCCATCCTAATGTAAGTCAACAATCCCACCGGCAGCTCGCGTCCTGTCGCGTAACACTCGACCCTGCTGTCCAAGCTGCCGTGGTCGCTGTGGAGTGCATCGAGGACAAACAGCTAATCCAAGTCTGCAGAATCCAATAATACCTCTTCCTTCGAGAAAGATCCCACCTTAACACCTCGCGATGCAATTCACTACCGCCCTCTTCGCTGCTGCAGCTCTCGCAGTCGCCAATGCCGTCGAGTTTACCATGGGCCCAGCGGCCTTCCAAGGTGTTCAAGCTGGAGAAACTCTCGACATTACCTGGCAAAATGCTACCGGACCCGTCACCATTCTGTTGAAGGATGGTCTTGCAGGAAACCTTCAAACCGTCAGCACCATTGCCTGTGAGTAGATGCGCTTCGAATTACCCATGGCGGTTCTAACAATTTCTAGCCGGTCTCACGGGAACCTCATATTCCTGGTCTATCCCTTCATCCCAGATGGACGATACCTATGCTTTGGAAATCTCTGATAGCACTGGACAACCCAACTACAGCGTCCAATTCATCCTGACTGGAGGTTCTGCTTCTTCCAGCGTCTCCGGTTCCGCTACTGCTACCCCATCTCCCTCTACATCTGCAACAACTAGGACCTCTGCTACTACCACCACTCCAGGCTCAAGCTCAAGCAGTGCCTCATCTTCTTCCAGCGATTCTTCATCTACAACTGCTACACCAACCACATCAGGAAACTCCACCAGCTCCACCACCAGTGCTTCAAGCACCAGCACGTCAAGTAAGATAACCTAATGACTATACATTTTCTAGACTAACACATTCAGGCGCCTCAAAGACCAGCACAACCACCACTGGAACTTCTTCAGCAACCAGCGCACCCAACTCCGGTTCAGCCAACCTCGCCTCTCCAATCGCTTTCGTCGTCTTGGCCTTCGCAGCCATCATGACCTTCAACTAAGCATTTCAATTCGTTCTTCATTGTCTCCATATTCCCGTGTCAATCCTTTTTGGCCAATTTATCCAAAACACTCATTTTGTAGTGTGAAATTCTTTCGTGTCAGAAGATTATACTTGTATAATTTGAACTTGAGAATATGTAGGGGGAAATATCATGTCTAATGCATTTATTTTGGGAGGCGTAATTATACAAAAGAAAGAGAATCAAATTCAGCTGAATTGGCTAAAGTGACTTTGCCTCGGCTTTTTTGATTGAGGTTTGGTTAGGTTATTCGGCATTGGTTTGGATTGGATCTGGTATTAGGCTGTGTTTATGAGGAATGTGCGGTTTGGCCATGTAACCCTATATGGAGAATATAAAAAGTCTGATATATGTTTCGATTGTTTGTCTTGCTCGTGATTTACATTCTCTGATTCATCACAATCCCAACATTTCCCCCCTTACTCATTGTAGCATTACGACGTACGAAGTAAGCAAGTAAAAATAATTTATGTAATAATGGTAAGGTAAGGTAAGATGCTATTTTGTTTTGTACTCGGTCGCGATGGCGTGCGTGGCTTGATGTGAGTGTGAGTGCGAGGATGAGGGATTACGGGATAAGGTTCGTGACGAGTTGTGACTGGAGGGAGTTGTCATGCGCCGAGACGGTTGCCTGCATAGCGTATGTTGGGTAGGTAGTACGCAGGGGTTAGAGGGGAGAGGAAAGGGATTTTTTTTTTGGTATCTGCATGCATGTGTGGAGTGTGGAGTGTGGAGTGTGTGTGATGGGTGGTGGTAGGTGGTAGGTGATGCAGATACGGGGTGGCAATTGGAGTGGAGGAGGAGGGTGGACGAATGAGGAGGTTAGGAGGTTAGGGAGGGTTGGCTTCGTGAAGTTTGCGGGGTGGAAGGGAGGGGGTATGGTAGGGTGTGATTTTGGGGGTTGTTTATAGGTAATGGAATATAGATGAGTTCTTGCTCGTGATAAACAGTAGGTTGAGTTTGGGGGGAAGATGGTGGGAAAAGAAACGTTGTGGTGAGTTTGGGGGGTTTGAGTGTTTTGGTTTGTTTGGTTAGTGTGTGGGCGTGTGTGGGCGTGAGTATGTATGTGTGTATGAGGATAGAATAGAATGAGAAGGAGGTTTAGGTTTTGGAGGAGGCTTATTTGGTGTTGTTTCTTGTGGGTAGGGTATTGTTGGTGTTGATGGTAAGAAAGGTATGGTATGGTCGGTAGTTTTTGGTGAGGTGGGATGCATATATAATTATAGGTCCCATTCTTAACCAGAAGATGTAAGATTTAATATATATATATTCTTTGCGACCAAGGGTAATCTGTGAAGGGATTTTTGCAGTGAGAATGTTTATCTTCTTTCTTTTAGAGTTAATAAAGATAAGAATTGATATCAACAGTATTTCACATAAGTGGTTAGGACCCTCATAAGTAGAATTTTAAGAGTAGGATTGGAATGATGAGGCTATAGTAATAAGTTTTTGTTTTAAGGGGAGGGGTTTTAGTCAAATAAGTTAAAATGTAGGAGACATAACTTTTCTATTCATCACGAATATTCCCCCTCATGTGAATTCATATCTCCAAACAACATATCTTCTCCTAACACAACTACAAATCTCCCTCATCCAAAAACACTGGAATCTTCTAAGCCCACTATCGAAATCATTTCAATAGCAATATATAACTGCTAAGAAAAAAAGAAGTTAAAAACATCTCTCGGGTAGCCCCATGAAAAACCCAATGTAATGTGGATCAAACCAGGGGGGTAGCGAGCGGATATTTACGGAAAGGATTGGAGATCGTTGATTTTGATTCGAGATTCATCTTGGCGTTTGTGGAGAATTAGTGGCTCGAGGCGAAGTGACGGGACTGATGCAGCGCGATTGGAGGGAAGATACCGCGGAAAGACAGAAGGCTTAATCTGAGCGGGGTTTTTGATGGGTTGGGTTGGTATAGAGTAAGATATGCACGAAATTATGTATTTTGACAACTGCATAGCAACGACTCACTCCCCTTTTCCCAAAGCCACCCTCACCAATCAATCCCCCCAATAGAACAACACAGATATTTCCCAAACACAACGGGAATAATTGCCGATGTCCAAAACTCTCCGACGCACAGCCTATCAGCTCAGCGGCTGCAAAAGGCAGTTCCAAGCTCGAGGCACAAGTGGTGAGGAATGCAGAAACAATGATCACCCGCTAAAAAATATGGCATCCCTATCGGTATACACTAATCTTGTTTAGAGACATTAAATTCAAACTCCGGTACCTCTATATAGAACCTTCATTCCCCCCTCTCCCTTTCCCCTTCCCCTCGCCCTCAAAACACTCATTATCACCACCCACCTTCTAATTTCCCACACTCTCTGAAATTCCCATTCACTACCAAACTGAAAGAAAAAGGCAAAATGCAATTCTCAACCCTCCTCTCTCTCAGCGGCCTCATCGCAATAGTGGCAGCCCAAAATCCTTTTTCTTTCACGACTTTAAGTTCAATTACAGCGGGTACACCATTTAATATCACCTGGTCACCTAGCACAGGAACGACAGATACCATCACATTAGTTTTGCGACAAGGAGATCCAAACCACCTAACTACAATTGCCACAATCGCCGGTACGCTCTATCCAATCCTACCCTCTCTCCCATTTCCAATATCTCAAGTTTAGAGAGTTCTCAAGGGATAAGAATTAAAAATTTCTAATAAATCTGTAATGAAAATAGTTGGGATTCAAAATACAGGTTCATACCTGTGGACACCATCCACCTCCCTCGTTCAAGGAACAGGTTACGCATTCGAAATTATCGACGATGGAAATACCGATATAGTAAACTACTCCGGTCAATTCACCATCGTATCAACCAACACTATTTCCTCCGCTCTTCCCTCTTCCACCTCCTCCCCATCCTCATCAAAAACAGGTTCCCTCACAACCTTAAGCGGAACTTCGAAATCTACATCGACTTCCACAAGTCCATCTTCAGGATCAGAAACAACAACATCAACAGGAACAAATACAAGCGGATCAAAAACCACTAGCTCGAGTGAAAATTCAAGTACTGGGTCTTCTTCGTCGACTACAACGGGAGGATCGAGAACAACTTCTAGTTCAAGTACTACTGCGAGTGCGACCTCGGTGCCTGCTACGAATGCTGCGGTGGGGGTTAAGGTTGGTGGAATGATGTTGGTGGGTGTGCTGGCTGCTATAGTTGTTTTGTAAGCAGGGAGGTGGGGGGGGTTCTGTATACAATTTGACCTTGGGGCGATTTTTTGGAGGGCGCACATGTAGAGAATTAATTAGTTGTATAATGGAATGGAGTGGAATGTTGTTTCTAATGGCGATTTTTAGTTCGAAATTATGATTTGGATGTGGTGTTATCACCTCAAAATGCTTTTGATATTGGGATTTCGAGTCGGCCAAGACACCATGATCTTGGGGACAGAAATATCTAGCTTTAATTAAGTGAGCTGGAAGGGCGGGCGAAAGGTATTCATATGATCACAATGAGCAAGCTGAGTATTGGTAATATCTATTCATTGATGTAGAGATTTTATATCTACTATCCTCAGCTACTCATCCTCTCCTGTTAATCCACCATCCTGTTCAGCTATAAGCTACCAGCAATCAGCCATCCAGCTCGCGCACAATGTATAAACAATTCCCAAACGCTGACAGTTCTTACGCCATCCGTGTCTCACAACTCCATACTATCCTCGCCTTTTTCCTTATATAAAGAAAAAAGCTACTCAAGATGCAATGATCGCTCTACTACTAGTTCGCTTCATGAGTAATAATGTTGACAAAAATAAAAAAATATGTTGGTACAATGTACTGTGTTGTAATGGATAATATGATCCTCTTTACAGTTCGTATATCGACGAGTATCATCAATTTGGTGTGCTAAGAAGCACTCGGTTGAGGGCGTGGCATAGATTGACTGAATTTGACAGGTTCAGTCTCTTTCTCCTTCGCCTTCAATTGTTGCATCATCTGCAATTCCTCTTCTTGTCGTCGCTTGTTGTCTGCTATGATTGCTTTCTCTTCAGATAAACAAGCTGCTTCCAATTTAGCTAGTATTGTTGCATCATCGAGGAGTCGAAATTCCTCATCTTTCTTCTTACGAGGCTCTTTTGATAATCCCCAATAGCATTCGAAGCGGAAGCTAGTATGCTCTGCGGGATGGCGATCATGGCGCCAGATGGTAATATGATCTCCATGTCTCAATTCACCCCAGAATTTCGAGTCTCGGGAGGGATATTTAGGTTCGTAGCTTGGGACTAAACTATCATTGACCCAGATACCCAATGAAGCCTTCGTGGAAATATAAAACTTCATATCTTGATCCCGTGGCTTCCAGACATGACCATTCCGAGCAGCTGTATTCGTTGCATAATAACCGGGCTTAAACAACATGATTTTGAAGGCATATTTCGGAATTCTGGCTTCAGTACTTCCTGGATGACGTGAAGTATTTTCATAACCACGCCCCCAGCTAAGGACGGAGTCCGTGACATTAAGATTCAGAATCGGAACACAGCTGTCCTGAGTCGATTGAAGCTTAGCTAGAATTCGCTTGGGTGGCTGAAAGTCATTACCGACGACGGGTTGGGAGTTAATTTTTGGAGGCGGAGGAGCAACTTCGCCTTGAATGTTTAGACCAGTAGTTGAAGGATGTGCCGTCGATGGGAGAGATTCATCGTTTTCAGAAGTTTTTTTTGCAGAATCCGCAAGGATACGCTCATCTCGTTTCATCAGGATACGTCGACCCTCCTCTTTCGTGGGTTCGGAATGAGCTCGTGCTGCAGCTTCTGGCTCAAGTGAAGGACTTCGACTGCTGCGGAAACTCTGCATCGTCTCTTCGAAAGTCTTTTGGCCATGTGTAAACTTTTCACCCTTGCTTTCTGCATACTTTTGATAGGCCTGGAAGTCTGTGGCTAACATTCTTGGATAGTTGTAGTGGTGAGTGGATTTGTCCTTGGGATCCCAGAATATGCTTGGTGGTACAACAATATCAATCTCTCTTTCGGATTTCCTACGCCGCTTTGCCGGGAAATCAGACGGACGCCATCCAGAATCGTCATCGGGATCTTCCTCACGAGGTCGACGAAGACTGACAGAGACAGATGGTTCTATTTCAGGCTCATGGATTTCGATACTTGGAGCAGGACTGTCAGCTGATTGAGAAGCCGCTGCAGGAGAATGAACATGGAAACGGTCGACCATTGAAACTGCACCCATAAGGCTTGAAGATCTTGTAGCTCGGTCTTCGATGTCGAGATGTCGGTTTGTTAAACCTTTGGTTATGATGCGCGGAGGAACTACGATTATTGGCGGGCCTGTCGCTGAGATGGGAGTTGGGGTTATTAGGCTATTATTTTTGGATGCATCCTCATATTCACTTTCGATTTCTCGTGGTGAATCAAACATACTGGAGTGGAAGTTGTCGGGAGGATGAGGAAGGTCCAACTGACTATATGGAATCGCTCCAGAGCTACCAACTGCAGAAATGTCAAGCTCCCCAAACAAACGCTCACGATTAGCGACGAAACTCTCGTCTTGGGTACTGAAGCTGTTGGGGATCTCTCGTGCTTGGATCTCGGTGAGATCACTGATATCATCTTTAGGTTGTCCACTTTGTACAACCTGACGTTCCGTATGAATGCTGAGCTGTGATGTCCCAGCCTCCAAGTCAGGTTCGACATGTCCTTGGGTAATTGTGCCTTCTTCGTCCTCTTCGAATGAGTATTCCATACTATCGCCACCAACAAGCCAAGGGTGAGCTTCCAGCTCATCAATGGTGGAACGATCGGAGGGGTTTCTGTGCAACATTCCACGCACAAACCGGATGCCATTTTCGGAAACATCGACGCGTTGGAGCGGGCGGATATCAAGCGCCTCGGTCATGATTTGGTTTAGCAACTCTTGGTAGCTGGTACCATTTTTGACGGGGTATGGCGGTTTAGCGCACAACGCATAGAAAAGAACTCCGGCAAGGGACCAGATATCAACAGCATGACCATATCGTTGAGGTGGAAGGGATTTCTTGTCCAACCCTCGCATATTTCTCCTACCTGTTCGATCGTACTCTCGATACTCTGAGTAGACCTCTGGAGCGCAGTAAAGCAAGGTCCCACAAAATGTGCGCAAGAAAGTTTCTTCGCTATCAATCATCTTTGAGAGACCGAAATCGGTAAGTTTGACAGTGAAAGGATTCGTAACAGCTATGAGAATGTTGTCAGGTTTGATATCGCGATGAGTGATGCCCATTCCATGAAGATATTTTAGGGCGCTCAGTAATTGGCTTGCCATGCTTTTCACACTTCCTTCAGCTAGCCGACCATTTTCGTTGATCAAGGATCCTAGGTCTCCTCCTGGAACATATTCCATGATGATATACAGAAGCTCGTTCCAATCAATGTGCTTTATATATTGGACTATATTGGACTAGTTTCTATAAGCATCGTACTCCGCCAGGATATCACACGAAACCTACATGCTTGATTTTACTCATAATTTTCATTTCATTATCAACTTTCTGATCAAGAATGCCGTTCTTCATAAATCGACGTTTTTCTAGCTCCTTGGCGGCATAAGGAGTACCATCCATTCTAGAGGTGATCTTGTATACTGTTGCAAAGGCGCCCTTGCCAAGAAAACCAGCTCTAGCATATTCGTGGTCTCCTTTCCATTCTCGGACGACTTTATGGTGAGTAGACATCGTTGAGATATTTGTGGCTGCACGAACAGCGGGGGGAAAGAGATTGATCTGAAGACATGAGCATGCATTACGAGTATGGAATGGAAGACCTACTGGTCCCCCTACAGTCCTCGCGGGACCAGCCTGGGTGGCTTTTCGTGCATCAATTGCTTGCCTCGTAGAAGCGTTCCGGAGGTAGAACGCAGTGAGATTTTGTTGATAAGCATCCTCTATATCCATATCTCGCTGGGGAATGCGGACAGCGAAAACATAATCATCTTGGCCTTCCATGATAATGGTAATCACCGACCCGCCCTCTAGAATTTGTGTATGCCTATGACCGTTTTCCTTGTCCTTTCCCCGCAGCAGTTCTCCGTCAACCGCAGTTCCGTTTGTAGATTGGTCTTCCAGCATGATTGTTCCATGTTCGTTGATGTAGATTCGGAAGTGAACATTGCTGATTCTTCTAGAAATATCGGTTCTGCCCATAACAAAATCACATCGCTGTGGACTTCGCCCAAAGAGAAATCCAAGCACTGGATCCTTCAACCTGGCGGAAAGGCGAAGCGCGAGAGAGCAGGCTACGATCCCACGGTTGGCATCATCTTCTACAGGAGCATTCTTCTCTCTGATTTTGACATGGTTATTGTTATTGAAACTGATGGTGTGTTGAGGGGCAGTTTCGTGTATTGTGGCTGCTGCTCGAGTAGCTGGAGGGGTTTGAGGCACGAGAATGCACACTATATCGGCGGCGTCTTCATCGCTCAATCCCGAGTTTCCTTGACCAAGGCGTCGGGGATCGAGAGTTATCTGCGTAGCTGGGCTCTCGTTAGGATCTGGTTGAGTAGACTTCTCAAAATTGTCTGAAAATCCTTGCATAAAAGCAAAATCAGAGTGTTGCGTAAAGCCATTATCGAAACGTTGCGTAAAAGCATGATTAGAACGTTCCGTAACGCCAATACTAGAGTCTTGCGTTGAATCCACACGAGGGTCATAAATAAGAGAATGGGGAGATAGAAGATATGAGAAAGAAGGAGGGGTACCTGGCTGCGTAGCCTCGTCCTCCATTTTGCAAGCGCAGGTGGTAGGCAGAATGGCAGCGAGGATGCGTATAATTTCTCAAAGCTGAGGTTGTTGCCAATTTCCTGTAGTATTCTGCCTAGGCAACAATAGCAATCCGTGGCGCGTCGGTTTTAGCGCAAATATGCGACTCAGGTCACAAGTAAATAGAGTATGCTAAAGAATGGTGTATAAGCTCGATGGCTGGGCTAGAGATCAGGTAGGGGGTTTATATTTCGAAGATAGCAGAGAGGAAGGAGGAAGGTCGGCGCAAGATAGCTAAAGAATGGCAGAAGACTAAATGTCCTCGCTGGGGATCGCGGTGTCGTGATACATGAGAGTGAAGCGCTTGTCTAGAGAAGCTGTGAAGTTCATGGTTAACAATGGTCCTCACAGCAACCACAGGAGAAGTATACATTGCCTGCAGCGGCGCACAACTTTGCCCTAGACGGGCTCACCACAAAAGAATCTTTACCTCGGGAGGGGCAATGGCTAGAGTTCATCGGGCATGGTGTTCACACGACGTGAAGATATACATCATTCACTCGAGAATGTTTCACTGGGACCACAGCCCGTGGTGCAGTCAGGTTGAGCTCTGGTGAGTTGATCCCGCCGGCGCTAGCGGCCGTTGTGTGGCAGGGGTACCAAGTTCGGATGCGTCCTCGAAGCCCGAGGACTGACCATGGGCTGGCAAACACGTTTAGAAACTCGACAAAATTTATATACTTTGGCTCTTACTTTGAGTAAGAAGCCATCTCTATTGGTTTTTTTATAGTGATGGCGGTTGATGCCAAACACTTTTAACTACCTGGCCATGCAATTGCGTTGGAAGAGCCCCTGCCTTTCATATACATAACCGCAAGAACAGGCCGGGTATTGACCACAATATTCTCCCAAATCATAGCCGAATACATACAGACTAGCTGTGGCTGTTCAGAAGACCAAGGAGTTTCTGTCGATAGTTTTTGGAAAATGGCATAATTTTTTAGCCGGTAAGCTTCACCTGACCATAAGTTAGAATCCCTAGAATAGCGCTATAGTGGTGTATCAATATTTGATATCAGGAAGATGGTGTCGGACTAGGTTAAAATAGCACAAGTTTTAACTCGTGACAGTTGCATCTGTGGTTGGCTTTTTCTTTGAGACCATCTTCGGAGATAGAGAATTGAATTTGCAAATTCCTAAATGGGCATTTTACAAAGACGAATTATACACAATCAAAAAAACTGATTGAATATTCGAAGCGTTATTTATGATGACACTTAGCGGTAACAGCGTGTATGCTTGAAGCTAAATATATTATTGAGTAGTCTGGTAGGGAAAAATGGCTTCTATTTCCTCAATATTTATATAAAATCCTTCTCTGACAGTTTCATCTCACTTCGTCACTCACAATTTCAGCTGGTGGTCTGAAAGCATCTTGAGTAACCTCGTGATGTTCCCAAATATTTACCAACCACTAGTTGTGAGAGGTATAGTATGATACAATGAAGCTGGCGTTAAGATTATATTGGACATTGGCACATACCAAGCGAGTTGGCTAACCGTTTCAACCCTCGTGAAATTATTGTTTAGTTGTGGCTATTCGATTTTGAACCTCAACTAAAAGGACTAAGAAACACCGCTATTGCCTAATATGATATATCTCGTGATATAACCCTCCTCACAAAGCATAAAACAAACCCTCAACAACCACCTCATTTCTTCGCCACCCAATCAACTAAAGAAAAAATGACCTCTTCAAACTCCATCTCCACCTGCCGACCAATTTACCTCCTCATCTTCCCCGACCCCCGATTCGCCTCCCACCACGCCCTCTTTATCCCTCTACCTCTCCCACCCCCATCATCATCCTTACCAACCCCCTTAACCCCCCCCGCAACTACCACTCAAAACACCTCCCCAATAGGGAAATTAATAAACATCGAAGGCTCCTCCTCTGGATTCACTCTCTTCATTGAACGAAAATACAACTTATCAGATGATCATCGCCATCCAACAAAAATCCTCCTTGGCCTTACTAACAACGAGAATATCAAAGATATCATCGATGGGGAAATGGAAGAGAATGTTTTGGGAAATAAAAACGAGGAGGGGAAATGGGTTGATAGGTTTGAGGAGATAGCGGGAGGTGTCGATGAGGAGGTGAGTTTGTTTGAGTTTTCAATTTGGGGTTTTTGGTTTGATGTGATGTGAGGAGAGGAGGGTAAGAGGAGGGTTTAATTAACTTTTAAAAAGGGATCGAGGACTAGGATTCAGATTAAGAATTCTCAGACCTGGTTGAGGAAATATGCTAGTAAGCTTATTGAAGAGGGAATTTTAGATCAGGAGGCTGGTAAAATACTTGGTAGGGCTAGTCGCTTTGGGCCATTGAAAGAAGAGGGGTTTCGTTGATACCGGGGGGAGTAGGTCGTGATCCAAGGTACGGTAGTTTTGTGGGGGTGTCAAGCATAATCTGATTTGTAAGAATAATATGGGTTAGTACTATGCTTAAATCCTGCTGTTTAAAATTGTTGGTTGATGAGGCACATGAGAACTGAGGAGGGTCAATATTCAGAAGGTGTTGAGTGGTTTCGATTGCTCGTTCCTATCTATGAATAGCTGGTTTGTCACAACCAACCTTGTCCGTAATACTATTATTCACCCTCACCTCTATCACCAGACGCCAGAATAAATACGAACAACTTAAATTAGGCCCCTGGTAAAACCTTTTCGCCATCTATGCCTCGCTTAAACTCCTCTGCTTCCAATTCAAAGTATCATCATCCCATAATCATATATCCATCACATTCACCCAACACCTCTCACCTCTTCCCACCTTTACTTTTTCCCTTTCCCCTCACTTTCTCAATCTTATCTTTCCCCGGCTGATATGGAGCCGCAATTCCTAAATCAGACTGCCTCCTCGGTCCTGTCCCATCTCCAAAAGTATAATTCCCATCCGGCCCCAACTTCCCTGGACTTCCTTCGCTCGGCCTGGCAACCTGATCCGCATGTATCTTCTCCAGACTCTCTCCCACAATCCCATACTGCGCCCAGTTTATAGGTGGTACCCTCGCCACGTTCTGCGGTGTAGGAATCTTCTTCCATGCCTTCTCTCCCCCTTCTCTCTTTGCAACTTCCATTTCATCTTCATCTTCCTCCTCTTCATCGTCTTCTGTGAGCAGCGCAGAAGGATTAAACAGTGGATCCTGAGCAGTCTGAATTTCACCCGCTTTCAACGCCCTCATAAATTCCTGTGGATCCCTTAACGCCCGTTCCTTCATAGCATTTAACGTAGTCATGTCCGTGAGTGCAATCTTCTCCTGCATGAGCAGTACAGCAATCGTAGACTTTATCGCTAAGACATCAGGATTGTTATCAAAGTCTACCGGTATCGGAGGGGGCTGAGGAATTGCTGTTTGAGGCGGTTGGGTATGTGTGAAAGTCTGTACTGGTCCTGGCGCATTCGCTGTCTGAGCGGTTGAGGAGGGAGGAAGAGCAAGCTCGCTGGTAGATAGTGTGGGCGTTATGGGAGAGTAGGTTGGAGGGACTGGGATTGGAGGTGTTGAGCGGGTGGAGGCAGAGGGTGAGGAGGTATCGACTGTGAGGCCTGGCATTGGGATTGTCGTGTTGTTTGCCTGATTGTGAGAAGATGATGTTCTTGGAATGAAGGTCGAGGTCGGTCGTGATCGGTGCCGGCGGCCGCCCCCACCAATTCATTTAGAATGCTTGGCAGGTACCGTACGTGATAACAAGTACACAGGGGTGGCAAATATCTTGAGAACCCCTATACATAACCACATTTTGTCCATTCCTCGCACATCAACCGTATATAAATTTGTTTTCGAACATTGCATCCATAATCAAAGCCTCATCATTTCAGCTCTAACTCATGAGTCAGGGTTGGAACTCTGACAAAATCACGGCATCATGCAAGTGAAATTCCAGAACTCAGAATCACTATGAGGGGCTCGTAGGTCGATAAACGACATCCCTGCAAGCCGAGAGTTCCTGTCATATTTATCCACATTGTTTGATCCCTAAACAAATCATTAATGATCAAGCTTTTCTATTATACAGTCTATATAGGACATTTATAAACTCCAATCTAATCCCATATTCGTCTATCAATCATTCGTTAAAAACAGCCATCAACAACTCATATACACGAGTGAAGTCCAAATATAATACTAAACCCTCTCGAATAGGCAAAGCCTAACTAACTACTTCCGTCCAATGGAATCGGTTGCGGCCCTCTTGAATCCCCTCGAAACGAAAGGCAATTCACCACTCTCAACCTCACTATCTCTTTCCACAGCCTGAGGACTTATAATTCCGGTCCTTGGATCGATTCTTCCTCTCACCCCCATTTCTCCACCGGATCCAAACTCTCTTATCCTCTGTCCTTCTCTTGTTTTTTCTTCGGCCCAATTCGCAGTACTAGAACTACTAGCTTCAGGAATATCATCTAATTCTACCTTCTCACCAGCAATGAATCCTCTCCCTTCCTCTAAATCCTCTAAATCAGTTCCCTCATCCGGATTTCCAAGCCTAGATCTACCTCGGGAGAAAAATCGATTTCGATGCAAAAATTGAGAACTAGTCGTACTAGTTACTCTTCCAAGCTGACTTTCTCTACTCTCGGTTCTATTCAAACTACTTCCTTCTTCACTTCCTCTTCTCTTTGAATCGGGCGAGGGAGATGTTGTGGTGATCGCCGGTGGAAGCTTGGGTTTCCTATCTTCATAAACGTCCCCGAAATCCGCACCAGAAGAAATAGAGGACATTCCGAGCGAAAAGTCGACTCTTCGACCCATTTGTCCAATACTTTCTCCGCGTTGACGGGATGTGATGGTTCCATGCCTGTTAAGAATTGATGGATGCTCGCGAATTGACTGCTGATCGTAGTCCCCTAAACTCGATCCTGGAGGTCCGGGCTCGCCACGGCTTAAAGAGCCATATCGAGGACCAGGGCCAGATGGAGGTTGGTCGGTGGAAGTGTATTGAGGTGGAGGTGCGTAGGCACCGTTAAGGTAGACTGGCCATTCATCGGATGCACCGGCAAGCTTCATACGTGGTCCTTCAATACCTAATTCGTTCATGGTGACCATCATTGCACAAATAAATTTATTTCTTCTTTGCAAACGCAACAGCTCATTTTGCCAATTCGACTTATAGAAGAATACGACATTTAGTGTGATGGAGTATGCTTCATAGATGGTGGTGAGTTCGGTTAAAATATTCTTCTGATACTCGCGATTTTCAGATCCGACGAATTCGAGAAGCCGTTGTCGAAGGGTATCGATTTGATCGAGAGTTGTGCCAAACTTAACAGTCACTGGGACAGCTTCGGCTAGACCCCCCGAACGTCGTTGATTGAGAATGAAAAGGGTATTTAGGTAACTGTTTGGAGCTTGCACTATGTGACCTTCCATTTTCTTGAACTCCGTGAAGAGGAGAGATATCTCTTTGACAAAGTAGTCATCACCCTTTAACTGGGATCCTGTATTTCCGTAGATGGTAACTCGGTCACCAACATCAAAGGGATGCTTGACAAAGACGAAGATCTTCGCGACATTAGAGAACACACTTATTGCGCTTCACGGCATCAGAGAACACACTTACTACAGATTGGAGGAATTCCTGGGCAGTGGCGGAGAAGAGCCAAGATAGGGCGAGAATGGTGGAACCGGCTGATGTGAGGACGCCAGAAGCTGAGGTTGATATAATTGAAATGAGGACGATTATTGAAATGATGCTGACAATGAACATAAAGACGCTGTCCAGCTTCGAGACGACTGAGTCGAGATCCTTGAGCGAGGCGGTAATAGCTTTTCGTTCTCGACCGATCTCGACACAGACTGCTTCCAGTTCTTCCATGGAAATGTCACCGTTGAGGTCCTTATCAAACATGGTAAATGCTGCATTAGCCTCATCGTCGTTGTCGAATGCAGGTCTAAGGTCATCTGACAAGACTGTCTCTGAGTCCTCGTGGGCGAACGTCCGATAGAGGCGACGAGCGAGGACCTGGGATCCGGTGGTGGTACCTAGTAGTTGGAGAATCCTAGTTGTCATTAGAAAGATGTCTGGTATAATTAATTAATAAACTTACACTTGGTGGGGATGAGTGCTCAGGATTACTGCCTGACCAGTAAAGTCTCCGGCTACCTTCCCTGCTACATCTCCAACTCGATTGAAAACTTGTCGAGCGTTCTTCTGCGCTTTGTTGACATAAGCTATCGGTGTTCTAGCTCTGGATGAATGCCGTGTGTGATCTTCCAACTCGAATTCAGAATCCTCCATAGCTATTTTCTCCTTTGAAAAAATATACAACTTTACCAAACTTGAAATTTGGAATTTATTGACTTCAATTCGGTCTGCATATGTTCTTAAGTGGAAACTGATAGCAACTAATTGAATAATGATCTTCTCGAAGAAATTCAAGCAAGTGAAGACGAATAGTGAAATTATAATCTTGTTGACGATGACCTCCCAAGGACGGGCTCCCGTATTTCCATCTAAGTGGTGGTTCTTCATGGTAGGAAGGAAAGAAATCTCGATAGCCAGCAACCAGAAAAACAGAGTAGCCGGGATTTCGAGAGCTTTCCCGAGATCTCTCCATTTCTTGCCGTTATTGGTAAAAAGACTTGACATAAGTCCCATGGGCCAAGGAATCATTTTTGCTAAAGTCTGTCATATTGTTTAGTAGAGTGCATTGTGAGGTCCCCGGGGGGGGGGAACTTACTCTTCCAGCCCAGAGAGTTAACCAAACAATCTCAAGCCATATTCCAAACCAAAACAATTCCACCCCGCCGACTGTCGTTTGCTTGAAGATTAAAAGTCCAAGCAAAACCGGTATCAAAAGTAATATAGCTACCGGGGAAATATAGACGAAATAGCGTATTAGCCAGCTTGAATTATGCACTTTCTTGAAAAATTTGGCAAAACTAGTACTGGGGTTTGCTGGAGGCTGGTACACCTTGGTCTTTTCGTGGATGGGGGTTGTATCGATATCAAAGTCGTCTATAGGCTCGCCAGCGGTTCGGGATCTAGATCGATGCATAGATTTTGATCTTTCTATGCTGGCCTCCCTATCTGCATTTGAAATTACCCTTTCCACACGGAGCATCTCCAAATCATCATCTAATCTTCGAGACCGTTCCCGTTGTGCTGCTGGTGACATTGGCTGATTTGAGTCGCTCTTGCTCAAGTGATCATCACCTTGGACGTAGCTCGTCGTAACTCTGAGGCGATTGCGGTCCACACCATCCTCCAACCCTTCTCCCTGTAATGTGCAATCTTCGCCCGAGGAACGCCGTTCGTGCAATGAAGCAGACGGCGGATCGGGAACAAAGGCTGGGAATGAGTATTGCTCTTTCTCAGCTGTAGGAGTCGACATGGTGGTGCTAATAAAGGAAACAATCTACGGGTAAAGAATAAGTTGCTTTTATAAGAGGCAAAGTATCAAAGATCCAGCAGTCTGTCAAAAGATATAGGGCTTCCCAGTGCCCAAGCCGCCCTTATGATTTTTCCGAACTCCCTGGTGGTGGTTGTGATAAGGTTATATGGTACTAGATAGAGGCAAATTCGGAGTTGGGAGAAGGCTTAATTGGAATAGATACGTGTACAATAAGAGACTTAAAAGCGAATGTGATGTCGTTACAGACTATGTAAAACAACAAGAGAGGTGTTTCTTCAAGAAGTATAATGGCTGGGGATCCCAAACGCGAAGTTCCGAGTAGCCCAGGAACCCAGTCAGGGCCTACCGTTGATCGCCCTAATCGCGTCAGGGCCATCGAGCAAGTTTCCCAGCGATAGCGGAGCATTGCTCGCATCTGTCACTTTATATGGAGACCAACCGTACCCCAAAGAGAAAAGTTTACCCTTCGAGTGTTTTCCATTGGGTATTGGGTAGGGTGGTGGACCTGCCAAGAACACCCCTTCACCCGCGATTGCTGAGAGGCGACGGCGACGTCATCGCAAATAGGTGAAACAAAATCTCTGCACAACTCGCCACTAGTGTGAAAGTATAAGTTTGTGCACAGCTATAGGCAATTCATCGCTGCTGTAAATAGTCACAGAACAAAAAATAATTATGCCTTTCAAGATGAATATCTGAAAAGCCAGGGTTTATAAACGCTCTGACAGCTGTGCCAGGAATAGGATTCTGATATCACCGAGCTTCAGGGCCTAGTGAAGCCTGTAATTCCAGCGATAAGCTGTCGGTATCCTCTAAGAGTGCTTCTTTCCCCGGGGAATACTCCGTGCAGCCTTCTTCCTTGTTTCGCAAACACATCTTTTGGTCTTTTTACGGCCTCGACCTGGAGATCTGTTTGGGGGGTGGGGCTGCTAAATCGACACGTATTGGCTTCATCATTCATCATACGAAAGTCCCACCTCTGTTAGGTCGATAATTTATGACTCAAGTGCATGTGAAAAGTAAAGGTCTCTGGTGCGCTGGCACTGATGCGACGTTTTCGGGGAATTCGAGTTAACCCGATTTAAATCCTTGGGGAAAACACTATATATTAATAGAGGAACCAAAATATATATGCGGAGGCTAAAGTGGCGTTTATTTAGATCTTGACAATAAATACTGAACATTAAAAACCGCTCGAAGTATCCCTTTCAGCTCGCCCATCTCCTGCTCTACTTCAATGCTCTTGACCTTCGTATAAGTGCCAAGATAATAAACTTCACTACTAGAACATTCACATCCCAGCCTCAAGCAGTTCACTAACAACGGTCTCCATATCCCACGGCACATCGTCTCTCTCCATCGCATCAAATTCCTCATCTAATTTCCCCCTCTCATCTCCTAAAACGGAAAGATTGATCACCTCATTCCCAACTTTATCACTCCATCCACCACTTCTTTTCCTCCTCTCACCTCTCACCCCATTCCATTCCTCCAATACCTTATTCTTCCTCTCAAAGACCTTCCTCCAAGCTACTTCTTCATCCACTCCGCTTGGCAATTTTGCTAATAACAATCCACCAATAGCTTCATACTCACCCAATTTCCTCCAGTCCATCTCTTTCAATAGCCATCCTTCAGTTCCAGTCAATAGATTAAGAATACTCTCCATCCCCAAAAGCGCCGCCATTAAAGAAGTAAATTTGCTTCCATTCACATCCTCAAACTTCTCTGCTAGTAACTTATCTCCGCCAACTTCCCCACAACACCTCGCCCCTTTCTCAAGCAACAACGAAACCATCGAAAGATTGGCAGCAACAGATGCAAAATGTAACGCACTCGCCGATCCCTCAAACATATAATCTATCTCCCCCCTCTCCTTGAAATGCTCAATACAAATTCTTTGAATCTGTGGGGTAATCTGAGCTGTACTAGTAAACTTCAAATCCATCGCCAACGTCTGGAGAACAGACGATTGTCCAGTTTTATTGATTATAAAATTTGGCTTTCTTCTCAAAGCTTGAACAGTCGGACTGAATATATATTGAAGGGAAGATAATGTATATTCGTTATGTTTTTCTAGGAGTTCGTAGAGGACAGTTATCTCAAGTAGGGAATTGTCGACAGTTTTGAGATAGGTGGAATTTATATCTGCACCGTTTTCTAGGAGGGCGGTGGCGACGTCGAAGTTTTGATTTAAAATTGCAAGGGCAATTGGGGAACGAGCTGTTGAGCCGGGTGTTTGAACTGGGACACCAGCGGCGATGAGGTGGTTAGCGATGAAGCGGCCTGGGCGGGATGTTTTGGGTCGGCTGGCGCAGATGTGTAATGTAGACTGATATAGGTCATCTCCTTGGAATACTGGATTGATAGTGGCGCCATATTTAATTAGAATGTTGAAGATAACTTCATGGTTGAGTAGGATTGCTTCTTTTAGTGGACGATATTTCGCGGTTCCGTTGGGATTATAATCGATCTTAAGTAAAGTCTCCACGATATCGAGATTTCCCAGGGCCACTTCAGTACAAAGGAGAATTGCTTCCTCTTCTTGTACTTGGGCTTCAGGCAATGCCTCTTTCCCGGGTTCGTAATTGTATCTGAGAAGTCGAAGAGTGCGCTCCAAACCACTCTGATAGTTCTTTCCACATCTTATAAGACGGCTTTGTAAAGAAAGACTATCCAATGGCGTAATCTGCTTACTATGAGCTATAGCGATCATTTTTCTTTCATTGAATGGGAAGGGTTGACGATCAAGCGGTCTGGTACTTCCATTGACTGCGTTGATGAGCTCCAGAAGTATATCAGGTAGTGTTAAAGCAGCTGCAAGTTCGAGTGGAGAAATTATTTTGAATGACTTGCCCTCGTAGTCAAACCCTGTCCTCGCTATTGGATCGGCACCACATTTCAGTAAAACTTTCACGACAGCAAGGCTTCGCATCCACACTGCTCTCCCTAAAGGAGTGACTTTCACTTCGAACATATGTTCCCAATCTGCATTGATCTTCCTAACGTCGTGACGCATCCCTCCGGAAGATCGTTCAAGCTGAGCGCCTTGACTTATAAGCTTTGTGGCTACAGCTTCCACTTCCTCCTCCTTGAAGCTGCAAAGCCAATGGAGAGGAGTTTCCTGGCCAAAACGATGTCCATTGGGATTAGCCCCGTGGAAGAGCAACAAGTAAGTGCACTGAAGGTCACCAGCCTCGCAGGCACAAACCAGAGGGGTCTCGTCGACAGATTGATTTGGAATATTGACGTTTAAGCGGTATTTCGTGATTAGGTGGTGTAGAGTGGTGACTTTGCCTTGTGCAGCAGCATAATGCAGGATGCCATGTCCCCTGCCATTGATATAAATTTTGTCAAATGCAGTCTTTTCAACATCGTAGGTAACGGCTTGAGGGGATGGGAACGTTAACTGAGTTGGGGCCGTATCCTGTTTTATACAAGTGTCGTAGTTGCTACCAAGCTCTGTCCGAATTTGGCGATCGAGAGTAGGCAGGTCATCTAAATTGAACTGTTTGGTCAGATACCTTGGGAAAAAGTGCCCCATTCCGACAGCGCCCCAGTCTTTTTGAAGCCTCGATAACGCTATTTGGAGGCCATATGACCATCTTTGGGCTGCGTCCTTATCACTAGTCCTAACAAATTCCTGCATATCTTCAATGGCTGACCTGTAGCCTCTCATGACGGAGATTCCATGAAGAGGTAGAACTTTATTTTCTGGCAAATCGAGTGAGACGCCAAGTGCTTGAGATACTCGCCATAAACAGGATTGTGCTATGTAGTCGGTTGGTTCCTGACCGTCCCAATTCGAAGTTTTTAGCAGCCACTCGCTTGCTGCTTGAGCATCGAAAGCAGTCCCAAATTCTAGCAAGTGGCATTTGAACAAATAGAATGATGCCTTGGATGGGAGCAGATCTCGAGAAAGCTCTGCTGGGACATTATCAAGAGCTGCAGCTTGGGTGAGCTCCTGAACCATACGCTGCTGTTGTGACCATGAGAGGATTGTCTTTAGCTTTTCAGGTTCAAATTCGAACTCACCCCAGCTAGGCTCATCCAACTTGGGGCGATATCCAGGTCTTTTATGAATAGTCAGTCCATAATCAGATTGAATGAAGGGTTTGGATACATACACGTTTTGTTGTATATCTTTGTCCTGACCAGATCGTCCAAGGAAGTACAATAGTCCATCTTGGGTAAGACCATGCGTCCCCTTGTGTGAGAATCAGTAATCAGACTTGGAGAGAAGTGATATTAGGTCTTTCTCAACTGTCTCTCTATAAACTCTATAGGTTTAATTGGGGAGCGTTTGGGAATCAACTGGGGTGAAAAGAGGTACGTCAACGGAAGAGAATGGAGAAGACGTACTGGTACTCTCTCCGCTATCGCCTTATCCCATTCTCTATTTTTCTTCTCCACCAAGCCTAGAAACCGGCCCATCTTCTCGAGACTATCTCATCAGCAAACTTTCAATCGTAAAAGACATATTTACTAACCTTACACCCCTCAAAGCTGCTTGAGCCCTTATCAAGCTTCTTTCAGAAGGTTGAAAACAAAGACATTGAGTTAAAACATATACCCCAAGCCCGAGAGCGTCTTTGCCGAGATTATAAGTATCCGTATATGTCATCCATTCAAAAAGAGCCGTGCAAACAAAATCTGGTTTACTCTTCTTGTTCTGGAGAGATATCTTATCCTCATCTGATGATTCTGGTGCTGCGCCAGGTAAGGAAACAAAGCCTTTACAGTCTGTGAAAGCCCTCCAGATAAGCAATCCGAAGGAGTAGGTATCTGTCTGCTTCAGCCCCTCTCTAGTCAGTTTCTCTCGAAATTCTGGTGCTTGGAATGGCCAGGTTCCAGGTTCTGGTTGACGACGATCATTTAGTCCCATATCCATGATAGAACCACCGAAATCTGCAAGCTTAGCTGTATATGGAATATCCTGGAGATTTTTATCTTTGTTCGGGAATATTAAAACATTCTCGTGTTTCATGTCGCCGTGAATGATCCCGCAGGCATGGAGAGCTGATAAGCCACGAGCTACGTCGTAGCATAGCTTTTGCTTGATTGCAAATGGTAACGGATCCACCGAGCTCTGCAGTTTCCTCAAGGAACCAATATTGGAGCATTCCATAATCAGGACGGGGTACATGGATTCCGTGATTGAAGAAGCGCCCCATTGTAACCCTAGGATATGGACAATGTTAGGGTGGTATCTCAGAGGCTCGTGCAAGAGAGCTCGGATCTCAAGGAGGATATCTTTCCAATCGGTTCGGATAGCGGATATACCCTGGTAGCTATCCACAAATATAAGAAATATAGCTGATCAAGAATAGAGTATTTTCGACTCACGAAGAGAGCTTGCTATCCTCTGCAATAATCTCCTTTACAGCAACATCTGTTGGGATGCCTGTGGGGTCCTTAAACCACTGGGCTTGTTCGACATGAAAAGTCTTCCCTTGTCCTAAGATTTTGCCCGTCTTCTTGACGACAGCCTCAGTACCAAGCACTAAAGAACTATCCCCTCTCAATTTACGCTCTAGAAAGATCGTATGGCAGGCAAAGGAAGCGAACGAGGAGTCCTGGACTTCAGGCTCGCTTACGGGCAGTGATGAACTTCCCCCCGATGGAGTAAAAATGGCTGACGAGAGGGAAGACAAGTCAAAGGTTGAAGGGAAGTCTAAATCGGCCATCTTGAAGCATATAGGGAATGAGATGGAGGAGAAGAGGCCTGATTCTCAGCTGGAAGGCGCCAAGTATCGAAGACGCTAGGGTGTGACACGGGGGACAGGGGGTTCCGCTGCCTGTGCCTGCGCCCACATAAGTAAGTGCAACGTCTCTCCCTGATTGGATTGAGATACCTCCTCTTTGCACGAGGCGCGAATACCGCAGTGGCTGAGCCCCGGGGCCTCTTTGCTCCTTGTCCAAGCCAAGAGACCCTCTCGATACACTCCTTATTACTGAACCAAAAGGCATCTCGGTTTTAAAGTTCTCGTCCAGACAATCAAATCATCATGGTTGACCCTCTCTCCGTCATTGGGGTTGTAGCCGTCGCCTTCACAGCAGCGGCAAAATCATGGGAAATCGTCCAAGACGCATTAGACTATAAGCACAATTCCGGGGCATCCATCATCAGGCTCGAGCTGGCTAGAGCACGATTCGACACATGGGCATATCGATCGGGGCTAGCAAGCGGAACTCTGGACAAAAGTCTCGTTCCTCTTAGCTCTCTCATCGTTAGGACGTTGGAACACCTCAGCTCTATCTTCTCTGATGCCGACATCTTGAGAACCAAATATGGATTAGCTATTCTGGAAAACGAGAACGACACGCAGGTGGTATCCAAAGGCCTGGTGTCAGTCATGAGGCAATCACTCAGAGCAGCCGGCATCAAGTTAAAAGCAGAACGAGAGAAAGATTCGGAATCCCAAACTGCGACGTCATCGAAGGATATTGGAGGCACCCCTGGCCGAGTCAGGCAACTTACCTGGAGTCTTAAGGATAAAGATCGCTTCGGAGACTTCATCACTCGAGTCGAATCACTTGTTACAAGCTTACAAAATCTCCTTCAGGAAAGTCAGCAGGTAGCACTTCAAACCGATATAGAGCGGTACAACCTCGAGATTGTTGGGCGTGTTTCAAACTCAAACTCACTTGTTATCCTTCAATCGGCAGGTAGAAACCAGATCCAATCACCAGTTGATCTTGCCTCCTTAGCTCGTTGGAAGAATATTTCTCTTTCGGAAAATGCAACGCCAGAGCCTGAGGCTCGCGAGCATCTGCAATCTCATTGGGATCTGACGAAAATACCACGCTACTGTCGCCAACAATCAAGATTTCTAACATCAGGGACTAAACAGTGGTGCTACCTCTGGGAGAAAAAAGAATATGATGGCAATATAACTCCGCAAGATAAGGAGTTACTCAGAAACAGGGTCCAACGCCTAACGACCCTTCTAACAGTTGCTACCGAGAGCCCCAATTCTTTCACCTTAGCACCAGTAGGGGTTGTGGATGATCCTGAATTCCATTCCTGGTGGACGATATTCGCTGTGACATATGAATCAGAGAGTTGGATTGAAACGAGTAACGAAAGGCTCTGGACGCTACGGGATCTTTATCAAACTCCACGTTACAAGAAGCCCGCCCTGGAAGAACGGTTTGCACTGGCTCGAGATTTCTCTAGAACATTAGCGAAGCTATATGGCAGCGATTGGATGCACAAAGGCTTGAGTAGCGACAACATAGTATTCCCTGTGCTATACAGTTCTCAACAAAATTTGCCAGGCCTAAAATCAGCAGTACTTGCCGGATTCGGATACTCCCGTCAACAAACCGAAGCCCAAACAATCGACAAAGGAAAAATAATCGGCGACATGGACTCCGCGATATACCGTCACCCATCCTACCAAGGCCCCGCAGCCACCGGCTATAAGATCCAGTACGACATCTATTCCTTCGGTCTCATCCTCTTCGAAATCGCAATCTGGATGCCTCTTCGTAGCATGCTTATTCGACCTCGCTCCAAACCAGGTGAGCCCATCGTTCAATCAATTCTCTATCCCGAAATGAAGTTCTTTCATCGTGAGGAAGCTTTGGAATTACAAAAGAGGGTTTTACAGAGGATAGAATCGGAATTAGCGTTTAGAGTTGGAACAAAGTATTGTGAGGCTGTTAAATGGTGTTTTAATGCCTCAAAGGAAGGTCAGGGAGAGTTACAGCCTGCAGTAGAGTTTTATAACAAGGTTGTAATTCCACTTGATAGGTTGGTGGGAAAGATGTAGATACTCTATTTTGCTGCTTGGAATCTCTAGTCTTTTATAGATTGATTTTTAATAAGAATAATCGCTAAATATTTCCGAGAAAATATAAAGGTTATAAGAAATACTAAGCTCTCTTTACTCAATGTACACCCTACCCAAATGGTAAAATCAATTTTAATGACCTCTTTATAAAAAGAAAATCTAGGAGATTAAAAATCGCTTGATGTCTTAAATATGTTTTCTTATTCTAGGACAATCAGAAAACATTAAGCCTTATGTTATCTAAAAGTCTTAAAACGTTATATTTAGGGAATATAAGTATATGGTAAGCAATGAGAACAACTCTTACATAGCTAGTACTACGAGCAGTTGTCATTCTGCTTAATACAGATAGCTCTAGAGATGTGAGCTGCTGGAGAAGCCATTTCCACTACCTAAATTCCCCTTAACATGTAAGTCTAAATAGAAGGTTGACTACGCGAATTGCCCCAAAGTGAATATTGTGCAAGTGCACTAACTGCCAGGGATAAAGCTCACAGCAGATGATTAGTAGCCATAACTGAGAATCCTAATTCCATTACAATAGAGGTCAAGGCTGTCTCAGCGAAGGCCAACCCCTGTGATTTGGCAAGTTTTCAGCAAAGCGCTCGTCCGGGAGGCCTTCAACACAAGAGTGGAAATAGCCTATCTCCCATTTCCTTTCCGGTTGACTATTTGCTCATGTGTCAAGTCTAAGAGATATGCCGAACGTATATTGCCATCTGGATAAACACAACTTTAGCCGGGACGCCATGACGAGAAATAAATTTGACAACAAACAAAGTGGCGATTCTAGAAGCCATTTGTAATATCAACTCATCGAACACTTATCAACCTTAAATTTAAGCATAAACGGTAACCCACATCTTCCCCATACTACACTATAATTTACTTTGTTCAAAGGGGCATTCGCACTAATATATACATCGGGCGTATTGTATTTGAAAGACAGTAGATTAACACAGGAGCACCGAATCAAAGCTTTACGGTGGCGTGGGCTAGTAAGGTATTTTCAAATGTCTAATGTTAAATGTAACTAACTTAATGCGGTAATAAGACAGGTTGAGGGGGAGCGAGGGGAATGCGGGGAAATGACATGGGTACATTCCCTATTAGCCTGTAACTCGCTTACCTCGCTCAGTAAAGGGGTTTTAAAATCTATATGACAGATTTTTAAACCCTTTAGATGCTTAGCTAATTGTTAACGAGCTTATGAATCCGGTAATAATTATTAATAATAACATAGTAAAAGTAGGTAGCTTCACGAATTCGTTGTAATAGATCAGTTATATAATCTGTTATAGAAAAGTTTTTAAAAAAAAACATGTGCTAAATTATTTACAGTGTGCTAATATCCTATAGGCGATTTGATTAAGGAATTATAGTAAGAAACAAGTTGTATACATTTCTTAAAATAGATTTGTTCGACCCAGAGTCAATGCTTTTTCAATGAATGGAATTAGATGGATGAGATTTGATTGAGGAACTCATAAGAAGTAATCTCCACAATAAATTCTATTGAAATTACTCTACATACGATGGTGGCAAGAGCCCAGATCCGACGGTAGGCGAGGTATCGGACCGAAGCACCTGGTGGCAAGCCATACAGTAAATTATTGTAAGTAATTTGTGTGAAAAAATGAATGTAATCGCTCTCCAGCGAATGTCACTGACGCACTGACAGTAAATGCAACAAGATTTAACCCAACAAACTCCCCGCCCTTCCGAAAGAATCTACGGAAGCCGTCGGACGGAAAGTATCTAACTATGTGTAGATAAAATAATGGAATGGATGATAAAGTGGGAGTGATCCGTTGATCTAGCCACCAATACAATTCAGATCGCATGTTAGAATGAACGTTATGTAAATCTTGCTTCCCTAGGATATCAAAAATACCAGAAATCCAGTTCGGCTGAATATTACATGTCAACTTACCCAATTCTTCTCATAGGTGCCGAATTCAGCACACACCACGACGGATTAGGTGGGTTACATCCGAGCTTCTTATCAGAAGGAATCGGAGGAACCGATCGGCTAGCCAAGCAAAGACTGCCAATAACAATGGTTGTAGAAGTGCAAAAAGCAGAAATGACAACGGCCTGTTTGTTAAAGGCCATTGAATTCCGTTACATTGGACTTTTGCCTAAACTATTCCCAAAACAAAAAAAACTTCGCTTTCGGAAGCCCAGAAAGCCTCATGCCACCCATCTGGCTTCCCTCGTGAATCTCCTACCATTCAATTAATCCCATCGCTGTAGGTGATTTGCTAGATAGTCGACGTCGCTATCTTTGAAGCCAACTTCAGCCCACACGGTGTCCGGTTAGTATCATCTTTCAGGATCATTTTGAGCATCACTTTCTTCATTTGTATTTCCCTGGGGTGTGAATTGAAAGCCAGATTAACGTTGGGAGATCTCTAGAGACTCTCCTACAATGCTTCTTCGGACCTCTAGATACTAAGGCCTTACATTCGTTCGTGATGCCTTCCGGAGTTGTTTGGACATCTTTACAACCTGGTCCTCGCGGAATAAGGCAGGAATGTAAGAGGTGTGAAGAGAAAAGCAGAAAGACTCAAAGACAAAACTTGATATTTTTTAAAGAATATTCCTAGTTACGCGCTTGCGGGCCGGGTTCCCAACTTAAACTGCTCTAATTGATCCGACATCTTGTTCAATCCTATTTCTAGAACCCCCATTTGTCCTGATTTGGAATTCGTTTGACCAATTGCAATGTCTACCTCTTCTTCTTTTACGACTCTTAGGATAGTCATGATCCCCCAGGCACCTATCCGATCACAGAAAGTTCCTTTTGAGGTGCAAAAGAGGGATTCCTGATGCTAAGACTGCATCTGCATGCGATTCCTAGATGCCGAGAATCTATCGGCAGTTGATCCTCAGGGCTCTCTAAGATTATTTTCCATTCCCTTCGTCCAGATAACACCGCACAGTACGAAGCCAATATAAAAAAGTGGCTACGTGGATCCGATGACTTGGTTTTTCATATAAAGGAGCCCTGTCAGTAGCCCATTACAGTCATTTCCATCCTCCGTCCATGAAACCTTACGGTGATTGGTGCAGTACATTTGATCGAAGTGGAAGGTGGGTATCATTTATAAGAATTAGATTCTTGTATAACCTTGAGCTTTTAGGCTACGGGAATTGCTCTTATGCGGGGTTGGCTGTTTCATTATCTACTAATAACAAGGCCTTTCTCCTGAGAATATCGAAGCAGTTGTCCTTCCCATTTTCATCATCGCACATTCGCCAAGCTCAAAATGCAGTTAAGCTGGATCATCATCGGCCTCGGGCTTCTCACACCTAATGTTCTTGCCCTGCTTCGTTTCTCTTGCTCCCAACTTGTCACTGAGCGCTTAGACCCGTATGCCATTCATTGTCTTGTATGTCTCGCTCTACTGACTGGCATACTATAGCTTGGTCTTTCCAGGAGTAAATCCGTCTCCTCATGTTCATCAGGTATAGTTCCAAGGCCCTTTAAAATAATTGCATTCCTAACTCATGCGCTAGGTTGTCGGAGGAGTACGTACTTATTGTCTTTACGCAGTAACTTTTCTCACGGGTATTAGAATGCTTTCAATGTTTCGATGAACCCAGCGAATGACCTTCCCACTGTGGCTAGTTGTACGACTTGTACCTTCACCCAGGATTTCTCTAATTACTGGACCGGAACTCTGTACTTCCGCGCAAGAAATGGATCATTTACTCCTGTTCCCCAGAAAGCCAATGAGGGCTTTGAATCAGCTAACGGTGGCATGACCGTTTACTACATCCCACCATACGACGGTAGCAAATCCACAGCTTTTGCCAAAATATGTCATCTCCACCTACGGTAGTTAAACATTTTCTAACTTGTATTCTAGGGTTTCCGTATGGTTGTTGGGAACCCAATGTACCGTAACGTATCACAAGCCACCCGCCAACTTACATTCACTTGCCTACAAGATATCTCGACGAGGACCGGGGAGACACAGAACATGCCCACGAGCCCTTGTCCTGCTGGAATCATGTCCAACGTGCGATTTCCCACGTAAGTCTATGCTCTCGAAGTGATATTCAAGTGAACTTACACAAGTCAGGTGCTGGGACGGAGTCAACCTTGATAGTGCTGATCACATGAGCCACGTAAGTCAATAATTTCTTAAATGCCTATTCACATGAGATTATATTACTCCTATTGAAACATTTTCGGTTTCAATTGTGCTGGATTTCAAAAGATATCTTCACTGCCCATCCTTAGTTTGAAAAGATGCTGACTCCTATCTGCGATCACAGGTAGCTTACCCAAGCAGCGGAACTTTTGAGAGCAATGGTCCCTGTCCAGCTTCTCACCCTGTGAAGATCCCTCAGGTCTTTTATGAGACTATATGGGATACCACAAAATTCAACGACAAGTCTCTTTGGCCTACTGACGGCTCTCAGCCCTTTGTATGGAGCTTCGGAGATCCGTAAGTCCACACTCCACTTCGAGAGGATCACTCTGATATTTCATTTTTAGCACCGGATACGGAACACATGGTGATTATGTTTTCGGGTGGAAGGACAATGCGCTCCAAACTGCAATGGATTCAAATTGCAATATCAACTGCCCTCAACTCTCTACGCAATCTATAGCCCAAGCCAACCAATGCACTAGGTCCAGCGTCGTTAATGAACAGATTACCGGATGTGAGTAATACTTTTATGAAAGTGGACAGATTCTAATAATGGATTGTTTTTAGGGCTCGATTTACTCCCAGGGAACAACCCCGTGACCGGCACCTCTCCTGGCGCAGGCACTGGGGGCGGTAGTGGATCAGGTGGTGCTGTTGCTGCTCATTGGGACCAATGTGGAGGCCAAGGTTGGACCGGTGCGACTACCTGCGCATCCCCATACACTTGTAAATATTCGAATCCGTACTACTCGCAGTGCCTGTAGATCCCATTAGGTTCTGTAGAGATGAGGACTCGGACCACGTCGGATTCTTAGTTGGAAATTACTTTGTTCATTCGTTGTTGAAGTCTTGGATTACAGTCTAAGGTTCTTTGCCTCATTATCATGGGGTTCCACGGTCTTTGGTTTAGATTACCAGATAATTATCTTTCCTTCAATATATAAGCTATTTTGTCATCTTCAGCAATAATACCAATGAAGTGATCTGTGAAGCGATAATAGAAAAAAAGGTCTAGGAGATAGGGAATTTATCAAACGGATATTATGCAAGTAGTTATATCACTAAAGGCCTTGGGGACAACGTTCCTAAAGCAAGCTGTAGAGTTCCGTAAAAAGCTTCTCACCAGCACAGTCCTAGGTATGATGCAATCACAATGAGATCCGACACTAGGAGATCCATTCGCCTTGGCCAATAGACGTCCTATGAATAGAATCCCTCATTTTGTCGGAAAGGCCGGGGCTACTCATTGTTTCTTTCTATTCTCTAAGATATAATGTTATGAAACAGCCTATGTCTAATCTAATCTGTCCCCTTAGCTTAGGTAAAGCTATTTAAAGCCTAAACTTAAGTAAATAGGACTCTTCTATTGTATATAATAAACACTATTAGCTATTATTCTATTTCATGTTATCGTCACTTCCTATCACGTATATAACATGATAATGTCAATTTAGTATATAAATCAAGAAAATGGCGTATAATCAACGGAAACAGCGTCGTATTTTACAATAAATATTTTCATCTCATCTATAAAGAAACTATTCGAAATGTCAAAACATGCTTAGCTCCATAAAGTCACATGATAGCAATTGTCAACAAACTCACCCCACTTACAAAACCACTATTATCCCCTTCCTAACTATTTCTTAGGATATAGCCCTAACAACCCCCCTATAATTTCGATCGATACCTGCTTAGAGTGAAATCATAACACAACTAGTGATCCGAAGGGAGTAATGACGTCTTACCTACTACGCGAAAAAAAAAACACTAAAGAACTGACGTAGTCCAAATCGGGGAACTATACAAGTACTAAGAAGACAAACAACACGAAAAGATCTAGTCTCGGATTTGGTAGCTTAACTAACACGACATAGAATCCCGATTTATCTAGAAAAGAATATGCTAAAAGTTCTGCAAGTCGGATTTAAGTTCTAGATACATGCATGATATCATAGCCACTAATTGTTTTTTTCATTTTGTCATGTTAAGGAGTTTCTATCACGATAGGGAATTAGATTTCAGCTACAATTGCGATTGGTAGGTTAGCGTAGTCTAAATTAGATTGAATTAGTTGGGAGCTCATACTCGTTTCGAAAATCCTTGGGATTTAGTGTCAAAGTTAGTGTCATTTACTCCATCAAGCGGGAAGATTAACGATATCGAGTTCTCTCGTTAGAATGTCATAGATGTATACCCACTTCAAAATATATATAAGAAGTCTCCCCCCTTCCCTTGAAGAGGTAAGGAGTTCTTTTGTTTTTAGACATGGAATCCTTACTGCTTCAAAAGGATCAAAACAAAGGGTTATAAGAATAAACCCGCGCCTCACTTAACTCTTTCTAAAAACCTACAGCAGAATAGGGGAGTTTTGAAACAATTACGAATTTTCTATCGGAATACATCGGAAATTGGATATCAATTGTAGTTTCACTGTTTTTTTGTCTGTTCCCCTCGGCGCTGAAGATTCTTGGACCATCTCAATCTGTAACGATCGCAACGGCTTTTTCTCTTATCGCAGGAGAATATTCGGCGTTTGTAATGAAGAGATGCAATCAATTTGGCACCGATGGGGACAAAAAACATGCTCGTATAGCTATTGAAGGACGGTTTCAACTAAGGAGCAGTTATTTCAACCGATATCTCAAATTGCCAGAGCTTGGGGATGAGGATGTTCTGGAGGAAGGGTTGAAATCTGATGAAAGGGTCGAACCGGCAAAAAGTACCTTCCACCAAGATCTCGGCGAGACTGAGTCTAAGGATAAGGGTAATCCCGATGAAGGTTGGAAACCTGATGAAGGGCTTGGGTCGAGACAAAGTACCTCCAACCAAGAACTCGTCGAGCCCGAGCCTAAAGATGAGATCATTCCGGATGGTTGGTGGAAATGTAATCCAACATTTGAACCGAGAAAAAATATCTTCACCCAATCCCTTGTCGAGACCAAGCCTAAGGATGGGGTAACTCTGGATGTAGGGTGGGAAGTTGAGGGTGAGAAAGGAGTCGAGGATAAGGTAAGTATAATTGCGGCCCTAGTTTCCTTAATTCAATCACCAACTCAAAGCCCGCAGATATCTGCCGTTCGTGAGAGAGGGGCTAAACTTAAGCAGCGTCCTGTCTGTAACCAGGCTAACGGTGACTATGTTTCCAGCTCGTCGAGAACTGATTGTAGAGTACTGAACGCTTATTGGAAAACGGAGATTGAGCGTCGGGTTCGAACTGCGATGACAATAGAATCATCGCTTTTTCAAAAAAGGCTTACTCATACAAATAGAAAAAGCTCATCTGCTAAACCTTCTGACAATGGTCGATCTGGCCACGCGCATTCGTCAAGGGGATCAAGCCCTAAGCGCAAGGCGTTCCACGCTTGGGAAAAAGAAAACGAAAAATGGGTTAAACCTGCTGAGGAAGAAATAGAGGAGGGACTTGAAGTAGCTCCAATGAAAGCCAACCATACCTATTTTCGAAAAGACTCTATCCACTACAAAGCAAGCAGGTATCTCGATAACAAACTCGACATATTTAGTGAAGACATTGCTGAAAATTTGGAGAGGCCATCTATCTGGGCCTGCAATAGCCTCAGCAAATTTCAGACCTGTCACAACCGATTCCTCACCCTCGTCTCTGAAGTGCGTCGCTTTATCTGTAGCGAACATGAATTCGTCATACGAAGGGAAATCGATTGGTATAAGAAGGGAGAAGTTTCGACGGATGAGAATGAGCTTCCGGACTTGGAAGGGGAGAATTTTAAAACTAAATTACAGACGCTTTTGGGGATTTTTGCGTCAGTAGCGCAGTCAAACGCAGGACGCTTGTCAGGGACCGAGATGACAACATGGCGTAATGCTGTGTCGCTTTTGGAGAGGAAGGTGATATCTTTGGACGGGGCAGTAGGGTATGAAGAGGTTGAGTTAAAGGAAGAAATTGCGATGTTTTGGTGTTCATGTTAAGGGTTACAGCGCCTCTGATGTTGTCGGAATAATTGTCATTATGAAGAATTAAAATTAATAAAACTTTTATGACTCGTTATTGAAAATCTTGATGAGATGCTAGCACGGTGTGCCGTTGGCTAATAATGATTGCAAACTAATATTTAAAACGAGGCCTAGACCTCTTTCTTCGTGATATGGAACAAATTTCGAGTGATGCAACAAACGAGATAGATCTGGCAAACGAGGATTCGACGGCAACTATGTGAGGACTTCAAAATGCAATCCCGCCAGGGAGTTCGCTAGGGAGGTGTTTACTAACAAAACTCGATAGGATTCGGCTCGTCAAGAATAACAAACAATGACGATTATACGTGTAACCATCCACATGCTGAATGATCTCTACAAGCACGACGCCTCATGGGGAAAATAGCCATGTTAGAAACATTCCTCTGGTGAGGAAGCATCTGGTGCTGACTTGCCCAACTTGCAAAGTAGGCAGAAATAAATAGCAAAATACTCAATTGAAGTCGTTGAGGCGACTCTGGAAAGGGGTTGATAGAGAAGAGAATTAAAGCTGTAAATACCTGTTTGAAACGAAATTTGCCGAATGTATGGGAAAATGGAAATCGTATGGGATGGTTACTTTCGACGTTCCTAGCTGCTAACTGTTAGAAGAGAGGGGGAGATGGCTTCTGACGCACAGGGTTGCTTCGTTGTTTAGACTAAATATATATATCAAAGAAGAAGAAGAAGAAGAATCGATCCCTATCTTTTTAATCCAGTAGCGCTTGAGCTTGGGTCGCCAAAAATTCTCCGAAGCTTCAGCGGGGTACATCACCAACCCCGCCAAAACACCATGGACATCAACATCACCTCTGTTCAGACAATTCCCTCCTTTGGCAGAGGGCTGGTGCCGACCCACGGTGTTTCCTCCGGCGATGTCCTCATCCACATCGAGAAGCCCTACCTCTTGGTCATCGAAAAGGATGCGCTGGGCAGAGTCTGCTCGAATTGTCTACTCGACTCTGATCAAAGTAGTGGAAGCAATATCTCCCTGAAGTTTTGTAGTCGCTGTAAAACCCCACGCTACTGCTCGCAGGAATGTCAAAAAATCCATTGGAAAGTGACGCACTCCAAAGAATGTAAGATTCTTAAGGGTCTCCCCAAAGTTGTGCCAACGCCCGTGAGAGCCCTGATGCAGCTCCTGCTTCGAGAAGCAAAAGATGGGCGTCCATGGGAGAAGCTAGTGTCCCATTCTCGCGAGTTGGAGGAGGAGGGCCAGAAGAGATGGGAGGATATGTGTCTACAAGCACAAGCTGCTACAGACTTTGCGAAAGTCTCGGTGCTTGAGATCACGACTGCTCTTGAAATCCTCTGCAGAGTATGTATCTACCCACAACTTGTGCCTCTCCTGATCCCATACTAACAGATGGCAGATGACAACAAATGCATTTCGAGCTACTCTCGCAGATGATACACCAGTAGGCCTCTGTTTCGAGCCCATTCTTGCCATGGCAAACCACTCGTGTACCCCAAATGCATACGTCACATTCGACGGCCGGTCTGTTGAGCTTCGAGCTTTGGATCCGATCAAGAAGGAGGAGCAGATCTTCATATCCTACGTTGACACTACTCACAAGGTCCAAAAAAGGCAGGAAGCTCTTCGCAACCAGTACTTCTTTACTTGCCAATGTCCAGCTTGCATCTCGGAAGAAACCCCTTACCACAGCTTTCTACGCCAGGCACCAGACTCCTCTGGGAAGATTCAAAGTGTTGTAAGCACAGAGGCTCTCATAGCCAACAGCAACGCGGTTATTGAGATCCTCAAAAGGTTCAACGTGATGGACAAAAAGAATACGAGAGAACCAATGACCCTGTTCCAAAGCATCACCCATAATGCCTCTCTGAACCTCATCGTGAGCGCAATGAAGGAACCTGATCAAGCAACTCGATTTGCTGAGGTTTACTCCATTATGCAGTATATGGTTCATGAGTTCGGCGGCAATAAGATTTTCGCAATCCAACCATTTCCAAACATGCTTCAAGAAATATTCCACCACTATCTCACCAGGGGTTCTCTTTTCTTCGCCCTAGTAATCACCATTTTCACCTACTTCAATGTAGATGTCTACACGTACCCACAACCTAACCATCCAATCCGTGTTGTTCGTATGTTCACTATTTCGAAGCTCCTACTCTCAATCATGAACGATCTCATGGATCATGATAACGCTATAGACATGATACCAGGTCCATATATTGAAAAGATCATAGATGAGCTTGATCTTGTCGATGCTTATTATGCCACCCTCATCATTGTGCACGAGTATGTCGGTCAAAGCCATGGTCTACAAAGTCGATTTGGAAAACTCGTTGGTTCCGAACTTACAGATGCGAGGAACGCGAACGGAGCTAGGGGCGGATTTCCAGCTACTGCTAGGATGGAGAGATGGGACGAAGGTGGTATTAAGGAGGCAGAGAGGATTTTTGGAACGTTGAAGAAATTGGCGACCTGGAAGGCTGTTGGGGAGGTTATGGATGATGATGGGATTGGCGTGAATCTTCGGGATCCATTTGCAAAGGGGGAGCCAGCAGTTTGCACTGCAGAATAGGCAATCTAAGTAGGTGTATTCTTAGTGGTGGGGATATTTTTCTGGGGGGGTTTGCCATGGGGAGGTTCTTATTCGAAGGTTGTTGTTTGCCTTCACAGGGTCTAACAATGTAAATATTTAATTTGAAAAATATTCTGTAGCTACTTACAATCATACCAGAATCCACAATTTGCCAAGGATAGATGGATATTTCCGATCTCTAGAAACACCCTAGTCTTGTAACAGTCTAATCACTAGTTGGGTGGAAAGTACTTCTGGGTACTGAAAAGCAGGATACTTTTTACGTCTCAAGGTACTGCTCGAGGCGAGGTGTCTCTTTAGTGAACTCTCCCTGGTGTTAATATCTCATCCAAACGTACAACAGTCAGCAGCCTCGTCGAGTCTCAGCCTGGTCATTTGCTTCTGTCCGGGCGTTTGCCCCGCCAGTCGTTCCCGCCAGCCCCGGGCAAAAGGAGAAGACGCATGCCGCGACCATTTGCCCATGCCCATCTGCCTCCAGCTGCCGTTCCCCCATGCTGTGCGCCAGGGTCCACAAACAGGCAGAGTATGGAAAGCTTCAAGCTCTCTCTTCTCCTCCTCCATCTTCCTCGCACAAAAACTACTTCCTACTTCCCTTCCCACCTCTATTTTCTTCTCCCAAAAAGATCCGTATCCGCTAAATAATATTGACCAGCCAGACCCTATCCAGGCCCCTCTTTGTCCGGATTTACATGTGACAAGCTACGAACTCACTGTACAACCAACCACAGCCCCTCACCAAGAAATGGCCTCGACAATCCCTCCCCCAAAAGCAGAAGAGATTATAGCTCCCTTGCTATCTTCCCTCCCAGCTGCATCGATATCTCCCTCCCCACCAACGGCACTTCTCCCTATCCTCTCCCCCATCCTCCGCCAACGAGTCCAACTCCTCTCCTCCTCATCCCCCTCAACCACCGAACCATGGCTCCCCCTCCTCTGCTACGACTCCACCAAAGCCTCCAAACTCACTCAACTAGTCAAGAACGAGAGATTCGAACCGCACCCTGTTTCCGGCGAAGTAGAGATCGATTGGGAAACAGAGGTTTCAATAGCCTACAAACGTCTGGATGAGGAAACGTTACAATCTCGGATTACAATTGCAGAGTTAAGATTGTCGGTTCAGTTAATATGGTGTATCAACGATGAACTTGGGGGAGGAGATGGATGGAGAATCGGAGAAGTAGCATTATATGACCCTGTGCTCCCAACATGGGGAATTACCTCAATTCCCCTCGCAGAAGAAGCATTCACAACCACCAAACCAACAACCCCACACCCAACCCTAATATCACATAATCGACCCAACGGAACGAATCCCCTCCTAACTCCCGAATACGAAAGACAAGATGCAGAAGAAGACAACGATGATAGTTACTGGGCACAATACGACAACACACCAGCCCGAACCCCAGCACCAAAACACCAATCTCCCGCTCCTCCTTCATTCTTAACAACAGCTTCGAAAGATCTGCAAGCCCATACGGACGAAGATGAAGATTCATACTACGCACAATACGCCAGTGTCCAACCCGCACTCGACAACCACGACCCAGACGAAGCTCTCAAAAACCGAGATCTAGACATCGAGTCCTCACTAAACCCCTCCAGAGAAATCACCAAAGAATCCACACAATCACAATCCCAAATCTCAGTTTCCTCGTCACCATCCCTCCTCCCCTCACCCCACCACTCCGAAATCCACCACCCCCGTCCCTCTTCCTCCCATTCTTCCCAAGCCTCCTCTACAATAGCAACTCTAGAATCAAAAGCCGAAGCTGCTTCTCAATCACCCATACATGAATCTAGTGAGGTGGGGATCCGTCAGCATATTTCTACGAGTATAAAGAGTTTATATCGACTAGCGAGAGTTGCGGGGATTGAACGGGGGGAATTTGAGAGGATTGTTGGGAGGGAGGTGGAGGTTTTGGGGATGATGGATCATGATGACTGAGTGATTTTTCCGCTGGAGAAAATGTTTTGGGGAAAGAGGTCGTGGGTTTTGGACGAGGGATAGTTGGGCATTTTTGAAGAATTAAAGATAGGAAGGAAAGGATGTTATGTGCGTGTGTTGTATATACATATCTAACCTAGCTCGACTGGCGGCGTTCGATTTAGGTATCGTTTTGTAGGCGGGACATGGCATAGTATGGCATGGCATGGAATTTATAAGGCGTCTATCTTTGTCTTGGTCTGATCTCCTCTGATTAAGTTATATCTCAACCAAACCAAAGTTTGGAAAGAAGGCAGTCAGTCTTATGTTTATGAATGCCATAACTTCACGAATCAAATACGATTTCCACTTTACACGTATATATTATAATAAGAGTTGTGATTATAGAATAGCTTTTTCTCTCTCATTTTCACGCTCCTAAAAATTTCTAGTAGAACAAAAGAGGAAAATTTTCATTTAAAATAATCTACAAACGCGCATCGCTAAGAGTTGACATTTTTCTCCATCCTTCCTCCTTTCATGTAGTAAGTGAAAATCCGCCTCCCCTAGCTCCCGCTCCAAAATTAACCACTCCAACTACCCATATACATCCTCATCACTTACGGTAAATCCTTCCCCAGTCCCCTGTCTTTCATTCCTTAAATTTGCAAGCCCTTACTTAGCAAAATGTAAATCATAACCCAACCACTTCCTCGCCTGCACCTGCGCCACACTCAACCCCGGATATCCATAAGTCAACGGAAGGAAATAATACCATCCTCCAATAACCACAGCGATAATAGCACCTGCTGCAGCCCATGAGGTAAGTAGATTCTGATTAGCGAGTTTCTCTCGGGCAGGAAGGTGTTTGGATGATTGTCCAGGCTTTTTGTTCTTGAGGAGGGAAGTTTCGTCAAGGACGGGTTCGACGTTGAAGATGAACTCTAGGAGGGCACCGGTTACGAGGGCAGAGGCTAGATGAGCGGGAAGGTAATGATGAAGGAAGAGTTGTCGGCCCATCAAGTAAAAGGGGAGGTAATGGGTTGCCCAGGCGAGGAAGAAGAATCCTGTTGAGTTGTAGAGACGGGAACGTGTGCCTAGATACTATTAGTTTCGTGTAAAGATTACCCTTGGGAGGACTTCAACTCACGGTCGTCTAAAGCATCGACACCGCGGCGAAGAGAAAGTTGATCGGCTGCAATAATACCAGCATAGACTGCTAGCAATGAAGAAGCAAGCCACCAACCGAGGGGGTTTCCAAGAAAGTAAATTTGTTGGCGGGTATCATTCTGAGTCCAGAAGCTGACACCTCTGAGTAGAAAGGGCCACATGAAAGGTTCGCTGGCGTATGGATGACTGCTAGTCAAGGCGTTGTTATGGTAGAACATGGCCCGTTGTAATTCGAACCATTTCTTGAGAAAAGGCACACTCTTGACTTTGCGTACTTCCTTCTTCAAACGTGGGCTATCAGCTGGAATGGATGGGATCTCATCCACATACCAGATGTTTGAACTTTGTGCAAGATTCTTGTTTCCATTGATTTCTTGTTGCTTGTAGGCCCAGTCTGGGAGTGGAGTTGTGTGGGTCCACATGGCGACTTTGCTGGGGTTGTGAATAAGCTTGAATTGACCAGAAAGACTCTTGAAGTCTTGTCTAGGTTTGCCGTTTTCAATTCTGATTTCGAAAAGAGTATCGTTAAATCGATCGACCTTGGCTTCCTCAATTGAAACAGTGGTAAACTCTTGATTGGTTGGGTAGTATGGGGAAGCAACATCGTGGGACAAAAGAATGGTATCAGTGACAATATGTCTCAATCTGACGAGATCACCATTCTTAACAGGGCGGCCCAAAACATCGTCGCTCTTCAAGGGAAGAATTTGCCAGTGGTTGTTGGCATCAGCATATGGGTATCCAGTGACTTGTTGGCCTTGACTCGAAACACGTCCATCATCATATCTCAAGGGATATCTGTCAGGGTGACTATGCAAGTATGTATGGGTCTCCTTGTGCTTGATTTGAATGCTATCATAGTAGTCGATTGTAACAGCGTTGGCGGTCATCAAATTGTCGCTTAAAGTCTCCTGGAACTCGGGTGACATGAAGTCATCGCCGGGACCAGATCGGGTAAGGATTGCAAAATGGACCTGGAACCAAAATAGGTAGAAGAAAAATGGAACAATAATCAGAGCAAATGCACGAGCCGCAAAGTGCTTTCCAAATTCTGGTAGATCCAATGCTCCTTGCCGGCGATTGATGTTCAAAAGATCCCAGAGATCAATTGCAACTGCAGATCCAATTGTGACAAAGGCGAAAAGTCCAACATACTTGGTGGAAATATCACAACTGAGGGCGAATCCGGTCAAGAGAAGCCACTTCCACCACTTCCTGCTGAAAGGATCATGCCTAAGCTTGTAGAACTTGATGTAGCACAAAAGACTGCATGCCATGGCGAAGACCAAAGTCGCATCAAGTAGAATGAGGCGAGTTTGTCCAATATGGGCGTTATCAAAGAGAACCAAAGCAGCAGACAGAATGCATGCTGGCAGAGTGTATCCAGATTCCCACATAATATCGAAGACGACGGGAACGGTGAGAGCTCCTAGAAGAGCGGGCATGGCGCGGAAAGCGACATATGGGACCTTGTTAGCGACATAGGAATCGCCAATGCTTTCAAAATGGAAATGTCCATCATATCCCACAAACCAACCCATTAACGCAAAAAGAAGCTTTCCGAAGGGAGGATGGACATCGAAGAAGTAGGTTCGCTCGAGATAGTAGGAGGCAAACTAATTACATGGTTAGCACATGCCAGAACATACCAGAGGATATCTGTCTACCTTGCCAAAGTGGACCTCATCAAACACCACCTCATCGGGATGGCTGATCCCCCAGAATCTCGTTATGAATGCCAATATGGTGATAAGTGTAATCGCAATCCTGTAGTCCCACTCCACGCCAGTTCCCTTCTTCGCCTGATTGGCCTTTACTAATGCATCGAGATCGATATCTTTTTCTTTCGAGGGAGCTGCGACAACTGCTGCGTCCTTTGACTTCACCGGCGTCGCGGCATCTTTCCGTTTCCGCACCGAACCTTGTGTTCCAGACATCTTAGAACGACCAAAACCGAAAGAAAGGGACTGTTAGATGTAGATATCAGCGGTGGTCCAAGAGAAGGGATATGGGTGTAGTATTTCAGCCTCATTAGGGCTGCGCTAAGGGAGGACTTACAACAAAAGGAACCTGTGCTTTAAAGATTCAATGAGTGTAGTGAATATAGCATTGATCGAAGAAGACGATCAAGAGGCAGGAATTTAGTCGCTGTTCATAGGGGGAGAATGAAGCTCCTTGGCCAGAATTGGTGTTCAATGGCTAGGGCTGAAAGTTAATGTGTCCTTCCGATTCACTAGCGCGTTCGTCATGGAAGTGGCTTTAGGGGGCGGAACGAACCCTCGCAAGGAAAATATCAGATGAAACTATCTGACCTCGATACGATAGCCGTTTCAAGTAAACAAATCGTATATACCGTTGCCGGAGTTCAATCGGCGTGTAATTGAGTGTTCGTGGGACAAATATCAATACATTAGTCACGTGGAGACAGGGGATTACCTCCATGACGACCTCCCATCTTGTATTTACCCTTTTCGCTGATTTCCTCGCGTGCAATCATTAGATTCCACTTTCAAAAATCGCTCAAGATGTCGAATTTTTTCAGAATTATTCCCAGAATTTCCCTTATGAATATTGTCCCTCCGAAGCCAATATCAACCTCAGTGGGACGGGCATTCAAGTCCTCGGCATGGAGATTGTCAGACATTCAACCAATCCTAAGCAAGAATGCTCTAGCTCGTAAGTTCACACGTTCTATTTTTAAACGAAATACAAAACTAAATATTGAATAGCCGTTGGGCCATACGTCGGTCTCCTCAAATCCATCTCTCCCACTACCAACTAACCTCCCCACAGTCCCAAGCTATCAAAACCCCCCATGCAATCTACTGTTCCGGTCAAATCCCCTTCCACCCCAACGGCACCCCAATCGAAGGCACCATGACTATTAAAACCCAAGCATGCCTCAAAGCCCTCTCATCAATTCTCGCAGAATCCGGTTCTTCTCTTGATAGGATTGTCAAGACTCAGGTATTCCTCACAGATATGAAAGATTTCGATGAGATGAACAAGGAGTATGCAAAATGGATTAAGCATGCACCAGCCAGAAGTTGTATTAGTGTGCAGGAACTGCCAAAGGGGGTGAATATTGAGATTGAATGTATTTCTTTGCCCTAATTCCGAGATGGGGTGCAAGTTCAACATAACTATCACTTTAAGTGTTTAGAGGAATTAAAAGATTTGTAGTAATAAGGTACATTGTGTTTGATGGCAAATTCGCAAATTAAGCTCATCGTATAGTATATCTGTGATTTAGAGGCAAAGCGTCCACCCTTGCGCAATACTATCTAGACCTTAGGTAAAAGAAGATCGAAGACGGAGTATTTCGCTGTCTATTTATGTATGTGCTGTTTGAGAAGTATGATATTCCCCGGGTACATGAAAAACTCCCCAATTATGCCTTGCGATGTTACATTGCCAATATATGCCCGCGCAAAATTAAGCAGTCGCTAAAAACACCATGTTTTGACCATCCCTATCCAACGCCAGGTAACAAAGAAAAGGAGCCCAAGGATCAGCATTTTAAAAGGACGACTCAATCCGCGTCTTTCTCCTGTTCCGCGTTGGCTTTTCCAGAATTTCTGGGGCTGTCATCGTAACGTCTGATTCTTCTGAGATTAATATCGGTGGTGTCTCTGAATTCTTCGGCTCCCCACTAGGCTCTGGCTCGCCTCTATATTGTTTCCGCCAGATTTCGCCCTCCCCTTCAGCTTCCATAACGTCCTCCCAAATATCCTGCATAATCCGACCTTCTTCGTCCATCCTCCTTTCAGGCCATCCCTCTCCCGGCTTCAGTATATCCTTGTAAACTTGATAAATTGCATCGTTGTCTTCGATAATTTCCCAACCCGCATCAGAAAAGTACTCCTCCTGCATACAAGAGCTCTTCTTCTCCAAATTATTCCGCTCAATAACCCTTAGTAGATTTCTTAGTTTAGCGAAGTTCTCTGGAGTGCCAGTATTCCAAGCTACCATCTCCTGGTGGACTTTTTCAAAAGTAGTCCATTCCACCTTGAAATCATTATCCCAGTGGGTGCATTGACAATTCAAACATTGAAGACGCCTAAAAAGTTCCTTCTGGGTATTCTCCCAGATCCCCTGCCATTCTTTCGTCGTCACAGTGGTTCCTTTGCTCCAAGGATGAGGGTTCGGTGGTCGACCTGCGGGGATCTCGAAATAATTGCCAAACTCGCGAGCCTCATATTTAGCTTTATGAGTTAACCCTTTCCAGATTTCGTTTTCTATGAACCCTTTGAATCCGGGGCCCAAGACCAGATGGGAAACTGTCTCTTCTTTAGACTGTTCACTCTGTGATTCCGCAGCGTCGCTTTCTTCGCTTCGATCGGGAGAGTGGAATGTTTTTACCTGGTTTTTTTCCGCCCAGGCCACTTTCTTGGAAGGTTTTACAGCCACGTAATCATTTGCCGTATTATTGTTCGTCTTTCGACGAAGGCTGGGTCGGGAGGTCGGCTCTTTGACAATAAGTGGAGTGGGTGGTTGACTTGTCGTAGGCGTAGCAATGCTGATGGATTCTAGGGGTGAGCCATATGGATATCTTGACACTCTTGAAGAATTTTGAGACCGTTGATATGACGAGATATTTGCTGTAACAGGCTTTGGGAGGTCGAGGGTATTTTTGTCAGTTAGGCTGCGAGGCTGTGCAAGTTCGGTAGATGCGGGGTGGTCCATTTTTACCTTTTTGGTTGAGGTGGGGCAATTCTCTGAATGTACTGACCCCTTAGACGCGCTGGTATATGGGGAGGTATATGGCGTCCCATGGCCGTGCTTCTGAAAGTAGTTGGAAGTCAAACCACCTGTCTCTGAAATTGTCGTGGCTGGTTCTTGCTCCGATCTTGAGTTTTCTAAACTAGTTTCGTTGCCAGCCGAAAGATGATTGCCATGTGTCTCCGTGGGAGTCTTGGGGTTCCTCTTATATGGTGAAATGTACACTTTGTTAGGCTGCTGGAAGAAGACGTCTCTGATGGGCATCATAACTGAAACGGCAACTGTGTGTGGTTTGGGCCTCGTCGGCTGTCTGGTACCTGGCCTTTTAATGTCCCCGATTGTTGTCGACGAGGTCGAGATGTGTCGCATGGTTTTGTGACGAGCAACATGGTCTCGCGCTGGCCTTTCGCGTAAGCGAATTGGTGTCATATTCTAAGCGCGATCAAAAATAGTGTGAATGAGTGATACAGAGAGATGAGTAATGACTCCTGCAATCGTGATAGGTTTTAGAGAGCTTATAACGACTGCAGCGATGCAGCCACTCGCCGTGCTTGCTTGAAGTGATGAAGAAGAAGAACGGTCGGGGAAAGAACGAAGTAAATCCTCGCTTAACCTGCTTTGGTACGACGCCAAATATTGCCTCACTTTAGCGTCCTCACATAGGTTTTCTCAAATACACTCAGTTGGCAATTGGAGCTTCTACTTGCGATATTCGAATAGAGTTTTCACAGGACATAGCCGCGTGGCGATGAAGAGGCTTAGAATTGAACAACTCGCACACCGTCTATCGAGATCCCCTTGCCAACACCCCTTAGTGCCCCGTGCGCTCACCGTTTATGGAATACTCGCCAGATTCCGGGGATTCCAGAAGACTTGTGGCCGTTATCTCACTATAGCTAGGCCCAAGAAACTAGAGGTATCGTCCTTTAATATCTACCAACCCTCCCTTCGTCATCCACTCTTCTTCTTAGTAACATTCACCCTTCAGGGCAGATGCTTGCACTCGGAGCAGCGCACCTTTATACGCTTTGCGAAATCCAAAGAATTGATAATTGGCGTTGATACAAATATTATTTGACTAAAGGAAGAATGAGGTTCAAGAATGAGAAGTCAAATTAGAGAAGTCAAATTGTATTGTCTGGTCTGCTATACAGAAGAAACTGAGGCTATATATACATATGACCCATGTTCTAGACCTCTATGATAAAACAAGTGAGGTTTGGCAAAGATACTCCTTTGTACGAACATCTGCATGAGGACCAAACAGGTGTTTTAATAAGTATGTTCTAAAAGGCAGCCAGCATTGTACTCCAGAAATCAGCTTAAGTACCTCATCACGAGTCCGCAAATTTAGGTTTGACTTCGGCGAAATATAATTTCTACGATCTTCAACGATCTGATAATCCACCGGAAGTATTCTGAATAACGATACGGCCGTAGGTGCAGACTGTCGTATAATTAAAATGGCTGTCTCCTCTCCTCTCCTTATCTAGGATCACACGCAAAAAAGAAGGAAACCAATATTTGCTAGAGAAATGCATACTCTATACCGTATTAATATAAGAACTCGTCTAGAAGGTCCTGTAGGTGCTAAAATAAATAAAGGGTACTACCTATATCTGACAAAGATCCCTTTTAAAAGATGTTAAACACTCCAGCCATGCTTGCCTAGCCCCAAAATTAGGCACCTTTAAAGTGGAGGGAATGCGGAATACCACACCTTAATAATAAAATCAGGGCTTAAGTCCATCAAAACAAACATTACCCTTATCATTCCATCCGACGAGAAGATTTGTAGTCGATAGGCCATAAGCCATAGCTCTCCTAACCCCCCAGGGATGCCATAGGCAGGTTTCACCTCCTACCTGCTGACGCAAAGATAGTATCATAATCGCTACTACTATCTCACAAAGTCTAGAAAAGTATCCCAACCTTTGCTCCTCCTGAGAAGTCTGTGAAGTAGTGCGCCCTTAGATAATTAGGCCTAAGAAAATACAGAGTGAAGGCTTTGCCATGTCTGGTAATGTTTCTAATGAACTGTGGGACCGAGATTTGAGTCTGGCCCATCTATAAGGCGGGAACAAAGTGACCATGCAAAATTTATAGAATATTGATACAAATTTCGCCTCCCATCATGCCGCTGAACTATAATAGGAATTGGGGGCCTGCAGCCCATAAACGAAATCATTAAACAAACTGTTGATTATTTACAGCTTTGGAGCAGGGCCCTCATATAAGTTGAGAAAGGCAGTGTATACTTCATCCGTTAGATCACTGGCTTGTAAACTTCTCCCTTTCTTTACAAAAGCCAGTCTCGAGGCTTCCTGTTAATCGTTAGTATATTCAAACTCCTGCTTGCGCAGAAAAACATACTCTCGTTAATGAACTTCCACCAAAAGCTGCCAGAGCCAGTAATTCCGTAGAGTCTAAATTTCCATCATGATCCCAAATTTTATCCAAATAGGCTTTCCTCCACCCCAAGAATGTCGCCAAACTTCCAGTCAAGGTATCGCCCTGTCCCCCACTCCTCTTCAACCCACCCTGTATATCACTAACAAACGTCTTATCGCCATTAGAAATATAATCTTTTGGCCCCTTCTGAATAATCGTCACTCCCCCAAGGGCCTTTGAAAGTTCCTCTGCTCCCTCTGCTCCCTTCAACCCTTCGGGGTCAATCCCCTTACTCTTACATAACCTCCCAAACTCTACCACATTCGGCGTAAGTATACACTCCCTATACCCCTCCACCAACTCAGGTCGGGTCTGCACTAAAGCCAACCCATCAGCATCCAACACAAACGGCATATTCTGTTTCCTCGCCGCTTCAATAACCTTCGCACAAGTGTCCTGCATCAATTGATCGCGCCCAAGACCGGGCCCAATAACTAAAACATGTAGACGAGGGAGCATATCGATAACCGTTTGAGCAACTGTAGAAGCATTGTCGGCGCTCGCAGCATAGGAGGTTTGACGCATTAGAGGATGAACCATAAGATTCGGTGAATAAGTTTTAATAACTTGTGCGGCTTGAGGTTCGCAGATAATATGGCTCTAAATATAAAATATATCATCAGTTTCATGGCGGGGTAACTTTCAGGAGGCAACACACATACCATATCGCAACCTAAACGTGCACTAGCCATCGCAGAGAAATATGGTGCACCTGTATAATCTTCACTTCCTCCAATAACTGCTATACGACCCATTTGCCCTGAGCGCGGTCAATGGTTGGCTGTTGGGAGGCGGGTGGTGGAGTAAGCACTACCTTTGTGGAATTTCTCGAGCATCGGTGGAATCATTTTCCTGACTTTCATCAAGATGTCTCTGGTTGCTAAAGACATTTCGGAGGAGTTTTCAGGCATTGGAAGGGTGGTGGGAGTTTTGAGTGAGGTGGTCGTTGAAAGAGGAGAGCTTGGTGGTTTGGTGGAATGTTGTTGTTTTTGGATGATGTCAGGGTTGAGAGGTCAAGCGAATCAGCAATATCTCATGATTGCAACCCAACTCGGCACTCCTAAACATCTATAAAAGGATTTCCCCTCTTCCCAATATTTTCATACACTTCTTTTTCCTGGAGATCGGACTTTAAGGTGGAAGTGCTTGTTATGTGATAATGACACATTTTGGTAAAATATAGCAATTAAGAGACCCTATCGCTTTTACAGAACTCTGCCTTCATCACATTAAATTTGAAACGAGATCTTTTGCCTATTATACACTCCTTTGATTGTCTCGCCAACTACATAATCTATGTATCTAGAGTTACGGAAATATAGAGATCAACCCAACCATTACTTTCTTGCTGAACGAGTGTTTACTATCATCACTCACTTCCATCCTAAACCATCATTATCCCACAATATTCTCTCTCTCACCAACCAAGTCCGTGAAGATCTACAACGCCATAACAGCCCCGATGATAAGGATAATTGTGCTAAGGACACTAGTTTGTGCCGTCAAGAGACCAGCGGCGCTCTTGGCAGTGGTTGAAGCAGCTGCTGCTGAGGAGGAAGATGATGCTGCGGCCGCGGCGGCGTTGGTATCTACTCAAATTATTAGCGATATCCAATCTCAGAAGTTAGGAGTTGCTTACTGTTTTTGGACGCTTTCTCAGCGGCCTTGGTGGCTGCGATACTTGTGCACGCATCAGTGAGGGTGGTATTGGCTTGCATGGTTGCCAAATCAGTAGCGGCAGCTGAGGCCTTTGCTTCAAGAGCTGCAATCTTCGTAGCATTTCCCTTTGCCTTAGCCTCTAACTTGGTCGTATTTGCTGCAAGTGCAACCAACTTCTCCAAGGCGACCATCTTGCTGCATTCGCTAGCAGTCTTCTGAGCTGCGGAGATAACTGCACAAGTTTCGACAAGTGTAGTGTTGGCGGACAGGGTGGAAAGAGTAGTTGCAGCAGCAGAAGCTTTAGCCTGGATCTCAGCGGCCTTAGTGGCGTTGTTCTTGGTCTTTTCATCCAACTTGGTAGTGTTGGCGGCAAGCTCCACGAGGGAGGTGAGGGAAGCCATCTCTTTGCAAAGGGATTTATCAGTCACGGCCTTGGTGCTGTTTCCCTTAGCCATGGCGGAGGACGAGAGGAGGAGGGAGAGGAAGATAGTTGAAAATTGCATTTTGAAGGTGGCAGTTAGTTAAGATGTGTTAGAGGAAGTATATATTGGTCGTTTAATGAAATATAACGGTCCTGCCGAGAAGAGAAAATACTGATGGAGAAGTAAAGATGAGATGACGTCCAAATGATTATTTGAGGATGATGCTTTCAGTCCTTATATCCTCCGTTACAGCGTTAAGACTCCACTTAACAAACCTTAAAAGTTCTTGTAAGACCCATATCCGCCATGGGAACTATTTGTCGAGGAGCTGTCAACGCAATCAGCGCTTCACTGGAACAAACATGCTGCAGTTACACATTTTCCATCGTTTTGGATGATAAAAATACGCGAATAGGCTTGAAGATCAATGCTTCGATAGATAAAGATAGAATTCTAGGGAAATTTTGACGCGGAGAAGGTCGTGGATTGAACTGTACTGCACTGATTGGGACGACACGTAAGTTCGATTTTCATCTGATGTTCTGACACAAAAATCCCAAAACTTTTGAAGGTGATCATACTGATTGGAAGGTTGAAGCGAGAAGGTTTCGCTGTCCACCAAGCATTTTCACGACTGCTCGAAATACTGGACCACAACACTCATGCCAAACTTCCAAACATCTAATGATGGGAAATCGTCTAGGAAGGGAACTCTACCCGCGTAGTCACGGGATTTTGAAACCTCGAAGCATACGATTTCTGGTCGGCAAAGGCATGGATAAGCTTGTATCAGGCCATCCGGAATTTTATAGATAGCTCACGTTTGACCCAAAGGCATTGTCTGGGGGGTTGAAGCTTGGTGTATTTCTCTTCGAATGCTAGAAGCAGAAATGCATTGCCCGTGATACCACTTGCGGAATCATAGAGCCAAATCTTGGTAAACTTCGCGAATGTGACCGCGCGGATAGTGGCAGGTTGAGATACTTAAAACAAATGTGGAGATGCCAAAAGATGCGGCTCCGTCAAAGGATGGGAGTGATTCGCAATGGGGTCATGAATTATGGGTTCCCGGAACCTTCGGGAGACAGGGCTCATATTTTGAAACAGGCCTCCAGGGGTTCTGTCGTCAAGAAATTCTCCACCTATTCGAAGATGCTTCAGTTTCGTCTCGAATTTGATCCTCAAAGGCTCTCTGGTGTTGTTCCAACGAGGAATATCAGTCTGAATATGCTTCAATTTTCCCCCTTAAGTGATCCATAATATGAACTCTTCTCTCCCCTTCGAACTGTTGATATCTGAATGAAGGAACTCCCCTCTGACGGAAGTTCTTTTTTGTCAATTTCTAGAACGACCATATTTAATATATTTGGCGGGTTACGGATCCAACAGGTTAGCAAGGTCCCCCACACCTGCTAAGCCATTAGTAGAAATCTCGCCTCCCTCGATCTGACTACAGTCAGCTGGTACCTCTCGTAGATGTTCTGAACAAACGAACTGGATGCCATAACAGGCAAATATTCTCTTCTTCGCACCGACAAAAGTGATAGGCCCATAAACGTTAGCTTCAAACTGCAATTTGGACTAGGATACTAATTCTCCGCTGCCTGTCCAGGCTGGCGGGTTGTAGAATAGATTGAATTGCACCCCGGAAAAATTTAGCTTGCCTCCTTTTGTATCCCTTAATCTCTATTATATTAACTATTCCATCATCGATATACTGATGAGGATATTTATCAAGATGCCAAGCTCCATGGCAACTCTTGTTTCCAACAAGCTTCTTGACATTCTTTTTCACCCCCTACATTCATTTACTTGGAACTCTACTTGCTGGTCAAAATGATGCGTTCTATCTTCTTCCTTTGGGCTGTCGTCTCCGCAGTTTTTGGCTGTGACAACCCCGATAACGATGCTTGTGCCTCTGCATTTACTGTTTCCTCAGCCCAAGTGGCTACTTTCTGTGCGACTTATACAGCAGCCTCTTCAACTGCAAGCACCAGTCTGCCCGCATTTGCAACATATTGTGCGAATAATCCAAAGAAAATCTCAAGCGCATGCAGCTGTTTGGTAGCACCAACTGCCATAGCAACCGTAGTCGTACGTACTCCGACCAATTCGATGTTTCATTCCACTGACCAGTGAGAAGAAATCTAGCAGCGTTGCCGTTGTTGTTTCAATCACTAATGTCGCAGTGGCAAATACCTCAACCCTAAAAGCATCTGTTAAGACCACGAGCACATCGGCAAAGACCTCTGTAGTTGTAGCAACTTCTACGGCCAAGGCTGGATCATCTGTTACGTCAAAGAGCACCGCAAAGGCCACATCTGTTTCGACTGCTAAGGCTGGATCCAGTGTTTCTTCGGCCACAGTCAAGGCTACTACTGCTGCTGTCGGGGGGACTGCATGCACTGCTTCCTTGTATGCTCAGATCACCTCAGTTGTTGCTTCCTGCACCAACATTGTCTTGGACAACATCTCTGCACCTGCAAGCTCCACAATCGATCTCTCCAAACTCAAGACTGGCTCAACTGTTACTTTTGCCGGAACTACTGTTAGTAACATCCACTATATAAATATTTATTCAGGACTAAGTTTATTAGTCTTTCGGAACTACTGCCAACTCTGGCTTCGATCCTATTGTCATTGGCGGTACAGACATTACCATTACTGGTGCTACCGGCCATGTTATCAATGGAAACGGACCTGCCTACTGGGATGGTCAAGGATCCAACGGTGGAACTAAAAAGTAAGTTAGCTTAACTCTAACAAGAATTTTCATACTAATAAAAGTAGGCCTGATCACTTCATCGTCCTGAAAGACATGGTGAATGGACATATCTCAAATTTGAAAATTAAGAATTGGCCCGTTCATTGCTTCGATGTTACCGGCTGCGATGGATTAGTGATTACCGGTCTTACTCTTGATAACACCGATGGAGATGCCGCAAACTCAGCTAGTAGTGGAGACCCAGCTGCCCATAACTCTGATGGATTCGATTTCTCCTCCAGCGACAATGTCATCCTATCAGATACTGTGGTTAAAAACCAAGATGATTGCGTTGCCGTCACCAGTGGTACTAATGTCACCATTACTGGAATGACCTGCTCCGGTGGACATGGTCTTTCAATCGGTTCAGTTGGAGGAAAGAGCAACAATGTCGTCTCAGGAATTACATTCTCTGACTCAACCGTGACCAACTCCGCCAACGGATGCAGAATCAAGTCCAACTCTGGAACAACCGGTTCAATTAAAGATATCGTCTACAAGAACATTGTTCTTTCCGGTATTACTGATTATGGTATTGATGTTCAACAAGATTATCTCAACGGTGGACCAACTGGAACTCCCACCAACGGAGTCACTATCTCTGGAGTCACTTTCGACAATGTTACCGGAACAGTTACCAGCAAGGGAAAAAATTACTATATTCTTTGCGGAACGGCATGCTCCGATTTCACTCTTACCAACGATGCTATCACCGGAGGTGGCATGAAGAGCAGCTGTAACTACCCTTCAACGGGTTGCCCAGCGTAGAGTGTTGGTAGATCTCTTGATCAACTTCTCGGGGTGTATCAAATGGGTTTCAAAAAGCTGAAGCGGGATGTAATGATGGCCACTTGGCATATGTAAATACTTTGTACAAAAATTACTATTCTTTCTGATCTTACCTTGTCTAGCTCTCCTCGAGCTTACTATTGTGAAACCGTGTATAACTGTCCATCGTATGAGTCGTCCATCGTGGATAGGATGGTAGGCTTGGAGAATAAATGCCAAGATTAAGTGCTTATAGTGGTCTTTGTTATGAATGACGTTTTTATTACTTTCAAATGACTAGGGAACATGCTCTGTGCCCCTCCGCGCTCTGAAGGCTCTTCTTGCTGGTTGAATGCCGTAGGGTTTGGCAGCCCAATTCCTCACTCGCTCGCTGAGTTCCCACCATGCTGAGAATCAACTATCACGTGATAATATGATCCATTGACTTTCGTAAGAGGAATCAATCTTTTGCCTAAAATTCATTCTCTACGTATAGCTAGAAGCCTGCGTTTGAATTTATCGCGTTGTTGTGCACAAGTTATGCGTTTATGTAGCATTATAGGTTTATAGGCTAAGAACGCTTGGCCATACACGTAGCGATAACATCAACAAAGACACCTCCATCGTAAGGCTGTGCCAGAAAGGGATCAGAATAAGCCACACCCAGAATAAATCCTGACTGCATTCTTCGGTGCTAATACCCCGCCTCGTCAACAGTCGCCAGCAATGAAACCTTTCTACTAAGAAGCAATACATACGCCGACGCTGAGATACGTCGCATTGACTTCGCATCCAGCCTGTCGAAACCACCCCGGGAGATCATGGCTGGGCACGACGAGGAAAGCTTTAACTTACTCCCCGCAGAAGATCAAAGGAACGGGAGGAGGAAATCAGAGGACTCAGTCTCGTCTGCTTCAACCACAAGTCTGGTATTCGAGCGGATCCGCGAGAGGGCTGACGCAGAGAATGGAAAGTCATTGAACGGAAACGGAGACAAGAAGATGGTTACACCCAAGTTCCCTCCACGCGGCGAGTCCTTGGCATACACCGACGATGAATATGGACAGCGTCTCAATGATGAGGAGGAAGAGAAGGATGAGAATGATTTGGAAACAGGCGTCTTCTTGACTGGCGCAAACGGGAAGAAGACCGACAGGAACTTCAGACGGCTGATCTGGATCGTCGGAGGCATATTTATAGGGGCTTGGGTTTTGGCCTTGGTAGTATTCTTAGGGAATCAGAGCTATCGACATTCATCCGAAACCCCTCACGATCCTGCTGCGACCGCGTCGAGAGGCAATGGAAAGAAGATCACATTGGACCAGGTTATGGGCGGGGAATGGCGGGCTTCGAAGCAAGCAATAAGCTGGATTGAGGGAGCGAATGGGGAAGATGGGCTCTTGCTCGAGCAGGGCTCTGATGGAAAGGACTACTTGATTGTGGAAGATATCAGAGCGGCTAATGGAGAGGCAGGAGCACTTGCGACAAAGACATTGATGAAGCAGGGCTATTTTGATGTGGATGGGAAGGGGCATAGCTCAAGCAAGGTCTTCCCGAGTAAGGATCTGAAAAAGGTCCTCATTGCGACAGAATCCCAATCCAATTGGAGGCATTCATTCACTGCAAAATACTGGATCTTCGATGTCGAGACACAAACTGCGCAAGCCCTTGATCCGAATCTACCTGATGGGCGAATACAGCTAGCAAGCTGGAGCCCCCAGAGTGATGCCGTGGTTTTTACAAGAGAGAGCAACATGTTCTTGCGAAAACTATCATCCAACAAGGTCATTCAAATTACTAAAGATGGTGGGCTAAATGCTTTTTATGGTATTCCTGATTGGGTCTATGAGGAAGAAGTATTTGCTGGGAACAGTGCAACTTGGTGGTCAGAAGACGGAAAGTATGTCGCCTTCCTTCGAACAAACGAGACCATGGTACCTGAATATCCTATTCAATACTTTCTATCACGACCGAGTGGCGTTAAGCCAGCCCCAGGAGAGGAACACTATCCCGAGGTCAGACAAATCAAGTACCCTAAAGCTGGTGCACCAAATCCAATTGTCGATTTACTCTTCTTCGACGTAGCAAAGAGCGATGCCTTCGAGGTCAAGATTGCCGGATCATTTGCGCCCGATAATTTATTGATCACAGAGGTTGTTTGGGCTGGGTCTTCAGGGAAAGCTCTCATTCGCGAAACCAATAGGGAAAGTGATATCTTACGAGTGGTCCTCGTTGATGTTGCCTCGCGAACTGGAAGGACCGTTCGAACAGAAGACGTGCAGAAGCTGGATGGTGGTTGGTTCGAGGTTACCCAGAAAACTCGATACATACCTGCAGACCCTGAAAACGGCCGTCCCCACGATGGATATATCGATACCGTTATCTACAACAACTATGATCATATTGGTTACTTCACCCCTCTCGATAACCCGGAGCCCCTCATGCTTACATCTGGCAATTGGGAGGTCGTGGATGCACCCTCTGCAGTAGATTTGAAAAATAATCTTGTTTACTTTGCCGCCACAAAGGAGTCTTCCATCCAGCGTCATTACTACAGTGTCTCCATGAATGGTACAAACCTTCACCCACTCACAGATATCAAGCAAGATGCCTGGTTTGGTGCATCATTTTCTAGTGGTGCAGGATATACGTTACTTAATTATGATGGCCCAAATATTCCGTGGCAGAAAGTCATCAGCACCCCAAGTAACACCAATTCATATGAAAAGGTTGTAGAAGAAAATTCTGATCTCACAGATATGGCCAAGAAGCACGAGCTTCCGATCAAGATATATTCGACTGTTAATGTAGATGGCTTCGAATTGAATGTTGTTGAGCGAAGACCACCCCATTTCAATGAGGCAAAGAAATATCCAGTCCTATTCTATCTCTACGGGGGACCAAACTCACAGACAGTCACCAAGAGCTTCACAGTTGATTTTCAATCTTATATTGCCGCCAATCTTGGATATATTGTCGTGACGGTTGACGGGCGAGGAACTGGCTATATCGGACGAAAGGCCCGTACAATCATCCGTGGAAACTTGGGTTATTATGAAGCTCGTGACCAGATTGAGACTGCAAAAATCTGGGCGCAGAAGGGATATGTTGATTCTGCTCGCCTTGCAATCTGGGGTTGGTCATATGGTGGATTCATGACTTTGAAAACACTCGAGCGAGATGCTGGCGAGACATTCCAATACGGAATGGCTGTCGCTCCTGTCACAGATTGGAGATTCTATGATTCCATCTACACGGAACGCTATATGCATACCCCACAACACAATCCAGGCGGCTACGACAATTCTAGCATCTCTAACATGTCAGCACTTCGACAAAATGTCCGATTCTTGGTCATGCATGGTGTTTCTGATGATAATGTTCATATGCAGAACACATTGACTTTGCTAGATAAGCTAGATTTAGCAAAAGTCGAAAATTACGACCTACATATGTTTCCAGACAGCGACCACAGTATTTACTTCCATAATGCCAATAGAATTGTTTATGATAGTAAGCTTTCTCTTCGTTTCCTCCTGACACTTCACTAACCTTCTTGTAGAGCTGAATAACTGGCTTATTAATGCATTCAACGGCGAGTGGTTAAGAGTAGCAGATCCCGTTCCACTTCAAATCGACGCTGCGGATAGAAAACAGAAGAGAGACTTAGAGATCGAAGAGATGATGCGCATGCTATAAATATGTAACAACAAACGTCGTGGATAAGGGTACGGAGTTATGGTGTTTGATGCTGTACAGGATGGTAGGCAAACCACTGACCTGATTAGCATTAGATGATTTATTTTTTCTGGAGACATACAATTTAGTTCAATTCTGAAAACTGTTTGTTCAATGATCCCTTGCTTAATACCCCCATATGGTTCCATTCTTTATCAGGTCTCCAAACAGTGCTTCTACTTCCTATCAATCGCATTCTATAATATTATGACCTGCCGAATACAAAAAGAGCCTTCATCTGATAATAAATACCCTCCCTTTCACCCCCCTCCGAATCGCCCCCCCTCCCCCCCACCATTCCCACCGTCACCCCAAATCCAAACCCAAACTTTCTCACCTTCCCTCTCACCCCGGTTAAAAGAAACCCAATTATCACCTTCGTATCCTTCTATCTTTCAAGGAAAAAAATGTTTATTGCCTAAATAGAATAAAGAAGGGGATTTATGTGCTTATGGTAGGGTTTGATTTTTATATTGGGGGTTATTGGGGTAGTTGAGGTGAGTTGGGAGGATGGGGGTTAGGGGATGTGAGGGATTGTTAGGAATGGAGATGTATTAAAGGGTAGTTGTAAATAAGAGCTAAGAGCAATTATTTCTGTCCTGTTCAGACAAGATTGTGATTTTTAATTTTGTTGTAATCGCTTGCCTTCTCGTTTGTAAAATAAGTAGAGATTTTAGGGTGTACTTTGGGGAATCTAAACATCTAGATGCTCTGCTTTATTAGATGATATTTTTGAATAATATTAAAAGAGGTAGATATTACTCAAACCAGTGAATTCAGAAGTAACACCCATACATTCACAAGTTCTCGATGTGTAGGCTAAATTCCACAGCCTAAAAAAATATATCCTCGTTCTACAAGGGTGTCTAAAACTTTTTCCTCCACAAACACCCCACCACAACCTGTCTTCTCAAGAACCTCTGTAAAATAAAAGGCAAAAATTTCTGCTTTATGGAAGGAGGTATTGAACCACACCCGATTTGAACGGATAACCTTTCGCTCTGGAGGCGAACGCGCTACCGTTGCGCCAGCAGTCCCGGTAGATGTTGGAAAATTATGCATATCCTAGACTATAACTATGGCTGCTGAGTTATGTAAGAAGGCTATGTGGGGCACGTTCTAGGTGTTGTGATTGGCCCGCTTATATTGTGAGAGCGAATAAAGGGGAATAATGGTGCAAACGTCCTCGCGATAAAGAGAAGAGCCAGGAAGCTGATCTATCGCAAAGTGGGTATGTTTGTATTGAGAAAACTAATAAGTTTTTACGCACGGATGAGTTTCTATAGTTGAAGGTGAGAGAAAATATATTAAATGGTTGGTTAATGATAACTAGCTTGGTTGCAAACACGCTTGCTTGCATGGAAGATACTTTGTTTGTCCCTCACCAAACCATAATGCGATCATCCAACATCTATCACTCCTCTTATTTCTCTTTCAAGCTTCTTCATAAACCACAAGTAAAGAACCTTGTATAAGACCTTTGATCTGTCCGTAGAGTGAGGTCTGTCTTGAGCACATACAGGAGACTCAGTTTTCATTGGGATTTGGAATTCGCTCGATGAAGCGGGCACTACATGGTCATCGATAAGACTTCATCTTTGGCCGGTATCGTGAATTGAGGTTTGCTTTTGCGCAAGCACCTTTTCGATTTGTTACGTCCCCTTCCCGCACCCAATCCATTTCATGTCCTCCTTTCTACCTCTAATTTTCAACTTCACCTTGAAACACCCATCATACAGGCAAAATGATCCCACTAAACAAACTACAAAAGCTCATAAGAGACCAGACAGAGAGGAAACTCCTACCAACCTCTCAAAGATCCACCTCAATGTCGAGCACCTTATCATCGCCCGGCGCTAACGCAGCCACTCCCAGAATCACACTCCCTCTCCCTACATATAAAGCACCAAACCCCCAAAAGACCGCATTCCTTGACATTCGAATCTTCGCCGGAGCTAGAATAGCATTAGATAACACAAAACAAACACCAACTGATATCTCTGATTTCCGTCAAGTCTCATCTTCAGCACGAGACTGGCCGCTCAGAATTGGTCAAAGCAATCTTGTCTGTGCGAATTGTCATACATTTCATCTTGACTCTTGGGAATCTTGGAATATTTTTGAGGAGAAAGTGAGAGATAAGGATGCGTTCGAGGTTATGAGAGCTTGGGTTGTGAGCATTAATGAGGAATGGAGGGAGTTGGAAGGAAAGATTATTAAGGAGATGGAGGGGAGTCTTTGCTCTGTGTGAGGGGAAGGAAGAGACTGCTTGGGTCACTTAAGAGGGAGGGCTTATTTAAGGGAATTGGGCATCGGAATGATAGTTGATGGATCTACGAGAATAAACGAAGATGATCTCTCTTATGTCTCAACTTCTCCACTTGCCCCGTGATCTACGTGCCTCACTAGGTAGATATGATATATCTTCTTCGGGCATCAAATTAAGAGTACATTGCACGGTCATACAGCCAAAAAATACGAGATTATGACGATGCTGGAAGTTTAGTGGCCTCTCTATTCCTAGCGATAGAATGACTCACTTGACATATATTTAACCAGAAATGATTCATGTCACTCTACTCAACTATTAATTCTCCTTGAAAGATATAAAAGAGTTTAAAATTGTTCTTTGGGAAAGTCCCAGTATTACTTGCCTTGCACTTGGTCACCTCCCCCCACCTCCATAAGAGCTCAATTACCGATAAGAAAGCGCAAAAATGGCAACCTTAACTTCTTCAACCCGACCCACACTCTACTATGTCTCTCCATTCCGCAGGAAGGTCGGTCTATCATAGATAACCCCGCTCATCTTTAAGTCTTAAAAGCTTCAAAAAGGTTAGCAATATATCTTAAACGCCCAGCTTCGTCTTAGGATGAGTAATTTTAACTGCAAGATTTGTGCAAAATAGCATGCTAAAGAAACAATCCCCGAAAGATAGTAGAATTTCAAGGCTTTTGTGAAGGATATGGATGTATTGAAAATAGATGGCAATTGGATTTACAAAGCCAACCAACGATGGATGGAAGTTGAGAATGAAATTATTAAGCTGATGGGGGGGAGTTCCTGTTCAACGAAGTTAACAAAGTTAGTGCACTGAGGGCCCAAAATTCTTTAGGGGATATTACAATTAGCAATAAGTTGCCTTGTTCAAACTATAATTTGTTAATTTAGTGTGTTTAGAACTAAGTTAGAGTAAAATATTCGTGTAGAAGTTTACGCCATTTAAACATTCTAAGATAGAAAATTTTTCATGTGGTCTCTTATATTTATTAAATACTCTAAATTTAACTATATCCTATGTTAAAAGAAGCTTGCATTTCTTATTCCTTATTATAACTACTTTATAATCGTGAGCTAATACTTCCACCGTAGGAATAATTATTCTAAAATTTGCGACGTCTAGTTTGAAAAGCATGTGCTATTTCGAACTTTTTTTTGAGTGTAGCATCATGGCTTTATATTATTTCTTATGTATATTCTTCACGAAGATTCTTAAATAGTTTCTAGAGAGCTAAGTCTTTCTTATTCGTTTATAAAATCTCATAAGAATCTAAAATCTTAAATTGGGATAATTTATCGGGCCTCAAGGACGGCAAATTAAGTGTCGACGGTTTTCTTATCGTTTGCTAGTGCCATCCGTTAGTCTTATTATGCAACGATATGGAAGACAAGAAGAATACAAATTGCATCTCATAAACACTTCCCATAATTAAACATGATAATAGAAAGACAGAGTTAATATGTCCCTACAACCGATTAAGAGTACTCGAAAAGATCATTATAGAGGCATATGATATCGAATTTTTTAAGCAATAGCAATGCGAATTGATAAAACGCGAGTTTCATCAAGCCAATATAGAAAAATTAGTTTAGACTGTGAGATTATATATTGTAAGACGTGGTTACAACTACAAATGGGTATTGAACAAGTCCCATAGGAAACTATTATGATTAAGAGGATGGGATAAACTGAAAAAGGAGTTTGAGAAGAAGGTCGCGGATACAATATGTCTTGAACCAATGTCTGTCAATAAAAATGTAAGGACATAATAAGGGAACTACAGGTTGCGGTCTGCACTTTAAAGATTGGACTGTTAATTTTCACATAAAGGAGTAACGTGAGTTGTAGGAGAGAGTTTTTGTTATGAAAATTCAATTAGCGCTAGTACTTACTATATTCAGAATTTTGAGACTGACAACTTGATATATAGATGCAGATATAGATTAAGCCCCCCAAATTCACGATGGGCAAAGAGTTTGGCTTACGCAATGACATACTCTAATATTTGTTCGGCTCGCTGATACAATATGCCTCGGTTGTGGATCATAGGGTTCTAGTTTGTGTTTATACTATCCTCAATCAAGATCACCCGGAAGAAGGCTATGTCATAATTTGTTATCTCGTGCCGTGTCATTTACTTTTTAGAACTGATAAGGCAAACTTGGAAGCACTGTATCTCTTATTAAAAACCTCAGCTCAACGAAAGTCGGTTTGAAAGATAATCTGCACGAACATAATTAAACCCTGTTTTCTCAAATCCTTATCCATCAATAATCTTGACTACTTGTTCAATGTCGGCGGGAAATTCAAATAACGGGCAGAACATTTCCAACCTTGATGACAAAGATTCGAAACTAGAGAATTTGAGATCAACCCTGCATAATCTACTAGCCCAAATCGATCTAACAAAACATAACCCATCGCCGAACCCTCCGACAGAACTTGCGGCGCGATTCGATGCAGTAATCTTCTCGTTTACCCTCCAAACCCAAAAGAAGTTCCTTTGTAATAACTGTAGGAACATACATCTTGGCGTTTGGCAGAAAAGATGGGTCAGCCTAGAAAGAAGTTTGAAGGAGCTAGATGCTCTCGAATGTACCACTTTGGAAGTCGATGGCCTCCTTGATGAGTTCAAAAAGATAGAAGGGATGTGGTTGTTGGATGTTCAGGTTGGATGTAAAGTAAATCCTTTGTCCCCCGGGAATTGATTAACTTTTTTAGCGAGAAATTTGGAGTCAGGATTAATCAAGATTTTTAATTGAAAATAGTTCTCTTGGTTCACCATGTGCAAATATCTTCCTTATAAAATTTGCCAAGTTAAGGGATTTATCCCACCCAATTTTGCAAGTGACGAGGGGGGTACTCCCAACCTCACCGACCCTCTTGGAACATCCAAGCCTATCTTTTCATTCATCGTATCCCCATTCGCAGCGAAGAAGGATGTTACATCTTGGAGTGATATCAAAGGGCTTACTATTCACATTTCAACCAATGCCAACGAACCTTATGCTATTGGATAGGCTGGAGCATACGGAGGTGCCTCTACTGTGATTAAGTAATCTTTCTATCTTAACTTAAAGGTATAAATAATGTCTCTTTGAGGCGAGAATCTCTGTCATATTTGACTCTCATCACTAAATCCCAAATGTCTCAGCTCAGTCCAAAATATTATAATTTTATTAAGAACACTCTATTCTCATTTTTTAACTATCTCTTATTTCTCCCTATGTTCTTTCTTCCACAAACAGCAATACGAAGACAAATTGATTGTACTCTGAGCATTACTTGTTGTACATATTATTTTAAGGTATGTGTTGGAATAAACCAGATCACATGACTTCCATGTGATCAAAACAATGCACCTCTCTATGATTAGCATAAAGGAGTTGCTCTATGACTAGAATAAAGAGCCAATACTAGTGGTATGGAAAGGGGTATATAAGAATGTATCTAGGCCTACGTAGATAGAAGGATAGATCAACGATCAATATACTAATACAACAGACAACAACTGCATTCTAGTGAGCCAGAGCAACTGACGAATGCAAGGTGTACCGTATTGAGTACTACGACAGCCTGCTTTCTCTTAGTAATGTTATTATGGTCCAAAACTCGATGGTGATATAGGAAAATAGATCTAATAACTTCTGAATAATTCTCCCGACGTCCTATTTAAGCTGATAGAGCCAATGGCGGAGTTCAATGAAGGCAAAATTATTATTAGAGATATTATTGGGGATATTATTAGAGATGTTAATAGAGATGCTAATAGAGCGGTTAATAGAGTAGTTAATAAAGCGATTCTCCTAGATAAGAAGTTACTTCTATTTAAGTAGAACAACGAAAGAACTACTTATAAGTCCATTAAAGCAACAGTAGTAGGTAGTGTTAGAGTTATAAGCTACGAGGATAAAAATAAGACATGAAAATAATGTAATATAGTAGCCAATCCATGCGTTCCTTGGGTAAAGTGGTGAAATTGAAAATAGGGAATCGTGGTATCAGCCAGGTGGCGGAGAGTTAGTGTGATGATAATTTCCTCCAAGTAGCACCCTTCATCTCATGATTGCGAGCCACGTGAATTTATATATCATCCATTTTCTTAAGCTGCTCCCCCAAGTCTGCCATTTCTGCTGACTGAAGGCTCTTTAACTAGTTACTCACTTTGTGCCGGAAACGATTAAGATTTTAATTGTTATTTTTCTAAAAAATGAAAAGTGAAGCGAAGGCTGCGACAGTAGGTTTGAGGCTGCGCTGGAAAAATGGCAAAAATAGCCGAGATATATTTTCCTACGTCCATGGGCAACGGGTTTGAAGTTATCCCCACTTCACGAACTGAAGGTCACCTTTCGCGAGCAATGTTCTGGTCGTCCCTGCTCGTACGGCTTTTCATCACAGCCGAGCTCATCCAACAACGGCTGCTAGCCGGGAGCGCGGGGAAGATAAGGATCTTGGGCATCGAGCCGGCGGTCGGGCAACTTAACATGCTGGCCGGCTCTTCGGTCGTGTCTTTGCCCTCGGGGGCCTTCTACATAGACTATGCTGTCGTAGTGAGTGCCCGTGGACCCAGCCGAACCCCAGCTAACATAGAACAGAACAGACTCGCCCTCGCTATCTCCCCAGGTCTCCATCCAGCGGCCGTGGTGCGGGTCGAGAAGGAGTTGTCGCGGGATGCCGTCGCAAGTGCCATTCAACGCTGACAGGAGGTCGACGACGTCTAACCTTTGATCGAGTATCTCGGCACCCTTGGGACTTCGGCCGTTGGCTTGCTCAAGGAACCATCCGGGCCGCATGGAGATCTGAGCGAAGGTCCTTACCTGGCGTCCCAGGAGGGTCTGTTCCGCGTGTGGAAGTTGTTTCCCGACGCCCAAGGAGCTTTCGTCGCGAGCCTCGTAGAAATTGCAGGGAAGAAGTAAGATCGCCAGCCAGATCAATGGCTCCAGCTGACAAGCCTCAGAATCACATCGTTGAATGCGTCGTGCCCCGACGCGGCAAATCTGGCCATTGCAGTACCATCTCGCCTGTACTATTCAGTCCGCACTGATAAACCTCTCAATGGTCTTCGTGTTGCGATCAAAGACAACATTCATATAGCAGGAGCGAAGACGGCTGGGTCATCCATAGCCTACGCAAAATTATACGGTGTTCGCAACTCGTCGGCGCCCGCAGTCTAGAAGCTCCTCGACCTGAGTGCCGTCATTGTTGGGAAGACGGGTATGAGCCAATTCGCAGATGCCGAACACCCCACGGGAGATTTCGTCGACTTTCACGCACCCCAAAACCCGCGTGGAGATGGGAATCGTATCGCTGGAGGGAGCAGTTTTGGGTCCGGTGCTGCAGCGGGAGCATACAAGTGGCTCAACTTTTCGGTCGGCACTGACAGTAAGCTTAGATCCATGCCCTCAACTAATTGAAATATCCGTTCATTCTTCGCACAGCTGGGGGAAGTGTGTGTGTACCAGCGGCACATCAGTCGGTATATGGATTCAGACCTTCGCGAGGCGCAATGAATCTTAATGGCACTTTGATTATACATCGGTATGCACTGACATTCCCGATACAGCATAGTCACTAATCTATCGAAAAGTGACCTTGATACTGTTGGAATTATCTCCAAGGATTTGGCGCTGCTAGAAACAACTGCCAAGCACTTCTTTGATGTCACTCAAGAACAGATTCGGCCTTTACGAGGGGGACCGAAACTTCTCTACCCTCAACATCTTTTCCCGGTTGAAGATGCCTCTGCACAGAAACTCTTTGACGAAGCGGCAGCGGCCTTAGAAGAGGCTTTGGGGGTCTCACCCACAGTCGTTAACTTTCATCGAGTCTGGCGGGAGAAGCATGCTGAAGCGAAGGGTTCTTTTGAGCAGTATTTTGCCCCGGTTCGTCCCTGATCTGTTTGCTGTGAAACTCACAACTTTTATCTAATATTTTACAATGTCCTGTACAGTTATGTTGTTTAGGGACAGTATCACGAGCGAGCACAATTCCGGGAAGACTATAAGTTGCGATTTTCACAGCCCCCTTACGTGAATCCACTCACGCAGTTCCGATGGAAGATTGGAGCCGAGTACACAGAAGAGTATTTTGATAGCATCAAAGCAAAGCGGGCTGAATTCCAGGAGTTCGTGGAGTCCATATTCGGGGACAACTCGTTGATGCTTACACCATTCAAGTATGGGGAACCTGTTCCTCGAGATAAACATAGACCAGCGTTAGTAATCTCTCCTATTATCTTCAAGTTTTTTTCTAATATTGTATCCAGTCCTGCAGACCGTGGCCTCGCAGATCTTGCATGGGGGTTTCGGCAAGCCTTCCAAAGTTCCATGGCTGGGCAGCCGGGAATTGTCTTCCCAAGTATTGACCAACATTCTCTACTCACTTCTCGCCTTATACTAATTCTAAAGGTCGGGCAATTGCCAACTCTATCCAATGTCTCTGGCGTCGTTGAAATGTACGGTGTTGTTGCATCACTTATTGGGTCCAAAGGTTCGCATCCTAGTTCCGAATCCACAGCAGCTAACATCGTTCGAAGGAACTGATTTAGAAGTCATTCGGGTTGCGCGACAGGTGCTCAGCAATCTCAAACTTCCCCAGAAAGTTTTCACGGGCCGAGTACCTTTTGCCCTATAATACTATCCCCCCCTTAACAATCATCAAAACAAGGGTTCACCTAGATGGAGCTATTCTGACCCGTGAGAATCCCGGGCAGCCGCCTAGCACCGACCAAAAATTGGTCTCTGCTACTGTCTTAAAGCTTCATGGGGTCCAAAACTGGCGTGAATCTAATAAATTAATTGGTCAGAAGCCCTGGCAACAAGATCTCAAAACCCTTGTTTTGACGATTGTTAAGGGGGGATAGTAGCAATACTATCCGTATAATACTATCCCCCCCCCTAAACAAATGTCAAATCGAGTGAAAACAGGGGTTTTTAAGATAAAATCGTACTGTTTTCACACTATACGTCAAGGGGGTTCACATAGGTACTCAAGAGCTCTGCCAGTAAAATGATACTATTCCAACTCCCCTGCCTACTCCCTGCCTACTACCGGGTTGGCCCTCTATTGGCCTAAATAACGTCCTAACACCTCTGCTACTAAGAGTTATATAAACTCTAAATAAAAGACTCTAATACTACCTCCTAAGCTTAAGAAATAATAATTCTTAGCTCTCTAAAGGGTATTTTATTAGGTGTAAAGCGTGCCTAAGGATAGTGCTCTTAAATCTAGTTCTTTATTTAATTCTAGACGTGCTTAATTAAATTCAAATCCAGGGAATAAGGAGGCTAATTAATCGTATAAATACCTCTTGCCCTAAGATTCTAAGTAGTTAAAATAGACTAATAAGCAGGAGTATAATCCTATATATAAATCGACCCTGGATTTTTAACTACAAGCCTATAAACCCAGGGAAGTATATACTTATTTGTCACAGAAGAAAAGTTGCAGGGTACTTATACCCAAATAATGCCGCATAGAAACAGCGGCGTCGCATTTTTACGTGATATTATTATACTTCTAAGAGTTGACCTTCCCCTACTCCTTCTCCTAAAACACATAAGGACCTTTCTTCCCTCCTAAAATATATCTCTAAAACATCCTAAGAGTATTAGTAGGAATACTAAACGAAAAGGAAGTAAAATACTAGGCATAAGCTTTCCGGTACTTATATTTAAGGTTCTAGGTGTTAAATCTATTACTACTATCCTCTTTTGTAGTGATATTAGAAGCTATATAGCTTCCTCCTATAGCCTATACTTTATTAGAAAAGATTTAGCTTATAACCTAAGTTTAGGTGCTATTTATAGGATTTTCCTTTAAGAAATCTATAAATTTCAAGGATTTTATATTAGCTATTCTTTAAGCCTATTCTTTTCTAGAGTATAAATAATTAGCTTATAAATAGTCCTGCTATTTTAAGATATATATAAATAACTTAAAGTATACTAGATTTAATACTTACTTACCTCTAAAGATTTCGAAATTTATTTATAAGAGTTGCTATACTTAATAGCTCTTATAATATTAATTCTTTTACCTTAAGAAATAAGTATATTATAAGGCATTTTAACTAATTTAAAGAGAAAGAAAGTATTTTAAGGAGTAAATTTAAAGTTATCTAAAGGTCTAGTTTTTATATCACGTATATTAGGTCTATGCTAAAGGATAAACAAGAGGTTGGGAATAGTATTATATTACTAGTAGAACCTATATAAACCCCCTTAAAGACCCCCTTGCATATAGTATAAAAACAGTACGATTTTGTCTCAAAAACCCTTGTTTTCACTAGATTTGGCATTTGTTTAAGAGGGGGGATAGTATTTATTGCTAATATACTCTAGGAGTACTACGCTACATACGCAGCCATCCATAGATTTGCGCCCCTCAGGTATTCCGGGATTTGCGACTAAGGTCAGCTAATATTTGAACTTTACCTTCAGCTTTATCCACCTTCACCTTCGTATTTTACTAATGTGTTAATAGGACGGTGGAAAGATTATAGTTGGTATTAGAGATCTCTTCTGTCGAGTGGAAGATAATAAGGGAGAATTTTGTCTATAGTACTATAATATAAGTTCTCGGCTAAATCGCCCACCTCTACGCACCCCCCTTAGGGACCTGAGTATTAATCGAAAGAGAAATGCTCCCTTATCACCGTACGCTAGAGGAATTATTATTAGTTATAAACTTAAAGGTGCTAGTAATACTACAATTATAAAGGCGTCTAGGCTCCTAAAATTAACTATTAACTCTATTATTGCCCTTACACCCCTATGCCCCCAAGGCCTCTCGTAGACGCGAAGTAGTAGGCCAAGGGTTTATTCTAACTAGGGTAATATTTATATGTCAGAAGTTAAGCGAATGTGACACTGACCTAAGTGACCTAATTATACTATATCCGCAATTAGTATTATAAGCGTCGACTATACCTTATAGAGGTTATAGCAGCTAAGAGGCTTACTTAGTACTTAGAATATCGAGGTTAGACAAAGGAAGAATAGGGATTATATATATGGAGTAACGAGTGCTTAGTAGAGCGTGTTAAAGGGAAAGATTAGGAATAGTACTTCTATACTCTAGCTTAGAAGTAGCAGCTAGAGATAGTCTAAATATATCTATACTATATTAAAATATATTACCCGAGCTGGTGCCGACGAAATCATATATTGTATGACTTGGCTGCACTCTTTACTTGCTGTCACTATCTATCTCCAGCACCGATCTAATTAAAACAGTTACAATGTTAAACATCGATAATATTCTACAGTCAGCAACTTCCAGCCTCACTTCTCAATGTTCCCCGCGGTGGAGGCTTGACGGATTCGCTACAGACCTCCCTCCCCGAGTCTTTATCACCCCTATACTTGGGAATGACCGTGTGTCTCCACCACTCCATCTCAGTGTGATCATCGAGTCGAAGAGCCCTATCGCGCAGAAGCTACTTACCACCGCCGATATTAAACACGCTCAGGTGGAAAGTTTGGAGATCGAAAGTATTGCGCGCGAATTGGTGACTCTCCTTGATTCCTGGACTAAGGGACTTGATTTCAGCTTGTTCTTGGCCAAACTACCCATGGGCTCAACTTTCCACCTGGACGGAGCCGACGGCAAAAGAAGCATTTGGGCTTTGCCAAATTTTGAGATAGAACGTCGGTATCTTGGAGTTTCTTCTCTTCAAAAACATTGGCCGACTCTCGACTTGCCCCCAACAGTTGATTTCAACCAGCTTGAACCCAATCGGCGCCTTCATGACTCGGTATCACTCGTCCGAATTCCGGGTGGAAAAATCGCAATATTCAAAGGGGCCATTTCAATTGTCGCCCGGATGTACCATAAACTACGCGAGCTCCTTCGAATACCAAGTCATCCCAACATTATTTCTCGCCCCGCATATCTTGTCACCCGAAATTCTGGCAATACTATTGTCGTCGTTGGCTTTATCTTGGAATATCACACTGGTGGAACTCTTCTCACAAATCATCACTTCCAACAGCAACCTTTGTCTTTAACACACAAGATCAAGTGGATCAGGCAGATTATATCTGCGATTCGACACATCCAGAAAATCCTTCTAGCACGGGTGATATTGTTCTCGTGGATTTTGAGCAATTCGGGACAAGAGACCGTTGGCTGCCTCCAAACCTCTGGCGTGCAAATTGGCGCAACATGACCGAAATCGAAAACCCAGACTGGAGCCGATCTCCGATCAATCCTGTAGCAATGCCTAACAGCATATTCTACACCAATCGCCCCTTTGGCTACTGGAAGCCTTTTGTTCATGCAACAAGCTGAGAACGGGAGTCTTATGTTTCCTACGGACTTGCTAAAGTCATCTGGTCCATATTCGAAGAGTCAACAAATGAGTTTGCCCTGACGGATCTGAATACAGGCGACTGGGGAATCCGAATGGGTGACGGCACACCGTTGGTTGACCGTATATTTCCCCGCTCCGCTTCACGGCAACGCCGGTAGGCTTGCTACATTGGATATGGCTGTGCACAAGGCAGAGTCCAGAGTGGCAACACGCCAGGTGCAAGTGCCACTCTGCGCAGCGGATCTGTTGTGATAGTGGTGCCCAAATCCATGTGGATGACAGCGCTGCAGATGCAACACCCGCTCTCCTTGATACATACCACTACTTCGAGATGTGGACTGCAGATCTGCAAGACCAGGCCGCAGCCCTTGTGTAGCCACTGAAGCATGTAGTGTTACTATGCGCTGGCTTTTAGATATCTTTTGCTCCGAATGTCTGTTTTTGGTGCCGTGGGGGAAAACGAAAAGAGTTGCACCTGCGAACATCGGGTCGGAGGGGGGAAGAGTTTTACTTGCGAAGATAGTACTATCAGTATATATTGACGAAATAGATCTTTCTCCTCATCATTAGCATTTGGACATCGTCTCTTTACGTGCTTCTCCTTTGCTTGCTCTCAGCCTAGCCTCGCTTCACGATTCTCTGTCATAGAAAGAGATTAAAACCTCACTTTCTGATATCCAAAAGTTGGAGGTAGGTATTAGCTATGGGCTGGGGTTTGTGGCCATTATTTGGACTGCGACCTGGTTTTGGAATTCAAATTATTGGATTAGAGTCCGAAAAAACAAAATATGGGAAGATCTTGGTGATTTGGAAGGAAGTGAAGGAAGACGAGGTAGTGAGGGTGCAACTTATATCATTTGGGGACTCCTAAAAGTTAAGTGGGTCATTTGATGAAGAGGTGTGGCTAGCTACAATCATATCTCCTGAATGTCTCCTTACCTTAATCACAAATAATTTCTAATGGAAAATATAATGTTTCAAATATGTTCAAACATTTTTTTTCCGCATATATACAAAGTTCAACTATGTACAGTCCACCATCAAGATATTTATAACTCATGTGATTCATTCAATCATCCTCTCCATCATCACATACTGCCAGTCTATTTGTCTATAGACATTGAGAGTAGTAAGGGTTCAGCACCGTGCAAGTTGTTCCGCTCACACAAACTGTTGGTCCCGTCCATCCGGTTCCTCCACATTGACCGTAATGTTGCGCGGTACCTGTTGACGATCCAGTAGTCGATGTAGTGGCCGCAGAAGTCGTCGTTGTCGTCGCCTTAGTAGCTGAGGTAGTTCCTGCAGAACTGGTAGTTGTTGGGCTAGCAGCACCAGAAGTCCATGTGCTGACTGAACTTGGTCCGGTAGGGGTATCATCAGCTCTTACACAACCACTCTTGGCCGTGAGGGCAGCTGGGCAGGCAACTTGGTTGAAGGTGACTCCAGGGTTATCTGCGTTTTGGAACCAATCAAACCGCCAGTAGCAACCGGGTTGGAGATGTGCGGGGAAGGCGTCGCATTGGGAACGGCTTGAGATGCCACCGTATTGGGCTCCCCATCCGGTGGAAGGAGTTCCCCATTCGGCTGTGCATCCGTTGTAAATTCCAAAACCTCCGCCTGGCATCTAAATGGAGAATGAACGTCAGTACCTCTGCTTTTCTATTCCGAGGATTCGGAAGGTTGGTTGGCATGCGGGGGTGAGGTGAGGTGAGGTATTAGAGAAGGGAAACATACGGCAAGATCGAACTGGTTGCTTCCCAAATCACCGCCGGTATTCGTACTCTGGACAATCATCTTCTTGCCAATCAGTGGCGCAGAAGTAAATGTCAACTCATAACAAGCACAGCACCACGTTGACTCGGATCCCCCACTGATAGCAGTGGCCGCGTATCCATAAGCCAGAGTCTCCGAGACAGCCCATGGACTTTGGCTCGAACACATATAGGCGCCGCCACTGTTGCATCCCGAAACAGCGTTATAATTTGTGAGAGGGTTGTCGCTGGAATCACAAGAGGTAACGGGGTTGGAACCGCTGGCGACAGTGAGTTTTCCTGGCCACCCACAGGATGCCTTACAGCAATCCCAGTAGCGGGTTGTGGTTCCCGTTCCCGAAGCCGCGGAGGTAGCTTGGATGAAGAACGGCAGAAGTGCCAGGAGGATCTTTTGGGGAAGCGCCATATTGAATATATTGAGTTTTGTACAGAAACAAAAAAGCAGAGACGAAAGTCTGGGGCAACCTCCCAACTTAAAGCATTTCCAGCAGCAGCTTCATCGCACCGCCTCACTCCGCAGCATGAGATCATGGACTTAGCATCTTCAATCTGGAACGCCGTGGCAGTATACACGACGGGCCGCAAAGGTGAAGTTTGCGCTTCCTCGTGATGTTCCCCAATTTCTTCATGATTATCCGGGCTGGGGCAATATATGTCGGGCTTGGGAGTGCGCGCCATTGGCTCGTTTGGGGGGAGTGCGTACCGGGCAGCCCCTGATCAGGCTGCACTTTCGGAGCACTCTGCCGGGTGTGGGGAATCTCGCCCACGAGGGTCCGTAATTAAGGTACCGGAGCGTTCGTTTTCAGAAAGCAGCTGGAGCGCCGTGGCGGCGGTGAGGTGCGCGTATTATGTGCTGGCTTGCCCATTGTTCAGTTCTGGAGCGTTGGGGGGAGCGTTGGGGGGAAGTGCGAGTGGGATTCCGTCGAGAGCGAGAGCCGGAAGGCCTGTAATTATACTACATCAGTTCACCTGTCCGTGCCGAGCAGCTTGGTGTTGCTAAAAGGAGAGCTGTGTTCGGAGGGAAACCAACCCGGATTGTACACGAGGTATATATCTTTCAGCCTTTTAGGCTTAGGCCTCGACCGGATCTCCAGCTCGAGGAAATAGATTGCGTATATGAAGCAATAAAGGGATCTCCGCAATGCACCGATGACATGTCAGCAGCGGAACGTCCCATCATGCCACAACTTGATATCACGTGTAACACGTGATACCCCGCAGACATGCGGACATCACATTCTTATCAATCGATGCCACATAGCACAAGTATTAATTGATAAGAGCCATACTAAACGGATAAAGTAACAAGGATCGTAACAGTTGCCTTCAGCTAATAAATTACTCTCAGAGCCATCCCTGGCTATTTTAATTTGGACCCACGGCTTTAGAATGCACCCGTCTTCAATGGCATTCGCTATCTCGGCGACAATAAATGAGAGATAAACTTTTAGCATTTATGCTTTAGAACATTTAAAAGTCTGGATGTCCGAATATCATCAATTCCCCAAGTGAATTTAACATTCATTATATTCTAACTTAACTACACTCTCTTGCCTGGAGACACTAAAGGATATGAGTATCTCATCTAAACTCCCAAACTTAACGCGATTAACCTTATAATATCTGACTGCCCTAACCTCATACGCCAAGACCGACCAGTCATTCACCTGCCAAGAAAGATATATGGCAATTCGAGAAATCACACGCACACCCCATTCCCCTCACCACCATATCTTAATCCTCTTCAGATCTATAATAGGATATAGTTAATAATACGTAATCGATGAAATCATATTAAGAGACATTTTCGATTTATTTCACAATTTTCCAGATTTCAGTTTCTTTGGAGGAGGAGGACCAGTAGAGGTATTTGGGGGTTAAGAGGGTGCTGTTGATGTTGGAGAGGTTGATGTTTAGAGTCGAGGTTTTTTTCTAAAAAAAAATAGGGGTTTAAGATGTATATTCGTTTCTAAATAGGGAAATGTTAGGTTAGTAGATTGTCAAGGGAAATTTTGGGGATTGTGATGGTGGTTTTGGTAATTTTTTAGAATGTATCGTAGGAAGGAAAAGTAGTAAGGTTTTTAGAAGGTGTAACTCGTAGCTTGACGTAGTTGACTCGCCCACTTGAGTCGCAATATTTAGAGATCGCCTCGAATTAGACTTCGGCACCGGTTTTTTTAAAAAAACTATCTAGCACCTCGGCCAGACGACTTTTACTCTCGGCTAAGTCTAGTTGACGAACCATTTGTAACACCAGGTTTTAACCGAATGCAAGTTTTATATAGTAGATATTTAAAAATAAGCATACTAACTCATTTGAAACAACAAATAGAATCTGTAAGTCCCCTTCTGACTTGCTACTACTTGCCTATTCCTAATACTACTAAGAACTCTCACAAAACACTAAACAATAACCAAACGCCTCCTCTCAGCATTAACCTGAGCCGGATGATTAATCTCCTTCTCCCTCATCTCAAAATTCATCTCTCCAACCCTAAAAAATCCTACACGCTGAAACGTACCATCTACCAAATCCCTCAGAAATAATCCTTCCCATCTAGTACGGATATGATAACCAAGTATCATACAATAAAGATTCCCATCTTCATCGTCACCATCGAATTGAAGAGCAGTACCATCCATGATTGTGGTTGAGAACCATGGTTCCGGAACACGGTTTATGGGAAGGAGGTAGGCGTCGATTTCAAGAAAACCACTTTTGACGCCAGCGTATGGTGCTTCTCTATGTAAGGGCTCTGTAAAACATGCTATGACGATGGCTTCTGTTCTTGTTGCGTAGGGTTGGTATGTTGATGGGAGAACAATCTTTCCCATCACAGAAGCCCAGGACCAACTCGGAGCAAGATAATCTTGCGATTGCACAGTGGATTCGTACAATGGCCTTGACCACCCGAGCTGAGAGGTAAGGTTCTTTATCCACATACCAGCTACATAGCGGCTGCAAACCATAGGCTGGAAAACTTGAGCAATACCAGCTAGAGCCGGAAGTTTGTCCGCCGCAAAGGTTAACTCGAGAGGGATGTAGTCCTTTAATAATGCCTGCCATTTAAGCCAAAGGTCTTTATCTTGAGCAGATAATCGAATATTAGGGCCGTGAGATTGGCCGGCACAGGTTTGTCGATGAGCATGTGTTTGATTGCGGAGGCTTTCCTGAATATTCAAGTCGACATTATCTTGTGTGGAATAATGTGAAATGCAGGACCAGTTGATGCCCCGCCTCGAGAATATAAGAAGTCTTGATGTTAAAACAGTTTCTTGAAAAGCCCAAGCACGCGTAGCAAGTGCCTCCTTTAAAGACGAGCCCCCAATCTCGGGAACAACGCAGATATCTTCGAGTGCATCTTTATCTGTAGCAAAAGGAATAATTATCATCCCATCTTCGACTCGTGGATGCAGAAACCCGTCATCAACTCTGGCCGGGACTTCTGCTCCTATTACAACGGTTGCATTTTTATAGATGAGATGCATACTATTAATCTCCCTAGCCATATCTGAGGAATCGTCCTGGAGGATGCATAGAGAGTCGATCCAAAGATATCGTAGCCCAAGTTGCTTCGTCACGAAAACTGCGTCTTGTAAAGTCTTCGGCATCAAGGAATATGAAATATGTTTCTTCATGGTTCCAAGAGAAACAGTATCTGTTCGGAATAATTGTGGCCCACCCCAGCAATAACTAAGCGCACTATACTCCCCCGTCTCGCCTAACTTCGGGGTAGACAAGAACATATCCTCAACGTTAACGACACGAGTGGGTAGGACTGGTAAGCCTTTTGCTCCGCATCTTCGGTGATACTTCAGACAGGTCGTGAGCCAAGAGCGCATCTGCTTGGCTGCGACTTCGTTGCTATCGTCCAGGTTCGGACCCGTGGGAAACGTGAACGTGGACTCTTGTCTAGCGTAAGGTAGAGTGTTCCTCTTCTTCAAGCTAGATACTTGGCCTGGTTGAGAATAAAGGCGAAAAAATTGTGTGGTGACTTGGGTCGGGTGTTCAAAGTAAATCCCCAATCGACCAAAATCCCTCAGATTTGTCCATGTGAGAACAATTCTCATATCGGGCGAGCCTCGCTGAGACAACGAGGTAGTGCTATTGACGAGCTCACAAAACTTGCAGCCGCGGGTTGCACAATATGCCAGCTGAGAACCGTCATGGTGTTTGAATAGGGCCCCAGAATTCGAGAGATGAGTGAACGTCTTGAGGCTGAAGGTAGCACGACATAGCGCGCAGAGGTTGTCAGAAGAGAAATTGATCAGATATTTATTGCAGACCTGATCTCCGAGCAAGTCCTTCCGACTGAATATAGAGGGACTTGGATTACTCTTTAGATATCGGAAATCATTCACACGATAATCGCCCCTGGAAGAAATCCGCTTCAAGGATTCCGAGGAAATCTGCCTCAACCATTGTTGTGGTCGAGTCCTGGATTCGGGCTTGGAAAACATATGCTGCTATGTAAGCGTAACGCAAGGCGGAGTTCTGCCATGCTTCAAAAACAATGTGTCCTATGAGGTTAATTTATAGTGCTGACGGCAGCTGAAAATAACGGTGAGAGGGAGGCTGAGACGGGGCTGAAGAGGAGCTCCTGCGTGGGGCTTGCAGTTAGCGCCCTAGCTTGCATTCTTCTGGAGGAATGATCAGAAAAAAAAAGGTTGACGTTTCCAAATTGCCCTTCTCTCTAGACACTTGTCAAAAACGATCTCTCTCTGGGCTCATATTGCCCCATTACCTCGTCCATATCTCTTCTGAGGGCTTTGTGCTGTCTCATTTTTCAGCTGCCTAATAATATTCTTATCCACCTCCCTCTTCAACTCAAGATCCGTAATTTTCTGCTGAAGTTCAGTAATCTTCAGATCTTTACTTTTCAGCGCCACCCTCGTGATATCTCTTCCTTTCGCAATTCCAGAAATCTTGAGGGCGTGTTTATTGAGCAGAGTCTGGAGCTTCGCGGAAGTATCTGCATCTATATTCTGATCTTTGAGAACTTCCATAACTTCTTCCGAAATGTCGTAGGTAAGTTGAGGCTTATCGCCTAACATCCCTAAAGGCTCGGTAGCGTCCCGAAATCGACCTGGGGTAGGTGTTTGCGATGGACTGTGAAGACCAACATGGGATCGCTCGTTGCCATCCCACATCCCTCCTTTTAATCTTGACGAAGGTGTGGTAAATATATCCTCGTCCCTTATGGCGTTACTCATGGGAATTTTAGTTCCCCTGCCTCCGGTCATGGGTGTTGGCAGCGTTTCTTCATCCCTCTTCCGCTTACTGCTTGGGGTCAAAAAAGTAGCTATCTTGACAGTCTTTCGAGGAGTTTCGTATGATGGTAATGCAGGTTCCGAAGTTTCCACTGCCTCAGCAAGTTTTTTTTCATCCTCCAAAGTCAGTGACCAGTTCCCAAATTCGTCATCGTCTGAACTTCCAGAGTCTACCATAATTCTCTTGCTCGGTGTAGGTTGCGCTTCGGACGCTTTCTTGGTATTCGCAGGTGTCCTTGCATCTTCTTCCGATTCGGATCTTGAATTTGCAATAACAGCTCGCATTTCCCGAGGATGGGCTTCCGAATCCCATAGAAAGAACCCGCAGGTCTCCTGTTGGCTTTCTTGACATGTATAGAACCATCGTCCTTTATTGGGGCCCTCCTTCTTCACTTGGAAATGTGCGGCGGGAAGTCGAGGGGAACAGTTGCCTATTCAATGTCAGTAATCCACCGTTCATAGCAAAGATGTGCTGCGTACAATTCCATATGCCATTCGAAAACAGGCCCTTGAGAGGGACTTTCTTGGGCGTGCTGAATAAGGTGGATGCTGCGCGTTTTTTCTTTGGTGTGGTGAACATTGTTGATAATGGTGGTGTTTTGCTTGTTGATGTTCGCAATATGCTTTGATTTCGCAATATGCTCGATTTTGAGTTTCTGCAGAGTTTTAAATCCTCAGCTGGGAAGCGATGAAGATGCGACAAAGCATTTGATATAGCTTTGAGATAATCGTCTGCGGGGCATGATGTTTACCTGGAGTTCTGTGGTGGTGGTTGATACCCAGCCAGCCTTGTTCACACGTCAACCAGCTAGGCAGCCTCGTCCAACTCACCGAGGTCTCAGCCTCAGGCTTCAGCCTTATTCATCCCGAAGTCAAAGTCAAGGTCGGCACTTTTAGGAACGGTCCGCTCTCACACCTCACCCCTCATCACCCCACTCGATCTCAGATACAGATCTACGACTCAGCCAGGGTAAGCTCAGGGCAATGGCACCTTATTTTAATTCAACATCTTCGGCTTCGCCGCGAGTTATTTTCGATTTTGTAGCAAAACTTCGACAGCCCCCTCGGTGAATACCATGAATGATCGAACTTCATTATTGGTTGGTTGGAAGAGTCACAAGAGACAATTCAGAAGAGTTATGCACTAAATATATTTGCATCAACAACTCCATTTTGACTACTTTCATTGCCGCCAAAACACTAATGCCGCTGTTTCTTAAAAGCTATGTTACAGGGCTGAAACCTACCCCCCAAAATATCACGATCGCCCGTAAATCAGAACAGCAAACCAACGACAACAGTTTAGTACACACGCTTGAAAGGAGGGACGGCCTTGCACTCATTCTCATCCAATGTATGAGAAACAACCGCTCTGTATGACAAGTCGACCTTTCCGTGTGGCTTCTTTTGGAACGTCAGACTGTGCTTCATCCAGTTCTTGTCGTCTCTGTCTGGGAAATCTTCTCGGGCGTGGGCACCGCGAGATTCTTTTCTTGCTGATGCCGCTTCGGCGGTTTGAACACTTAAAAATTAGCATATGTTGTTCGAGGAGGCAGAGTAGTACTTACGCGCAGGTCAAAAGATTCCTTAATTCCAAAGTCTCGACCAAGTCCGAGTTCCAAATCATGCTTCTATCCTTAGTTCCAACATCCTTGAATGTCTGATCAACCGCGTGAATCTTCTGAACACCTTCATCCAAAGAGGACTGGGTTCTGAAGACGCTGACATCAGCTTGCATAGTCTTTTGCATAGCCAAACGAATCTCGTGTGTAGGCTTTGGTCCATCAGCAGTTCTGATGGCATCGAGGGTAGCAATGGATTCAGCACCCGCATCGGCACTGATTTCCTTGTGTGGCATACCGGGCTCAAAGTTATCACGAACGGTGTGAGATACAGCACGACCGAAGACAATCAAATCGAGTAGAGAGTTAGCTCCCAAACGGTTGGCACCGTGGACAGAGACACAAGCTGCCTCGCCACATGCAAACAGCCCTGGAACGACCTTGTCTTTCCCTTGAGCATCCACTGTGAGAACTTCACCAGTATACTTGGTTGGAATACCTCCCATGTTGTAATGAACGGTTGGTAAGACAGGAATAGGTTGCTTTGTGACATCAACACCGGAGAAGATGGACGCTGTCTCTGAGATACCTGGTAGGCGTTCGGCCAAGACTTCAGCAGGTAAGTGGCTAAGTTGGAGGTAAAGATGATCCTTCTCGGGACCGACACCACGTCCCTCACGAATTTCCATCGTCATAGATCGTGAGACGACATCACGACTGGCCAAGTCCTTGGCAGTTGGCGCATATCTTTCCATAAATCTTTCGCCTTCGGAGTTGAGAAGATATCCACCTTCTCCACGAGAACCCTCCGTTATCAAGCAGCCAGCGCCGTAGATACCTGTTGGATGGAATTGAACGAACTCCAGATCCTGGTTTGGAAGTCCAGCCCTGCTAACCATGGCCATTCCGTCTCCGGTACAAGTGTGTGCAGAGGTACAACTGAAGTAGGCACGTCCATAACCACCAGTAGCCAGAACAGTGTTGTGTGCTCGGAATCGATGTAGAGTTCCATCTTCTTGGTTGTATGCAATAACACCCTTGCATTCACCATCCTCCATAATTAAGTCCAAGGCGAAGTATTCGATGAAGTAGTTGGTGTTATGCTTTAGTGATTGGCCATAGAGAGTGTGAAGAAGAGCATGTCCAGTTCTGTCAGCGGCAGCGCAACATCTGTAGGCTTGTCCACCCTTTCCATAGTTTTGTGATTGTCCTCCAAACGCACGTTGGTAGCTGTAAGGGTCAGTATTTGCCTCCTAATATCTGTACTCCAGTGTTAGACCTACATTTTGCCCTCGTCTGTTCTTGAGAAGGGGCAGCCATAGTTCTCTAGTTCAATAACCGATTGGGGTGCCTCTCGGGTCATATAATGTATGGCATCTTGGTCCCCTAGCCAATCCGATCCCTTGACTGTGTCATACATGTGCCATCTCCAGTCATCCTTGTGCATGTTCCCCAGAGCAGCATTGATTCCCCCCTGAGCTGCCACTGTGTGACTTCGAGTTGGGAAGAGCTTAGATATGCATGCCGTGTTAAATCCTGCCTCGGCAAGCCCAAAAGCAGCACGGAGTCCTGAACCACCCGCACCCACGACAATCGCATCGTATTCATGGTCCTGCGAAACCATTAGACATGTGCTAATCCGAAGATCCAGAGTATACACACAATAACCGGGTATTTATGGCTAACGAATGGCGATGCTTCCTTCGCTCGGAGGGGCGCATGTGTGATAATTCGTGCTGGAAAGTGTCAGCCTCAATAGAATCTTCGCAGAGCCTCTGGATCCCGTCAAGGCATACCTGCTGGCCGCGTGGAAGAAAAATTTCGTGTCTGGGACCTCAATACCTTCGAGAGCTGCAAATTGTATCAGCAGCGCCCACCATCTGCCCATTACCGGCCGAAGTAGGAGCTAGACTTACCGAAGGACCATGGTTGAATCTCCGCATTGCAATTGAAGACATATTGAATGCGACTATCCAAGCACGAAGAGAGGAGAGCGATGGAGGCGAGAACAGATCAGCGTGTTTAGAGGCAATTGTTCTAGTCAATGGTCCGGCGGTGCTTGCATCGGTTGCCCAAATGCTCTAGAAGTGTAGCCAATGGGCGGGGTGATGAAAGCTGCTGACCAGGGCCCGACTCTTTCTCAGCCGAGGATAGGTCACGTGTTTGGCGGGATGTTTCGCGAAAATGGAAGGTACGGTATGCACGATTCCGAGATATGCTTAGTCATTGAATGATGGGCATATAAGGGTGCAACCACTTCTTATTTCTTAGGTTGCAGGGTGCTTTGCTCTATCTTTATTAATCGGCACTGTTTATATAAATTACTTCATATTTCTGTAAAGTTTATATGTAATAAACCCTAAGAACTTTAGTCTAAAGCTTAACATGAATGGAAGGCTCGTGGGGACTTCGAACTCAATCAATCACAAGAATATTTCTAATCATATTAACTATGTCTCGAAAGCCGGTGTACCGAACTAATTTCTGCTTCCGAGAAACCTCCATGAGTATAAAAGAATCACGGTAACATCGCTGAGGTTGAAATAAGCTCGACTTAGTCCCTATGCCTTTTCATTTAATAAATCTAGGGTATTCTGATCTAAGAACTCACCAACGTACCACGAAGCTGTACTTAGTCTTTGTCTTATCTCCTGTCTCATCTCCTCCATTTGTTAACCAGCACTTTTTAATATTGCAACAACCATCAAGCATTCAGACTTCGTCATTGAGCCCCATTCTTCAACGCGGACGCTGGTCTATTCGAAGTAGACACAATAAAGTCTTCATAGTCTCGTCGGAAGTAGAAAAAGAGGCACCTCTAGAAGCGACTAAGCAGGATAAGAATATATCCGGATTTGACTTACATAGATGACAAAAGCGATAAGATTACCCGAACCCCCTCAATAGATCGAATAATGCCTCGCGAAGCCTAGAAACCCCTCATTTACTACTAATATACAACCCTTTAAACTAGGCGAAGATAAATTTTGCCCTCCTATCAAGAGTTGAATTTAATTCTGAGAGACTCTCTATAGCTAATTCTAACTAAGGCAACAACGGCTATTACGAAACATTTCCCAATGTAGCTTAAACTTTCTAGGAATACTTCCCTACTACACATTCGATGACCATCTGAATGCAACAAATATGGACTGGGATACTACACATCTCCCGCCTCCGCAATCAAATTCATCAACAATAAATTCCTCGTTAAACCAATCGGCGTCCTTCGATCTCTACTGTGGTCCTACTGACCTCAGCGGTCTATATTCATGGTTCACATTCCCACAAAACACTCAACCCCAACCACAGGTGCTGGAAAATCAGCAAACCCCCTAAAGCATAGAGATCAAAGAATGTGAAGATAAAGCGGGACAGATAATGACCCTTAAAAAAACGAATATCAGTTCTTTGGTATTATACAACGTGATGGATGTTTTGATGAAAAGCAGGACGAAGTTCAAGATCGAGAAGCGTTGAGTCTGTTTTAGGCGCGGTATTAGACTTGGGCGAAGGCGGTTCTTAGTCATTCTAGACTGTGAATTTACGGGCGATTTATAGAGGATTTCTTTTGGCGTTTTTTTCAATGTGGCACTAGGGTTGGCGTGGGATGGTTTGCGAAAGGGTGGGAGAATTTGATTAGGCTGAACTAAATCTGCATGACTTGGATTTTGGGTGCGCTTGGTAATTAATGCATATAAATGGATGAGATTAGAATTACTGTATTTTCAACTTCTAACTCTAAACTCCATGCCTAAAATTTCATAACGTTTGTCGTGGGAAAGCCTTTGCTAATTTTTTGTCTTGCCTATGCTTATCAGAGGGGACAAAGTCTTGCCATTGGAAATATTTTATTCCTATGAATTCAAAGCTGACATCAACCAAAACGCATAAGGACTGCTGTCAGAAATTAGAGTTACAATGCATTTCGAGGAAATAGTTTAACAAGGCATATAGGCTAAAGTCTGTGTGTGGGGGGCGTCACACGGCAAGTCTTCCGAGCCTGTAAAATCCTTGTTGGAAACAAAATATCACGGCGCAGCACATATAGATGTACAAGCACTTAAAATAATGAAAATTCTCAAATATCCCTTTCAAGCTAACTAGAAATAATGATATCAACATTTTTTTCTTTCCTCTACCTTATCATCACCTTGAACTCGCTTAAAACCCCTTTGCTGCCTCAATAGTTAGGCACCAGGTATTATTTTTTTTCCACCCAACTCTATTTACGAATACATAAACCCCTAGAAGTCCTTCAATCCTCCAATCTGCAAGAAAAATCAAAAAGGGTTGCAAAATTGAGATGAAATAAAATAAAACATAAAACCATCATACCCGACCAGATCCTACACTCAGCAACTATAAATCCGCCAATATCTCGAGATCTTCTCTGCAAGGGTATCCATACCCAAAATTAGTATTAATTACATAATTTCCATAATTCGAGAACATAATATAGGAGATAAAGGGCGCTTACAAACCGTAGCCATTGGATGTCCCTGAGGTAAAATCGGCATCGCCGAAGCATCCACGACTCTCAAACCATCCACACCAATAACCCTCACCTTGGTATCAACCACCGAGTTCGAATCATCCAACTTATCAATCTAGCAAGTACAAACCGCATGAAATATCGTACTGAAGCTCTGTTGGATGAAAGTCCAAATTTCATCATCCATGATTACTGAACTGGTACCCGGAAGTATTCTACTCCAATGACTATTTTTTTACATGGTATTGATCCCTAGATATCTCGAGTTCGTTTAAATGATTCTATAGCGGCTGCTTTATCGGCGGAGTGGGTGAGCTAGTTTAGATCGATGATTGGAGAATCGGATGCGTCGGCGCTGCATATTGAGACTGTAATATTGCGACTATACCGGCGACGATGGTTGCGTAATTGTAGCTGTCTATGGGGTTACCTTTTTGGAAATTGGTGGAGTAGCCGAAATAGCCACCGGGAGTGATGTAATCAATCTCTGGCTAGTCGGATGAGAAATAGGAAAGGGAGGTTAGAATCTCGTTGCTAAAGTTGAAGGTGTTTCGAGGGAGTCTCTTCCATTCTGGGTAGTAAAATATTAGCTAGCATTCTTGTTGAGTCTTATTACAGGGACTTATCGAAAGCATCAACGTTGGGGCTGACCAGAGGGCCTTGGCCTTGCTTGTATTCCTGGACGGAAACAGCGGCGTACGCTGGGTCTCCCATTGCTGACCCTGTGATAACGTTGACACGGAAGGTAGTTCCCAAGAACGTGATACTAGGATTATTAGCTCTGCATGAAACAAAGTTCAACGTCTAGAGGCTCGTAGTTATATTCTGTCCCACACCGGGTCTATCCGCCAGCACTGGAATTCCATACTGGATCAAAAGACTTACAGGTCCAACTCCCGAGACCATCAAGAGTTGTGGCGATTGGAAAGACCCTGCAGAAAGAATAACTTCTCTCTTAATATTGAGAGTATACTTCAAGCCACCGGTGTCCACTTCAACACCTGTTGCCGTCTTGTTATCATCAAAGAGGATCTTCTTGGCTAAAATCTAGGGGGAAATAATCAAATTTGGGTTTTCTTTGAATAAGGCGGGTTGGAATGAGCCATTCAACTCTCCACTTTAAAACCCGTTGATTGGTTTGATTCCAACATCGGATAAGCCCCCTTCAACCCAAGTTCCAAAAGCGCCAGCATGGTTTGGGAAAATAACGGAAAGAGGACCGTCGACGCCAAGAGATGATTCATTGTATGAGGGAGTTGCGCTACCAAAACGTCTGCTTGCTTCAGATAGGGTGAAATTTTAGCTCTTCATGAAATAAGGGTAGAAATTGTCATAGGTATAGCTCTCATCCCCAACAATATCTGCCTACATGTCATAGGATCCGCGAGTTCCAGAATGATCTATTTTATCTTTTAGTTGGCTTTCACCAAAGGGTCCGACCCTCCTTAAAGTTGCTCACAAGCCATAGAGTTTCGTGCAGAGTTTTCACCAAGCATTTTCCTCCGGGGGTCGTGTATTGTGGCATTCAAACCTCCCCGTATCCGGGGTTAATAGCCATTTGACATGAGGTAGCAAATAACCTTGCACACCTTTTGTGGTGTTGTTACAAAGCCCCAGTCTGCTCTTGGCTGCCAATTATCGACATCTTTACCTGCATAATTGATATCCTAAGCTGGGATTTGACCCATATTTCCATTGATTAGTTCATAGAAGCTGCCTGCTTCAACCACACCGACCAGAAGAGTTTGATTGTCAGCAAGTCTGGTTGTAATAACCAACCCAGTCTGCCCGCCTCCGACCACCAGATAGTCGAAGTTGTATGTCTAGCCTAGGATACCAAATGATGAAATTAACAGCCAACCCCTTGGAGGAACCGGGATACAACTGCTTTAGCCGACCAATGCTGCGACTCCTAATGCGATGGAACCCACTATTGCTACAGCGAAGGTTGAATATGCAAGCCGGGATGTTTAGTGGCAACGCTTAGCCCAAAATAATTAGAGAAGAAACCAATGCATGGACAAAGAGTGAACTTGATAACAGGAAAAAGAATGAGGTTATATTCTCCCTCTCGGAAACCGACTCACGAAGACAACAACATATTACAATCCTTTGCACCTCATGAAATTACTCTCTATAGGCACCGAGTAATTGTTGAGGAAATTTTATGATGGCTTAAGCCTTGGTGCAAGTGGGCACCGAACTACATCTCCCTATACCCCAGGAAGTTTAGCTTTCTCTAAGCTCTCAAACGGGCATTGAAATTTGAGCTCCAAAGCTTCCTTGGCCACGTGTTGCCCTGAATATTGCTATTATTATGTGAAGATGTAGCCGAGCAGGCCCAAGGCCAGGGCATAAAAGGTCAACTCATAAGTATAAACCCAGCGTGGAGGCAAAATACTGACAGTTGGGATATCCGTGGATAGGTTAAGCTTCTTACAATCACCATTGGTGCATTTGCAGGGAGTGGTATGCACTCCAGTCATTTCGCCCTTGCCTCGAAATCCTACCTGGAACGAGGGTGGAGAGCTAGTGCAGGCCCGAGTAAGGAGCTGACATCAGCAAAGCGTCGGTAAGAACTATAAGTTGGTGTTGGAACAGCCCACCGGAGCAGTTTCTCAAGCAACAAAGTGGGTAGATTGACTTTATTACTCAATTGAGGTCCTTCTTATCCACATTCTCATTCACACCCACCTTCCCATACACTTTCCCATTCATTTACAAGCAGTCTTTCTCTTCGCTCAAAATGGCTTCTCTCGCTGGCAAAGTTGCGGTTATCACGGGCGCATCAAGAGGAATTGGAAAAGCCACCGCATTGGCGCTCGCAACGCGGGGTGCCTCGATCGTTGTTAACTATTCCTCCGACTCTAGTGCCGCTGATGCCGTCGTTGATTTAATCGGAGCTAAGAATGCTATCGCTGTCAAGGCTGATGTGAGCACACTTAGTGGGGTCGAACAACTGATCCAGGAATCCGTCAAGCGCTTTGGCAAGATTGATATTCTTATTCCAAATGCCGGCGTTCTGCCAATGAAGGATCTGGAGCACACCACTGAGCAGGACTTTGACAATACCTTCAACTTGAACGTTAAGGGCCCTTACTTCCTCTGTCAAGTTGGTCAACCCACTCTCCACACTAGCTTGTTTAGCAAACTCACCATGAGTAGAAAGCGGTTCCCCATATGGCAAAGGATTCTCACATCGTCTTTCTCTCGACAACTCTCACCACCGCTTCCACTGTCCAACCCCCATATCTCTTATACAATGCTACAAAGGGTGCTATTGAGCAGATGACCCGAGTTCTCAGTAAAGATCTCGGGAGGAAGAGAATCTTCGTTAACGCAGTCGCACCAGGCCCGACGGGTACCGAGCTTTTCTTCAAGGGCAAGAATGAGCAGCTGCTCAAGATTATTGCTGGCTTCAACCCACAGGGCCGAATTGGTACTCCAGAAGAGGTTGCTGATACGATTGCCTACCTGGCGGGATCACCATGGGTTTCGGGCCAGGTTGTCAGGGTCAATGGTGGAATGGCTTAAGCGTGAAGTGGGGGGGCGGGAGTGGCGTACCGTGGCTAGCAGTGCGGGAGGGGCCGATTCTTGGCGTATGCAGGGGTCGTTCCGAAATGAACCAAGCGACTTGACATAGAAAGGAACCATTAGCAATAACAGAATATCGTTCGCAAAGTTTCTCCTAGTCCCATTGCAAATTTCGTGAAGTATTGGATCTCGCTATAAGCATATCTGCTTTCTCAGGTTACTAGAAGGCCCTTGAATTCCAAACTTACGGACTCATCGCCGCCATGATAACATCCGAAAATTTATATTATCAAAAACTAGAGGATAGCATCTAGAAGTTGTTCCTAGTCTTTCTTTTGTCGTCTTCGGTTCGCTTAAGTGCGCTGGCCGATAGTCATACTTAGAAATGAGTCTAATGGGCCCGAGTAAAATAAAGGCCCCAAGATACCCACGTTGTGGAGTGTTGGATACTTTCCGACTGAAAGATGCGAGATAGCAACCAATTTTCCGGGTTTGCAGCTCGAAGTCTCGTTGGAAGAACTCGACAATTTTCTTAGCGGGGGTAAGATCGATTTTCTTATCTGGTGCTTCTAGAACCTTCGCTAGCCAATTGACGTAGGGGATGATTGAGGTACTAGAGATAGATAGCTGGGGTCTCAGGTGGTCAAATACATCGACCCAAGCTTGACGGATTAGGTTCTCAAGATAGAAGATTTGAGGAGTTGATGATAGTTCTCCAGTGGTAGTAGTTGCTGCCTGGAAGAGAATCTCGGGCATAGAGCGAGAGGCGAGGTCAACTGGAAGCCAGGAAAGCGTCTATGAAAGTTAACACTTGGATCATAGGGCTGGTAGTGGGGAGGACGGTTGGTGGTTACTTAGCTTTGGAAGAGCACCAACGAGCTTCGAGGATTATACCAACGCCGGAAAGTGTTCCGTGGCACTCCACATGCCACTCTTAGAAGAGCCAGTCATTTCCCCGACTCGGACAACGTTCGTCTCAATCTGGTCTTGTTATTCAAGAGCAGATCGCTCGAGAATCTTCTCACACACAAGTTTAGCTTATGCGTTACCGAATTCATCTATGCAGCCATCATCTTGCATTGAAATTTTTAGGACATCAGCGAAGGAACGTCTATGTGTGAAGAGCTCCCAAGAGACAGGTGGCCCTTAACAGGACTTCGGAGGACTAAAGCTAGCTCAAAATACTAGGGAAACTTCGTGAGGAATATAAATACCTTTAATCACGCAATCTTTAAGAAGTCTTCTCACGAAGCAGCTGCTATTGATCCTCAACAGAGTCTCTCTTGTAAGTAGCTTACCAGGCAGTCGAATCCTCGGGATACTTCAGAGAAGATTCCTCCTGAAGATATTGGCGTTTATATCGGTGTCGCCATGGTTAGTTTTCGCGTCACACCTAGTCACAGTTTTCTCTGCACTCGGAGAACTCAGAGCCCCTCTCTGTGGCCGCATAAGCTACCACTTCGGATGGACTGGAACATCGCTCACCTACGACACTGCTTGGACTTCAAGTTCATGAGCCAAGCTCGAGTCAATCCCCAAAAGGTCATCAGCCATGCATCTGGCAGGGTCACTCTGACTCTCACCAATGATCAGAAATTTGCATAAGAATCCCAGCGCTATAAAAGACCCATCGGTTCTGGACGTGCCATTTCTCTCTTTGCTAAATTAGACTCGGAGGGTATGCAAGGGAAGTTAGAGTACAAATCATTCGCGAGAGTCATCAACTATGCCAAGTACTTCCAAGGTGTCAAGAAGATATCTTCCAAGGGCAACGATGTAGCGGCTCTAATAACTATGCCAGTGCAAGATAACTAAGCATTTGTCAACACCTTGATAGATCCTGTTGCTGTCGATAATTTCGCCCAAGTTGCCGCTAATGGGAGGAAAGGATTATCTGAACGGCGTTTACGTCTTCAACCAGAACAAGAAACTGGCAATGCTGATCCTTGGAGTTCGTTTTACGAGAGTTGCAATAGTTTCTCTGGCGAAAGCTATCAGCGCAGCTAGTGCAGCAGAGTCCGATGTTCCCCTCCCATCGACTAACAATTCCACAACTCTCGCCAAAAGAAGCATCCCAGAGTTCAAGCCCCTCCAAGAGCCCAAGAGACCAAAGCAAACAGCCATTGTGCCCTCCAACCACTCTTCAGAAATGTTTTCGGCCACGTTGCGAAATCTACTCAATAAGGTCGTGGATGTCCCCCTGGATTCAATCACCGCGTCCGCAAAGTTTGAAGATCTTGGTATCGACTCTCTTATGAGCACCGAGGTTTTAGCTGATATCAATCAAGCATTCAATGTCGATATATCTTTGTACCAATTCCAAGACCTGCAGGATATCTCATCACTTAGCAGTTATCTCCTTTAAATCTCAGGAGTTTCTACGGGGTCAAGTTCCACTGCCGTCTCCTCCCCAGGCACCATGACTCCGTCTCCCATGGAATCATCAACTAGCACCACAGTTTTTGAAGAGCCCCAAGTAACGAAAGAGAATTCAGTTGCAAATCTAACTAAGCCGATTGCAGAGCTGCTAGAGATATCAGTGGCCATGGCGGCCGACATATGTTTTGGCGATTATGGATTAGACTCTTTGATGAATGAACTATTAGCAAATGACATTGAGGAAGCATTCAGCGTCGGCCTTGATTCCAGCGCAATTTTGGCTGAGAAGCATTTAGCCAACTAGCCCAGAATGTTCTCCCATCTACAGTAGGAACAGGATGTAGTATGCCAAAGCAGGAGCCAAGCGCGATGTAAGTATTATTCCATTAGGGGTCTTCGTAGAGTTGTATTGATTTTTTAAGGCCACTCAATTTCAAAGATATCCCCAGAATGCGAAAAGAATACCCGGTAATCGAATGAAGACTATTCTTTTCAAGCAGGTGGGCCCAACCGCTCCATATACAGGCGCCTATCTTCCTAATGTTGGATCGGTTCGTGCGTCGAAAAGACCAATTTGTGAGATTCCCCTTTCTTATTTTCATCTGCCATCGCTTGTCCCCAAGCTAAAAAATAACCTGAAGCTCTCATGATTCATGGTGGCGGCTACACTATGCTTTCAAGAAAGGATATACGCCCTAGGAAAACGGAGCTTTTGCTAGCAAACGGGTTTCTCTCCGTTAGCATCGATTGCTGACTGTGCTCTGAGACCAACATCATTGTGGCCCCGTGGCGGACGTTTGTGGTGCATTGAAGTGGGTACGAACTGAGTTGCCCGCCTTAGGTTTGAGTGTTCCCGGCCTTTTGATAGATGGAGATAAGGATGCTATTGTGGGTTGGTCGAGGGGAGGAACCCTTTCACTTACACTAGGCTCCACTTCTGCACAAAAGGGTGTGAAGCTACTAGATGCTACTCTTGCCTTCTACTGTCCCTCTGCTTATGAAGCAGATTGTACGTTGAACTCTTTCTCTTCCCAAAAACGATTATCTAAATACAACCACTAATTGCACTCCTTTCAAAATTGCTATTACCTCACTAGTTCCGACGCGTCAGGATCACTCCTCTGCGTTCTTCGGCGGTTGCAAGTACAATTTGTTATAATATTTCAATCGTTTACCCCCTTTAAGTCCTGATTTGAGTCTATGTAATAGATCTTACCTGAGCCTAGGGAGTCTCTTGCGCCTACAAGGCACTGCCACGTTTGCTTGGCATACCTCAATCCCCGCCAAGCCACCTTATCCATTAAATATCTTCACAATCCCCGGACTTACAAGTGGATACTCGGTTCATCTCAGACTCTAGGGAGAAGCTTTCACCGGTCTTGAGCCCCAGCTCGTGGCACGTGCTGAGTTTCTGAACAGAGGGGATGGAATTTTAGGGAGAATAACACTCGAGAAAGAAATTTTGCTTCTATCTATTTTGTATGACTTCGTTCTAGCTTTCTAGTAACTTATTAATGCTGGCTCCCAGGGTTCCGATGCCTCGGTTCCCACGTTTGTTGAAATTGATATCGCTCATAAGTGATTGGTTTGAAGCCAACCTCGTGACTGCTTCGTCATGCTTGCATCCTTCACTTGTTGGGGTTTCGAAATATTCCACTAGCCATTTAGGCAGTGTATATTAAAAATCTAGCATCTCGTCGGCTACGGTTTCGACACATTTTGAATTCTTGAATCCCAAAGTGGGACGTCAGCCACTTAGAGCCCTTGTCTCTTCAGCAACAACGGGCGCTTCCAGATTCTTCTCATGCATGCACATTAACATTTCTTATATCTTCATTTATAATTGCCATTGGGGGATTTTGAGTGGTTCCATATCAAATTTACAATAAGCCTTAATCCTACACATTGTAACTGTACCGCATTCCGTTTCCCTGTTGGCATTCTCCCGGGTCCAGGATCATGAGTCCGGCGGAACGATTGCGCGAAATGCGGAGGACATCTACCGTGAAGCCTAAAGACATATATATTAATATCCAATATATCACCACGCCTTAACACATCACGCTCACCAACATTCCCATACGCAAGGTCCTCATCGGATTAAGCATAGCCAAACGGGTAAATTCCCCTTGTGCCTTTTCACGACTTCGTCATGCACCCCAGCTTTTACCCCAGATATGCACTTTGTCTATTTCCATTGATTTCCCCTCCTTGCGAAATCCGCAAATTCCCCTTTGGAGGAACTTAATCCCTCTGATCCTCCAATGGCACTCTATTGGATTTGCTGTCCATTTCCCGATGATTTCTGCCAGGGCAGGAAGCATAAATTTCAGAGATCCCTCCGTTATTAAAATGTTCCTGAAGCTTTTTTTTTACTCCTCTAATTCTTCCTAATCTTTCCATGGGATTCATCATCATGATGAACAGGTTTGGTTCTTCGTGTTCCCTTTTTGGGGTGGCCTTGTATTGCAAGTTGATACACTCACAGCAGCATATTGACTCGCAAGGATGCTAACACTTCTATAGTTCTTGTCGCCGTTCTAGCACAAGATTTGGCTACACATGGAACATACACAGAGCCAAACACTGGAATTACGTTCTTCACTAGTTCTGAGGCAAATGGAACAATTGAAGGAGATGGAGAGCTCTCAATGGTTTCTTGGGGAGGCTTCACCTGGGGTATCGCATTACCGCCAGATTCGCTCACAATCAATGAATATGAGTATATTGGACTGATCGTGAGTTTGAGCTTTCCATGTGTAAAGCATTTTTGGTTAACAGAAGAAGATTGGTTCAACCCCCAATGGGACAGGTTGGACCGGTATTGTCCATGGCAATGCATATGGTGCAGTGATGCCAAACCACTTGATGCTCCTAGCTTGGCCTACCGGTAGTGGGAACCAAATTGCAACGTCTTTCAGATACTCTCCGTAAGCACTCTTTCAAACCCGGAATTGCCTAGCCAACTTACAATTATCAGCGCCTATCAAACACCAGTAATTTACAGCGGTTCAGCCAAGCTCACGCAAATCTACTCGAGCGTGAATGCAACCCACTGGGTGCTCGTTTATAGGTGTCAAAACTGTCTGATCTTCGATGATCCTTCTCAGACACCCTCCAACGCTACGACATCCGCAGGAACCATCCCCGGAGGATGGGCGCAATCATATATACCTCCTAGTGACCCCACAAATCCCAATGCAGATATCGTACAACACAACAATGGTATGGGAGAATTCCAGATTCAAGTTGCTTCTGCTACTCAAGCATCTTATTCCAAGTGGGCAACCATGACAGCTACCGGCCCTGTTCCAACTGGAACCGCAACTACGACTGCATCATATTCGGCGATTCCAGTACCAACTCAAACAAGCTATGATTACATTGTTGTTGGAGGTGGCGCCGCTGGTATTCCGATAGCTGATAAACTTTCTGAAAGTGGAAAGTCGGTCTTGCTTATCGAGAAGGGAGTGGCGTCTTCTGCCAGATGGGGTGGAAGTAAGTTTTCCCTACCTTTCTTCTCTTCTCCATCTAATATGCGATAGCACTTCGACCTGAGAGTGGCTGGCTGAATGGGTACAATCTGACATGGTTTGACATCCCGGGCGAATGTAACAGAATTTGGAATGGTGGATCTGCGGGAGTTGCTTGCACAGATACAGACCAAATGGCAGGATGTATTCTTGGAGGAGGCACTGCCGTCAATGCAGGTCTCTGGTGGAAGGTATGCTCATGCCAATCAGGTTCTTATCATACACTAACTTATTGAAGCCAAATCCTCTGGACTGGGACGTCAATTTTCCTACTGGTTGGAAATCCACAGACATGGCAACAGCAACTTCAAGAGTATTTGGAAGAATTCCAGGAACCGATCATCCCTCTATGGATGGTAAACTTTATATCCAGTCAGGTTTCGAGGTCGTAAGGCAAGGGCTTGCCAATGCCAAATGGACTAGTGTTACTGCCAATAATGTTCCCGACCAGAAGAACCAAACGTATGCTCACACTCCTTACATGTACGCGAATGGAGAACGAGGCGGACCTATGGCGACTTACCTTATCTCAGCAAACGGCAGAACCAACTTCCACATGTGGCTGAATACCAGCGTAGAAAGAATCAATCGTGTTGGTGGGCATGCAACGAGTTTGAAAGTCATCCCTTCGAACAATGGAGGCAGACTCGGAACAGTCAATCTGACGGCAATTAGTGGTCGCGTCATTCTCGCAGCTGGTGCCTTTGGAACCCCGAAACTCCTCTTCCGAAGCGGCATTGGTCCAACAGATCAGCTTCAAATCGTCAATTCAAGCGTTGAAGGACCGACTATGATTAACTCATCATATTGGATTAACCTCCCTGTTGGATATAATCTCGACGATCATCTCAACACTGACTGTGTCATCTCCCATCCTAATGTAACATACTACGATTGGCCAGCCGCATGGAACACTCCCAACGTGACAGATAAGAATGACTACCTCACCAAACGAATCGGGCCCCTTGCCCAGGCAGCTCCAAATATTGGTCCAATGATGTGGGAAGAGATAACTGGCCCAGATGGTATCGTCCGACAAATGCAATGGACATCTCGAGTTGAAGGTTCAAATGGTGTTCCAAATGGAAACTCGATGACACTCTCTCTCTATCTGGGAAGAGGACAACTCTCTAGAGGAAGAACTGTTATCCAAAAGGGTCTTAATATGGTTGTTGATACCCTTCCATACGGAGATGTCAATGATCTTGCTGCTGTAGCCACAGCTATCGACCATATGGTAGCAGCACTAAGTACTGTCAAGAATCTCACTTGGAACTTACCACCGCCAAAAACATCAGGAGCAGCTTATCTCAAAACTGTAAGAGACTATTTTCTTCTTCAAATAAACAAGCTAATAATTCTCTCTCATAGATACCACTCACCTACGCCAACGTTGGAGCTCGTCGCTCAAACCACTGGCTTGGAACCTGCAAGCTAGGTTCCGATAGTGGTCTAATAGGAGGTACCTCAGTTGTAGACATCAACACCAAAGCCTACGGCACAGATAATATCTTCATTGTCGACGCATCTATTTTCCCTGGTTACTTAACCCCTAACCCTAAACCTTAACCCTAACTAACTTTAACCCTAAGGTATGCCAAGCACAAACCCAAGCGCATTGATTGTAGTTGCAGCCGAGCATGCAAGTGAGAAAATACTTGCATTGCCAGTATCTACCGGTGTCGCTCAATGGAGCCAATGCGGCGGACTGTATTATTTGGGAAGTATGGCTTGCGCTAGTGGGTATACTTGTGTTTTCATCAATTCTTATTACTCTCAGGTATGTTTGCATTTCTTGTTTTCTTCACTTTATAGAAAGTATATTCTAATGTTTTACAGTGTCAATAAATGAAATTTTGGTGAAGATTGGGTATATGGTGAGCGTGATGCATGGTTTAAGGAAGTGGTAGTGGGGTTTAAAGCATATATTTATTGTATATACATTTTCAATAGGTACCGAACATCTTACAAACGCTGTCAAACATTGCTAGTTCCCCACACTTTGTCTAGTGATGGCTCAACGTAGAATTTACATGAGCAAGCTACTTTGGACGATTCGTTGTTTACTTACACCCTCGGATGAAAATAATCCACCAAATCATGACAACCGTTTTCTGCAAAAGCCTTTCAAGTTTTTCTTCTTAAATATAAGCAAGCTTCATCCCTATTCACCTGACGCGAATACTTATTACAATTGTCCTTGAGAGTAATATGCCTGATCCACATAAAGATCCTCGCTACCCCAGAGTTGCCCCTGAATCAAATCAGGCGCTCGGGCCTCTCACCTCCGACAGCGCGAATCTGGACCCTCGAGTCGAGGAAAGAGACAGACTCAAGACCAAATCACGCCCTCTCACCACCACACCCAAGCACAGCCGTTGCTCTTACCCCTCTCCGAAACGACGAGTTGCCAATGTTTGCTCCACCGAGCTCCAATCTCGCATCTGACGCCTGACAGATACACCAACCCATCGCGACGAGCCCCAATACACGCGACACCATGGATCAAGCAGATATCCCCTCACTGCTATCGCGGCTTTCCAGCGAGGAAGATGCCATGAGGAAGATGGCCGTATTCAAACTACAATCCTCAATCAACGATCCCTCCTTCGCAGATGTATTCATTTCCTCGGGGGGATTGAACATCTTGCGCCGACTTATCATGTCCACTACCGGGAACACACTCGCATATTCCCTCCAGTCACTCAGCAGGCTTCTAGAAGTAGATATGGGCTGGGATATATTCGAAGCTAACGGCGCTGGAGAGTTGGTGGAACGACTGGTGGAACTGATTGTCACACATCCGTTGGTGAATATTTTACGAGGGGCAATGTCAATACTGGTTGCGATTGTCAGCCATCCCCAATCTTCGCGGGGTTCGATCAAAATACCCCAGGCTTTTGGATTTCGAGCATTGAAACCGGCGGTTGCAGTCTATCCTCAGTTCTTCGAGATGGTAGTTAGCCAGCTCAATTCAGCCGACCATGCGCTATGTGCCAATGCGTTGATGCTGTTAAATGCTTTGATGAGGGATGCGATTTCGAATGAAAGTGGGCAGGTCAAGGACGGGATGGGGAAGGTTAGTGGGACGGGAGAGGAATGGCCGAAGTTCATAAAGAGGCTACAGGATTTGGGCGTTATTAAAGCGGCATATAATCTGATGCAAAGCTCTGCGCTGCAGGATTTGGCGTATCCTTTGTTGGATTTTCAAGCTCTGACAAAGACTTTACTAGCGAAATGGAGAGATATGAAGGTGGATTTGGAAAGGCCGGAGCACCGACGAGCTCTGAAAGGACTACATTTAGCGAGTGCACCAGAAAGGAAAGATCATTCCGGAGGGACAAGAGTCGATGAATTAACAGAGGGCAACAAGAAAGGAAGCAGGCGGCACAATCCAGAGAAATGGCGAAGACTAGGATTCGAAACGGAGAGTCCAGCATGGGAGTTCGAACTTACTGGATTCTTGGGAATGATGGACTTAACAGACTACGTTAGAAAGCAAGAAGACGGATTTCAGAAGCTGCTCCTCGAGCAATCATCACATCCGCTGCACGAGAGATGTCCGATTGCACGAGCAAGCTTAGCCGTAACTTGTATTCTCTACGAACATTTCGAAGTTGATGAAGCCGATGTCACAGACGCAAAGAACTACTTGATCCTTGATGGCATGAAAAACTACGATAAGATATTCCGCCCCCTCATCCTCCAATGGTCTCGGCTCCACACCGCAGGTCTCCAAGCCTTCTTCCGACTCTGGAAAGCCACAGGAGCAATACAAGAAGACTTCGGTAAAGTCTTCGAATTAGTAAGGATCCTAGTCGAACAAGTAGTTGGCCAAGCATCCCGAACCAAAGATGTTGCAGAAGTAGAAGAAGACCTTGCCGAGTTCGAATATTCCCGCCTCCGAGAACTACAAATGGAATTGCTAGACCTAACCTTCGAAGAAGAATGGGGTCATCATCTCCGGCAAGTCCGAAGTGAACTTAATGTCGAAGCCCTCCAATTCGTCAAAGAACAGCGAATACGTTGTCTCCTTCAAGGCGCCTGGTTCCCTCGTACCATCCACAATCAACTGAATAACGTCGAAGACGGCTTCTCCCAAAATGGCGCTAAAAGAACATCTACTACTTCGTGGCGTTTTGTAAAATTGTCACATAATCGTCGATTCCTCCATTACGCTGACTTTCCTACACAACTGGATAAAGAGCCGCCTCTCGATGACCTCCACGAGAAAATAGACACCGGCACAATTTCATCAGTTGTATCCAACGTCTCAGCCCCCAACGATAGAACTTCAAGTGTATCCAGCACCTCCACCCTAAAAGACCCTTTACAACCCCACCTCTCTAAGCCTACAACCCAATCCACAACAAAAATAACCATCAATTCCTTCCATCCCGACCCCGAAAACCGACCTCATTTTTCCAACTCCGAAGTAGAAGAACGAGCTATCTTAACGCTAACACCACAATCCCATTCTCTGGCTTCGGAATGGTTAGATGGATTGTTAATGCTGTTGAATCAAACACCTATTACGGCTGAGACGAATAAATTGGTTAGCTTGGTTAGCGATTATAGTTTAAAAATTAGGTTATTGAATGTTCGGATCGAGGGAGAGGAGCCTGTCGAGGGCTTGGGTGTTGTACCTAGTAGAGAGGGCGTGGATGAGGACTATTACTTTGAGATTTAGGTTTAGGCTGGGGTTGGCTATATTGGGTTTGTTTCTGTATATGAGCTGGGTTTGGTTGGTTGATGTTTTTAGCCTCATTTGGTGGAGTTTGGAGCTTGCCTTCCCTACCTTCTTTCACCGTTTCTTGGAGATGTTTGGATGGTAAGATATGTTCGGTAAGTCCAGGAAAGACGGAGAGAGGGGGGAGAAAAATTAAGGTCGTTGTATATGATGTGGCTTGGAGATAAGATATTGGAGAGACGTGTATTCTTCGATTACATATTGCATACTAGATACCTACAAAACGCAAGAGAGGAGAGGAGAGGAGAGGAGAGGGGAAAACAGACATGATACCCATTGCTTTGTAGCTTTTTTGTATTTATTTTTCTTGTATGGATATAGATTTTTGTTTTCCTTTCTATTTCATTTCAATGCTTTTGTTTCGTTTCTTGGCCTAGAGAGGAGGTAGTTTTGATCAGTGTATTATAGTGTAGGAATACTGTAAAAATAAAGGAAATTCAACATTTTTAAAGAGGCTCGGTTTCTTCGAGGTAAGTTTAGGTCATTTCCTACTTGCTTTATCTCCCTGCCTGTAACCTTCCATGTGGGTATCCTTTTCGCACTTAACACGAAAATAACACGCGAGATGCAAGGTTTGTTCACGCAAAAAGTGATCTGATTAGTACTTAGAAATATAGCCTCACAGCCTTCGCGATCCCGCACGTCGTAAGGCTCCCATTCCCTAGCAAAGGGGTTGTTAATAGTTGTAGGCGTTGGCACTCCACCATGAAAAGTTATTAGTGGAGAGATAGTTCCAGGAGGTGGCTTCGGTCGTAAAGTTGTAGATTGCTTTTTCAAGCCTCCCTTCAGCTCGCTTATATTGAAGTTTCCTATACTCTAAAGTTTCCTGTCAGTGGTTTCATTGGTTAGGCTTGATCGCACAATTGTAGTTTAAAAATTGCATGGTTCCTTGAAGAAAGGTTTGGCTGGGGTGACGCATGTTACCATGATTTTCACTCCATATATTTACGAATTTCAACATGCCTACTTTTACCTCCTTCATCCTATTACTTCTCGTCGTCTTTACAGCACCCCTACAACTCAAAAATATCACCATTGTAGTGCTAAAAGGCACATCAAATCATTCGGATCCCTACCTACTCCGTACTCCGACGAAATTTCAGAACGTTCTCCCCTTCTTGTTTGGAAATTACCTCGCACATACCGCGACAGTTAAAGCGCTACCAGGAGAGCTTCCGATAGTCACTACGATTGCTATGCTCTATGCTCTCTTCTTTCCTATTGCTAGTGTACTTCGAGGACTAAATGCTACTTCGAAGGTAGCGATTCGCAGCTACACTCCACTTGAACCTGCTCTCAAGGCGGAAGCACTCTGCCACGTAGTAAGAACGCATTCGTGGCGACTAAGACATGGAGACGTAGTTCGTGAGCTCAAGATAGTCCGACCTCTTGCTCCGTGGCTAGTGCGAGTTGGCAATATGCATACCTCAGATGATGTTAACGTAGACGGCAGGAGTCGTAGAAGCGTTGCCACCATTTTGTGCCGAATGGAGGAAACTTCCGATAGCAGGTTTTCTGAGCTAGCTACCTACGAAACACCATTCGAACCAGCACTAACTACAAGCTGGACCAAGCTTAAGGGTCGATGAATTCACGGAGACTGTAGACTGCCAAAAGGTTACTGCCTTGCTATCGTTCCTCGGGAATCCAGAGTCGTCAGCCTAGATTCCCCTTCTTCTGTTCACTACAAGCAGGTTGATAATGAAGACTCTACACGACTTCCATCACGCCTCAAGCCTGCTAAAGAAGTCCCTCCTCAATCGGAGACAGGTGCCTCGAAAACATTATCCCATAGTCCAGACTCTTTTTCCAATGGAACTCTGAAAGAGTGTCTATTTTCGACCAGCTCAAGTCCTAGTTCATAAGCTATGCATTTTCCGAGATCAAAATCAACTTATATACTTATATCTAATAAGATAAATTAAGATAAATTATTACTTTTAATATATATATAGATTATATAAATATCTTACTAACTAAGCTAGCTTATTGGCTAAGGTATATACTTAAATCTATCCCTATACCTCTCTTTTGACGTTTTCTTAACACACTTAGATATATTAAGATCTAACATTAATTACCTCTAACTTCTTATCCCTCACACTTCTTACTAAGCCTAAAACTAAACCTAAACCGAAACCTAGAATAAGTTTCTCAACCTATATATAAATAAATAGATATATCCTCCCTACTATGCAATAACAACTCAACCTTCACACAAAAATAACATTATCTCACGTTTTAAAAAAAACATCACAACAAGAACTATCAAATACTTCATACGAGAAAACCCATGCTCATTTTCATAATTCTATCTATCCTTAACGCTCTTCGTACCTCCTTCCAATCCCATGTTTACCTCATATATCCATGGTGCGATTCATTATTTCTAATAATGCACTCGGTAACCAACGCAAATACCATGCTTTACTCAAGGTAACCTTCCTACTTACGCCATGCTTGCGTGCCTTAATACCCAAACCTCTCTCAAACTCCACATCCTATAACCCAACGACCGCTCTCCCTCATCCCATCTAATCACTCAACACATTCCTCAACATAGTCAAAAATCCCTCCCTCAACTTCTCCATCTCCACCACAACCGGTTTAATCGGTTCTCCGGCAGTCCTCCTCAAATGATCCTGTTTCCTCGCTCTCCTCTTCCTCTCCGCCGCAATAGGATCCAACTCATCCTCCTCCTCCTCCTCACTACTACTCCCCTCCTCCTCCTCGAAACTCATCTCCTGAAGATCCCCCTGATCTAATCCGAAATCCGAGCTTTGGAAAGAAATACCACCTGGTACTAGTTCCACACCTGTAGTGCTATTACCTTCTGCTGCCATCTTTTGACGGGTTTTGTCTTGATGCCATTTCTTACGGGCTTCTTGCCAGGCGATTAGAGAGTCGATTTCGGCAACCACTTTTGCTTTATCGAGTTGACCCATGCTTACAGCGCCGGCGAAGAGGGCGTTGATGTCGAGTTTTCCTCCTTGGGGGCCTTGACGGAGGAATTCGAGGATACCTTCTATCCAGCCCATGAGTTGGGTGAAGAGGCCGTTGTCGTGGGTGTGCACTTCGTGAACGAATTTGTAGAAGTTGTGCTCATGACGTTGGCATAGGTCAATGAAGGCCTGGACTGTTTGGTTGGGATCGGCTGAGACATCTTGTTCACGACATTTGTCAACAACCTATAACAAGGTTAGTATAATATTTTTAGTTTTGGTTACATGTACACACCTGTATCATATCGTCGATAAAGACGGCGAAATCGGTTACACTGTTGTAGACATTTGCGGATTTGTAGACTCGGACCAGAGGTTCGTAGAAAATGGTGAATAGGTCACGGAGTAGTTGAAGCGTAACTGGCTCTTCCACCATACTCAACATCATCTCCTTATCTCGTTGTCTTGTGACCAGCTTGAGGTATTGCTTCAAGTATGAGAAGAGTTGTGCACCCTGCTTCATCTCCTCATCCACATTCTCAACAGCACTGTTCCATGCTACATACGCGTTGAAGATCTTACCAATTTGATCCGGGTTCAGTGCTGGGTATATAAGCTCTGATCTTAGGATGACAACAATTAGGTCGACATCGTCCTCGTTAGATTCTTGCCGGATACAATTCTTGATATCTTCGGCGGCGTTTGAGAATTGGTTGATCTTATCTGTGAAGACAGGCTCACCAATCTTCAGGGACAGAGCATCAATCGACTTTTGGAAACTCCTAATTCCATCGTTTAGTGTCAGAGAGAATATTCTCTGCATGAGTGACCTCGCGCCGAATGGCTGAGCAAGGAAGATATCGAGAATACTAGACATGACAGCTGCCGGGTTGGCTATGCGGATTGCGTTTTTTATAATCGTGTATGGGATCATGGAATGAATCTTTTTTGCCTGAGCAAAAAGTTCAGGAGAGTTATCTTCTGCTAGGAAGAGATGATAGATTGTTGCCGCGACCTCGATCCGGAGCCATTCAGCGAACTTTTGATACTGGATTGTGAGGTCTTGAATAGTTTCCTTCTCTTTGATCTCGCCGAAGAGCTTAGTTAGACCATTGCTCTCAACGATATCTCGTCGGAATCTATTTCAGTTAGTAAATTGCTGCGAGAAATGGGGCTTGATAAAACATACTCTTCCATGTATACATCGAGCTCAGCGGCACGTTGTCTTGCAACCTCATAGAATCGTTTTTGCTCCTCAACTCTCTTCTCATCCATGGCTTTCCTCCTTGAGATATCCTCAACATCTGCATCTGTTGGAGTAATAGGTTCAAACGTCAAGAATTCTGTCATTGCTTTGCTAGAGGCGACCTGTGGGTTGCCTAGCAGATTTCGAAGAAAAGCTCTCAGAGAAATTCTTTGGTTTTCACGCCATAAGATAATAGGCTATAGATGGTTAGAACCTCGTAGCTTAAAGCAAAGGGGGATAATTTACTTCCGACTCAATTCTTCTTGGAGTCAACCTTCCATCGACAGATCTCCTTCCGTCCATGGATGGCTTGGGGGATGATCTTCCAACAGTTTGTGACATATTTCGACGATGATCTATCGTAAAAATTAGCCTCCTCATAGATATTTGTGCCTTGAATAACCAACCTTTAACGGTTAAACTGTTCATTGATGCCTGAAGCTGTGGTACCCCCACAGTAGACATTGAAGATATCGAAGATGCATCGTCGTCGCTACTCTTACCCATAACTCCATTGTATAAGTTTACTGCTGTTGAGTTCTCCTTGTTCTTCCTTGGCATGGGAGGTAAGACCTTTCCTGGTATTTCTTGCCTTAGTCTTTTGTAAAGTCGATGGAAATCGCCATATCGTCTTCCGATGAAGAACTCAAGGTCACCCTTCCTCTTTACTCTCAGAATGAATTCCTGATTATCCAGTCAGTATATAACCAGTGGTTTTTACATTAACCCCCACTTACAGCATGCTTGTGATACCTAATATTTCTCTTCACGGCGGTTGTCCTCACGCCTGCAACATTGACATCCCAGCCATTCACATAATGCCCTTCGGGTAGTGTGTGTAATACACCCGCGTCGATAGCCCCAGCATCCACAACCTCTAATTCAGAGAATCTAATCCTCTCCTCGTATCCGCTCGCAGTGGGTATTCCGGAAACCATCATTAACTCCACCATCTTTTGGCATTTGATCGATAATTTGCGTCTCTTGGTCTCCTCTAATCTATCCTCTGAAGATGAAATATGTTTATTCGCAAAACTTTCCAAGAACTGCGCCATCCATTAGCACTATCCCCCAATATCAAGCAGGAAGGGTGTGTTCCCCGCACGCACCACTTGTAACTTGTCCTGCCAGAACTCTTTCTCCTTTGCCTTATCCAAGAACGGGAATTCGCGGACATGATGTACGAAGATAAATCGAAGTATTGGCAGTTCCGAGTCTAGAGGGGAGATTTCGCCAAAATCTGATTTGAACGGGGCGCCAAAACGTTGTAGAGCAGTGGGGGAATTTAATTCGGTGATTTCGAACTTGACTTGTTGCGATATCAATTCGCGTTTGAGATCTGCCAGTCTATTAGCCTTCTGCAGAACATCTTCCCATCTTCTGAGCCATACAATGTTCTTGCTTTCCCGTAAGCGCTGCTCCGGGCGCTCCTGGAGACTTCGGTGGCTTTGCAAACCCGTTTTGAGCCATATTGATGCTTTTGTTGATATCGGTTCCAAATTGTAATTTAAAAGTAAAAAAACAATAATCCCCACTAGCAGAGACGTAGCAAATCGTTTTCTCCTCTGCTGACACAGCTACCTAATGCTTATTGGGGATTTCGCGAGGTTCCTGTGGTTGGCCTCTGGGATTTCCTGGAGCTTACTGCGCCTTTAGCGGGGTATTTTTAGAGCGGCTTTGCTGTGAGGGATTCCCTGCAAATATACCTCGGCGGCTGCTTGCTGTGATTAAGGGATGTACTTGTGAATCATTAAAAGGAGCAAATTAGAGGATGGAGTGAGTAGTGGAAGAAGTAGAAAAGCAGCGGAAGGAAGGCAGATATGTTGCTGTGGCTGGTCGCCCTCTAGCCATGCTTGCTCTGGGGGATTTTGGCAGGGGAGGGGTTGTCGCAGTGGCTTGGAACCTCGTCATCGCGCTTGCATCATTTGGGGCTTGCGAACAGCACTTGCAACAACTGTACGCACCATCACATCACGCTTTGTAATTTTGTGGGTGATAGGTCCCCTCAATTCGTTTGGATTCACAATGGTTCAGCGCGTATTATGCGGGTGGTTATTCCACCAACTTCTGCGGGCGCCATCCGACTGTAATAACTACCAGAGGCACAAGGCGCAGTCATGAGGGAATTGATCCCAGAAACGTCTCACATGCGTGCTCAAATTCCCAATGCTTGAAGCACAGCAGCTGACGAATTAGGCTTCTCTGTTTCTTCACGGCTGTCTTGGGAGAAGGCATCGCGGTTAATTGGTAGGTATTTGCAATTTCTATATGGGTATCATATGCTTTGACACGCCTTGGAACTCCATCATAACTCGTCAAACACTCTTAGCCTCGGGTCTTCAGGTAGCCTCACATCTGCTTGCTTGAGCTTTTCGAAGACGTTTTGGGTATCCTTGGGAGAAGACTGGTTCTGCAGCATCTCGAGACCCGGGGCTACCCCTAAAAGTCCTGTTGTATTCCCAGTTGGTGATGAAGTGACTGCTGTGTTGGCGGGTGTGTATTGGAAGACGGCCAAGAGAAGTATTATTGCCCCAATGACCGAGACAAAAATCCAGAATATCTTAAGCCGTTTCCTAGTTTTCTCCTGCCATTCCTCTTCAGCCTTCTCCCAGCCTTCGACCCGTCCTCTCACAAAGTCAACCCGCCTGGCTAGTAGCTTGACCCTTACTCTGCCTGCATCAACCCGTTCCTGAAGTGACTGAATGGTCTTCTCTTGTTCCTCGAAATCTTCAAAGCCATCCAGTTGCGTGCCGATATCATTCACAATCTCCGCGGCTTCTGTCCGGAAGTCCTTGTGAATTTCCCTTGTCAGGCCTGCCAATTCTTTCATAGATGCGATGGTGAACTGCAGAACGCTTAGCTTTTCGAGAACGGAGTAGTAGGTGTTATCGAGCCTTCTCGTTGTGGTGTTTGATAGAGTATGTAATCCGGCGAGCGCACTTCGAAGCTCACTACAAAATCATTAATTATTTGACCATGAATCATTTCGCCCCGGAATTTTCGCCGACCTTGCCCTTAGAACCCCCCTTTCTCTTTCCTCCTTCACCTCCCCTTCCCTCACTGCCCTCTTCTCCCTCCCATATCCCGAAGCCTCATCCAGTATAAGAACACTCCCCCGTCGACTTGCATCACGACTATCGTGTGGCGTTGCCCCTTCACTGCGGCTCACACCCCCAGAATAGTATTCTTGGTTACTGGCTACCTGAGCGAGTTGCCCTTCCTTGGGTCGATGATGCAAGTGGGGGTGACGATGTAACTTGGGGATAGTAGCAGGGGATAGCTCGGTGATGGATCGAGTCGCAAGATGCTTGGGACGTTCGGGGTTTTTGGGGGATGTCTGAGGGAGATTTGGCTGCCTAGGATAGGGATCGGAAAATAGGTTGGACATTATGTTGGAAGAGAATGCTGGAGGAAAAAACAAGGAAAGAAAGGTGGTTTGAATGTCAGTGGCAGAGGTACTACGGCGAAATCGTGGCACCAAGCATGCAGAAACCAAGACATGTGAAGATTAACTAATTTCTGAACGCCAGAGGAAGGTTGAAATGAATTTCGATTCTGGGATAAATACTTTGCGTCTTGTAAAGCAAGATCACCAGGGCTGGAGGTGTGTCGTCACCGCTCCCCAAAGGTATCTCTGACAAAAGCTCAGCCGGGCACCAGATTCGCGGAAGAACTTCCACTAACAATATGGATGGAACCGTCCGAATCATCGAACCTTTCCAGCAGACGCCCTTTCGGATATCTCTCTGGGGCGATGGAATTCCCCTCAAACCTGCTCCCACGTGAAGGATTGCGCCAAACACAATGCCACAGTCTCATCCAGCCGTTGATGCAAAATACAACCCTACCCCGTTCTCCGGGACGCTCCTTTTCAGATCCAAACGCCTGCAATGCTATCGAAAACTCTCCTCACGATTTGATCATCTTGTTCCTCTTCTCCTTCCTCTTTAATCTCTCCACCCGCTTCTTGTGCATGGTTTCTGCAAGCTTCTCGTATCGTTCCCGCTCTTCCTTACTTGCGCGTTTGTCCTTGATTGCTTGTATCCTTCTCTGCGCTGGGCATTAGTCTCTGGTCCCGCAATGTAGCAAGCCCTCCTGCAAAATACTGACCTGACGTTCTGCCTCTTTCTCCTCCTTCATCGCCTTCTCCTTTGCCTTGACCGCTGCCATCGCCCTGCGCTCTTCTTGTCGCTGCTCATAGCTTTGGTTCCCGGCTTTAGGACGGAATGGTGATTTCACCTCCTTCCATGGCTTGCCTACGAAATGTGAGAGGCTGGATTGGAGATCCCTCTGGTAAATTGTAGCATACCATTCTTGCGGATTCCAAACGGTCTGGGAGCCTCTTCTTGCGGGGCGATCGCGATGTTTGCGACTTCCGTAGACATTCTGATGGATTTATTTGCAGGCGATGCTGCGGCTGCGACGGTGGAAAAGGTTATGCTTGGGGCTGGACCTGTGGCTCTCTCCAGGATTTCTTATCGGCAAAGAAAAGTCAGAATGGTGTCGATAAGCCGCACAGCGAGGCCCGCCTCAGCCGCCACTCCCGATTCGTGCTCCAGACCCCGTACCTACATTTTCCTGATGCGCGAATTTTTTTTTTGCGGCTTTTGCAATTGCCCATCCAGCATTACTCACTGCCGCGTACTTAAAGCCTTCCCCCCCTCATCTCCTGACGATGATGTTGCACCAGACACAAACCCAAGCGGGCCTGGACCTGAAAAACCCTCACCCATTCTGTTTGACCGCTACCCCTCGCCATGTGTCCCCTGTAATTCGGTATCGATAAGACTCGACGACCCCAACTCGTCTTCCCACCATTCTCCACTAAGGTTTCAAACTCAGCGTGCAAATGATGATGGGATTTTGACGCCGGCAAGAAGTGCACCCTTGCCTTCTTAAGTTCTGCGCGGGCCATCGAAACCAAACGCCCGATCTTCGACATCGAGGCCCACCAGTCATCACAGTCCGCTGACTGGTTGTACAAAAGTCGACATTCACAGCCCAATACTGTGGCATGCGACATCGGTTGGTAGTATATTACACCGAGGATACAATCTTCCAGTCAAACCCAATTCCTTTGTGCCTTGCAATTGCTTGTTATACGCCAGCACACCAACCGCTCCCTCAACATCCCCCAACGCTCGTGGAAATGGCTACAACGACAGCAGAGTTTGCTGCCGAACCCTCACCAGCAGTTGCTCCAAAGGCAAAGGAGGCCGCTATGGACGCTGTTGAGGACATTGTCTTCGGCTCTGTTAGTCTCCCTTCTCAATTGCTGGCTGGAATATGACTAACCTCCTCAGATTGCCGGAGTTGCAGGAAAATACATCGAATACCCTTTTGATACAGTCAAAGTCCGCCTTCAATCCCAACCAGACCACTTGCCTCTCCGCTATACAGGACCTCTCGACTGCTTCAGACAATCCATCCGCAGCGATGGCATCTTAGGTCTATACCGCGGTATTTCTGCCCCACTAGTCGGAGCTGCTCTCGAAACAAGTTCTCTGTTCTTTTGGGAAAGCATAGCTCGAGAAACCCTCTTCAAAGCTAGGCTATACGATCGCGAGAAGCCTCTTCCGCTATCTGCCCTCTGGTTAACCGGCGGAATATCAGGCGCATTCACGAGTCTAGTACTCACACCGGTAGAGCTAGTAAAATGCAAAATCCAAGCTCCAGCCACTGCAACAGATGGTATTAAAAGATCAGCTCCAAGTCCATTATCAGTCATAAAAGAAGTATTCAAGCACCAAGGCCTAAGAGGTTTCTGGAACGGCCAATTAGGAACATTAATTCGAGAAACCGGTGGTTGCGCAGCATGGTTCGGATCAAAAGAAACAGTAACTCTCTTATTCCGACAGTGGAACTCCTCATACCCTTCTCAAAAAGCTACCACCAACCCACAAAACCTCCCCACGACGACAAATTCCCAAGACCTCCCACTTCCATTATGGCAACAAGCACTCGCCGGCGCCTCAGCAGGGATGTCCTATAATTTCCTCTTCTTCCCTGCAGATACAATCAAGAGCAGAATGCAAACAGCAAGCGTATTAGGAAAAAGGGCGAAAGTGAAGTTCTGGGAAGAAGGAATGGCTATTTGGAGGGGTTATGGATTGAGAGGTTTGTATCGTGGTTGTGGAATTACGGTGGCGAGGAGTGCACCTAGTAGTGCTTTTATATTTATCATTTTCGATGCGTTGAAGGGACATTTTTCCATGAGTTAGAGCAGGGGAAGGAAAGTGAAAGGGGACGTTTTTGTGCATTAGGGGAGTTTTGGGGAGATACCATTGCATCGGCATGAGGGTTTTTATGAGGATCGGGGATGGCATAGGCTCGAGGAATGGACATATTTGGTTGGGCATTTGAGGTCAAACATATGGAGATGGGTGGTCGTGGAGACCTGGACTTGGACAAAAAGGAATGGTTTGCTTGCATCATGAAGGATAAATCACATACATACAGACACAAGCAGTGCGTTGCATTTGAGCATTTGAGCATTTGAGCATTTACAAAACCCGAGTAATAGAGAGAAAAACAGTTTCGTGCGTTGCTCGTTGCTTATAGAGTATTTTGCATTTTGAATCTAGCTTTTGACTTTTAGAGTCGGTTTTGGACGATCCATATATAGATGGTGATAGCTTGGTATAATACATTTGAGGTTTATGAAGACTACCTACTACCTCGGTGTCATGGACAAGAAAGAGTTTAAAGGATGGGAATCTCTAGTTTGAGTAAGTTATGAGATGTGATTAGAGTGAGGCGAGGCTTAAATTTGAGTTTGAATTCAGGTGGGTTAAAAAAGAAGATTAGGATTTTCTTAAAACCTCTTTGATAGAAGCTAAGACAAGTGAGAATTATTTCTTCTTTTTGGAATTTATTGTTGTGTTAAGGCTATTTGTAGGAAGATGGTGTGGAGGTTTTAAATCATTGATTTTCAAGAGCTTGGGAGGTTGATTAGTGAGAAAAGTTGACAAGATATCATTATTTCCGTAGAGACCGAAACTATTCGTAAATATTCGTATGCCCAAATTCCAAGTGCCGCGCTTTGATAAAGCCTTCTTTCAACTAGATTAAACTTGAAATTCCCCGAATCCCATCGTGCTCGTATCGATTCTCGAGAAGGAATCATTTATCACTTCTTCTCATCAACATTCTTCCCTTCTGGACTAGCCAAGACCTCCTTATCCGCAATATTCCACTCATTCAAATATCCGAGACCGACCGTAAGGTAATTCGCAAATCCTAGCCAGCCAAGATAAGGAGCCAATGTCCAACCAGCAACGCTATCTACCTGTCCCCAAGTATATGCCAGGTAACCCGTTACTCCAGTTAAAGCTACGATGTCGACGGTAGCTTCGATGGGCCGTTTGAGGCCGAAGAAGAGGGGCATCCAGAGGAGATTGAGACCGAGTTGGATGGTGTAGAGGGTTGCGCCTTTCTTTGTGAGGGCGAGTTGCTTGGCGGTAGCGAGAGGGTTGGTGCCAGTGTTATAGGCGCGGAAGGCGGAGTAGCCCATCAGGCCATAGAGGAGGGTCCAGGTGGGACCGAAGACCCATTGTGGTGGATGGTAGGGAGGCTGTTTGAGGTTGAGGTAGGTTTTTTGAGTTTTCTTGGCTGGGAGGTATTGTTAGATAGGCAGTATTAGTATGTAGTGATGGAATTGGATGAAGAAGAAATGGCAGAGGGAAGAATAACTGGAGGCGGTAGGAGCTCTTGATTGAACGGAAAGGGCACATACGTGAGACGGAGAAGCCGACAGCTGTTCCCAATGCAATGGGTAGCAGGATGGCCACGGCCGGGTTCGCAAAGGTAGCTGCAGGCAGCCTCAGAGAAGGGATGAAAGTCGTCATTTTGGTGTTCCGATATGACAATGGTGAGCAAGGAAGCTTCGAGGTGTTTCCGGGACACAACGAAGCTTTATGTGTTCCCAATGACGCTACAATGGGAGCACCTCTCCCAGGTGTGCCTTCCGATGACGTGGGTTCACCTGCATGGGTCTTCCCCAGGATCTGGATTGGAAGATGGGGTATGGGGATATGCGATGGGTAAACCGGCTTTCCGCGCCCGTGATTGTTATGGCAATCTTGCGAGGTGATGGGTCTCTGATCACGTCGTTGTCGACCGCGTGAAGTGAGGAGTGGCCTGCTGTTCTCCAGCATCAGATCATCGTCCCAGCGTGCTTGTTCCTGGCTTCAGATGTCTTGGCGAACGTCCCACGCCTAAAGCGGCCACCGCTAGGCCCTATTCGAACAAGATTCTGCCCCCGCCTTTTTGGTTCCTGCGGCCAATCGCTACGCGTCCCTCGTCGCCCGCCAAGTCGCCTCGCCGGGCGCCGTGCCTCTCACCAGGCCAGTGACTTTCAGCCCCAACCTCCTCCATCCTGCCAGAGCTGAGCATCTCCAACATCCATTGGAAGACGCCCATCTCCCTCTTCTGCGCGAGGACGAGTTCATCCTCAATCATCCTGTTCGTCATCCTCCTTATTTCGTACCTTCGAGAGCACAAGCACATTACATTCCTTCTCAAGCAATCGCTCTACTCTACTCCTTTATGATCGTTGCAGATCACATTGATGTTGTTCGTTAGCCATTGATAGGCGCTGACCTCCACCTTTCTACCTCATTTCCTCCTACCTCCCCATCAGAAAGACTCGCGCACTCCTCATCCAATTATCACTCACTTTTGAATATTCGTCTGACTGGCAATCATGTCTGCAAACAGCAATAGCTTCGTTGTCACCACGTCCGTCCGACAAACCCTAGGGGTTACTTGACAATCGGCAAACACAAACCCCGATCATCTTTGGTGAAAAGGTTGCCGGGGTCCTACCTACACGAATTCCACGATTCCCGAACAGAGACACCTCCAGACCGTCAACAAAATGAGCGACACAATGGATGGATATCCGGCTTATCGAGAGCCAGCAGCTCGGTCTCCAACGGAGAGGACAAGCTGGAGTGGCCGCGAGGGTCGCGAGGGACGTGATGAGAACTATAGAGCCAACGATCGTTCGGACAACGCGCGTAATGACACATTCTATCGTGGAAGATCACCTGGTATGTTCATATCGAAGGACTCGATATTCTGTCTTACTTCTTGTGCTGGTGTCGCCAACCAGTAGTCGGTCTTTGTTTCACCCTTTTCGAATAGATATTTGAAGGATTTTATAGAATCCCTACTCCTTAATCTTGATCTATTCCGGCAAGTATGCTTACAAGTATCTTTTGCAGGTGTTGATCGTAGTCGGAGAGCTCGAGATAGATCTCGCTCACCAGTGACCGTTGATCGGTATGAACCCAACGGGCGCACATCTAGAGACGCTTATGACAGACGCCCGGATCGTGAGAGAGGAAGAGGTGACCGAGGTGACAGTCGGCGAGTCTCCCCAGGTCCCTCTAACATCGACCGTTATATTCCAGGCCAAGATTCCGGACCGGACCGGCTTTCTATTACAGTCAATCCGCTAGCTGATCCGGCATCATTAGCTTTCCAAGTAGGCTTCTCTTATTTTGGAGAGTGGTGGCGCACAAATGAGAAAATCAAGGAGGAACGAGAGCGCGCTAAGACTGGAAAGCGAAGGGATTCGATCCGATCTCGCGATAATCCAGAAGATCGTGAAAAGGAAAAGGCTAAAATCCAAGTCGCTTATGATGCATACAAGGAGGAGTTACAAGCTAAGATGGCCCGCGCGTTTGTCCAAGAGCACAAGTCAGAGCAATGGTTCCAAGAGAGATATTTCACTGAGGTTCGAGACCCGTTGCGAAAGCAACTTTGTGAATTTCGCCGTGGCAACTACAATCAGTGGGAGCAAGATCTTGATTCGGGAACATTTGACGAATACTCGTTGGAAGGTATACCAAAGAGTGACAGCAATGGTGCAGGCGGAGTCATTGAGAAAGAGGAGGGCGAAACTTCTGCTACCAATGAAGTGCTTGGTGTAGGCGATCTTGTCCCATCTCGAGGCAGTGACATTCGGGATGAAAATGCTTTCCAGCCAACTCTTTTGATTAAGACTATTGCACCACACGTGAGTCGGCAAAACCTCGAAAATTTCTGTAAGGAGCATCTGGGGGAAGACGAGGGTGGATTCAAGTGGTTGAGCTTGAGCGACCCCAATCCTAGCAAGCGTTACCATCGTATTGGTTGGGTAATGCTCCACCCAGCCCCAGAAACGGGCCCAATCATTGATCCACCTGAGAAGGAGGAGGTCAAAGACGAGAAAGATGAGGATGGGGATGTCAAGGTTGCTGAAGCTCCCTTGCCAGAAATCCCTCTTACTACTGCACAAAAAGCTCTCGAGGCTATCAATGGCAAGACTGTCAAGGATGAAGTTCGAGGTGATTTCACGTGCCATGTCGGCGTTCACGCCCCTCATAGCCAACCTAGGAAGAAGGCCCTATGGGATTTGTTCTCCGCTCCGGAACGTATCGAGAAGGATCTTGAGCTTGCACAGCGTTTAGTCCAGAAATATGAGGAAGATTTTGGATCTGACTTCAATGCTGTCCTGAAGATTGAAGAACGAGTTGAGGATCTCAGGGCTCAAGGAAAGCTTTTGCCACCTGTCACTGCTCCAGCCGTCCCCAAGGTTAAGAAATCTCGTGACTACATTGGGCTCGATGAAGCTATGGACGAGGGTGAGGAGGTTGAAGAAGAGGAAGAGGAAGAAGAAGAGGGTGCGGTTGATGATGAGATCGATGATGAAGATCTTCTTGTCAAGAAGAAGCAGCTTGACCTCATGGTTGAGTACCTTCGCCGTGTCTTCAACTTCTGCTTCTTCTGTGTCTTCGAGAGTGATTCGATTCACGAGCTAACAAGAAAGTGTCCTGGTGGCCACCTTCGTCGACCACGCAATACGTTGACTACTGCTGGTAAAGCTGCTGCGAGAGCTAGTGCGTCTGGTGAACCTTTCCCAGGTAAGAAACGAGTAGAGAACATTGACGAGCTCGATTCACCTGTTGATCAAAACGATCGGAAGGCTCAGCGCAACAACATGGCCTCGAAGGCGGAGCAACAGCTTCAACGTGCATTCAACTGGGTGAAGACTTTTGAAGAAAAGCTCATGCAAATTCTTGAGCCTGATTCAGCGGATGTTCGAAAACTCGGTGGGAAGCCAGTTGACGAAGCCTTGAAAGAAGAGATGATTAAGTTTGTCAAGCAGGAAGATGAGCATAAGTTTAGGTGTAGGGTCCCTGAATGCCAGAAGCTGTTCAAGGAGGAGCATTTCTGGCGCAAGCATGTCGAGAAGCGCCATCCCGAATGGCTTGAAGAGAAGAAGAAAGACGTAAGCTGCCCTCATCGAATTCCCGCTTTCATTACTAAGGTCATTCTAGTTTGAACTGGTCAACACCTACGTTCTCGATCCAGCCCATATCGCCCCGTCGAGATCAGATGCTAATAGCAATGGTCACTTCCCTCCTGCAAATGGTCATATGCCCGCTGGAACACCACGCGGTTTCAACCTCCAAAACTTTTCTATGACCGGCATGTCTCCCATGCAGGGCTTTGGACCAACTGGCAGCTTTCCTTTCTTCCCTGGTACCGCTCAAGGCGCTGCAGGCTGGGCTGGTCCTGATAGTAGGGGTGGTGGTCCAATCAGACGTGGCGGCCGGACGTATTCAAATAACTCTCGCTCAGGACCTTACGATCGTCGGCCAGGAAGTAGACAGCAAGGCTATGGACCTGACTCCGGCAGACTCAGTCCACCACCTGGTTCCCGTCGTGGAGGTGCTGCAGGTGGTGGTGGCCGATGGGGTGACGGAGCTGCTGGCGGTGCGGCTGTAGGACCGAGAGAAGCTGTTCAAGGCCGAAGCATCAAGTCTTATGAAGATCTGGATGCAGTTGCTGGGGGTGGAGCAGGAGAGCTAAATTATTGAGATTCGTTACCAGGGCACAGGTTTCTTCCAAAAGTCATTGGCGTTATTCAAATAGCTGGCTAGAGGTGGCTTTCGTCCGCTATTATCTCGTTTTTCTTGTCGCTTGGCTGCTTCTTTGCTACTCAAAATGTAATATACCGGCGTAGCCTGGCAGTCATGTGGTCTGTCTGATAAGAACTTTCTGAACAAATGTAGCATTAGCATTTATTTTCTGCTTCTCTTAGTTATTGACTTTCTGCTGCCGCCGTTGCCGCCTATCAAGTTCTAAGGCCAGAAATCTGGTTTTACAACTTTCTCCTAGGCAGAATCTTAACAACCGCCAATATCACTTTCAAAGCCTAATTTAGATTCTAGCAATGGGCTCCATACACCATATCTATTCTTACATCTATCTGGCCTCCAGAGGTCGGCAAGTCATTGGCTGATCCTTCAAACTCCACGTGATGCCAACACGACTAAACAGCCGAAATTCAGGGGTATGCATTAAGCACACCGCCTTTGCTGTCCAAACCCCACCACGACGTTCCCAAGAACCCACTTTCTACAACCAAATTCGCAATTGTAAGCCTTCACCGCGCAGACCAATTCCTCCTCTTCACATTTCAAAGAAAATACCCAAGGCTTCAATAAAATCTTGACGACAAGATGACTAGAGGCGAGGTACGTTTACAGTCTCGATTTCCCCTAAGCGGAGAGAAGCTCCACGGTCAATCGCACCCCTGTGGGAGCTCTCTTGCGACTTTATATCTTCGCGTCCCGGCGTGTAATTGAAGCTAACAACGGCACTTGCGATTAGATCCTTCATCTCCATATCGGCCAGGCCGGTACTCAGCTTGGAAACAGTGCTTGGGAATTGTAAGGCACATTTCACGACGTAAATGCACTTACCCGCTAACGCGACTGGCCAGATACCTTCTCGAGCACGGTCTCAAGCAAGATGGTCGTCCCGACCCTGATGCGAAGGCACTCCATGATTCTGGCGAGCTCGACACTGTTTTCACCGAGACTGGAAGCGGAAAATATGTTCCCCGATCTATTTTCGTTGATCTGGACCCTTCTCCAATTGACGAGATTCGAACCGGCGACTATAGACAGCTCTTCCACCCTGAATTGCTGATCAGTGGCAAGGAAGATGCTGCCAACAACTACGCTCGAGGTCACTACACGATTGGCAAGGAAATTTTGGACGGCACATTGGACAAGATCCGTCGGGTTCTGGTGCGTTCACTTCACCGCAATTCGACAACGGGGAATTGCCGCTGACATGCATAAAAGGACAACTGCTCTTCCCTCCAAGGATTCTTGATCTTCCACTCTTTCGGAGGTGGAACTGGATCTGGTTTCGGATCCCTCCTTCTTGAACGTCTCTCCACAGACTATGGCAAGAAATCCAAGCTTGAATTTGCTGTTTACCCAGCTCCTCGGGTCTCAACTGCTGTTGTTGAACCCTACAACGCTGTTCTCTCTACTCACTCCACCATTGAGAACTCCGATTGTACTTTCCTCGTTGATAACGAAGCTGTCTATGACATCTGTCGCCGCAACCTCGATATTCCCCGCCCATCATTCGAGCACTTGAACAGATTGATTGCCCAGGTCGTTAGCTCCATCACCTCTTCATTGAGATTCGACGGCGCTCTCAATGTTGATTTGAACGAGTTCCAAACAAACCTAGTTCCATACCCCAGAATTCATTATCCATTGATCAGTTATGCACCAGTTATTTCTGCTGCTAAGAGTAGTCATGAGAGTTTCAAGACTCATGATTTGACTTTGCAGTAAGTTTCCTCTATTACCTCTGAAAATCCCCACAAGGGTTTATACTTAGAAAGAACATGATATTAACAACATATTTCAGATGTTTCGAACCCAATAACCAAATGGTGGTCTGCGACCCCCGCAACGGAAAATATATGGCCGTCGCCCTCCTCTACCGCGGCGACGTTGTCCCCCGCGACTGCAACGCCGCCGTCGCTTCCCTAAAAGCCAAACCCTCGTTCAACCTCGTCGAATGGTGTCCTACTGGCTTCAAACTCGGAATCAACTACCAAAAACCAGTTTCCGTCCCTTCCACCTCGCCAAATGACGGAGCACTTGCTTCAGTCGATAGAAGTGTTAGTATGTTGAGTAATACGACGGCTATTTCCGAGGCTTGGAGTAGATTGGATCATAAATTCGATTTGATGTATAGCAAGAGAGCATTCGTTCACTGGTATGTTGGGGAGGGAATGGAGGAAGGAGAGTTCAGTGAGGCGAGAGAGGATTTGGCGGCACTGGAGAAGGATTATGAGGAGGTTGCTGCTGATAGTTTTGAGCCCGAGGAGGGGGATGAGGCGGAGTATTAGAGGGGTGTGTGCGTGTTTTCGTATTTGAAATTTGTCATTTTGTTGGGGTTTAGTTATTTGGGGGGTTGTAGGTGTGATGGATATCCATTTGTGTGTGTAAAGTGGTTGGTTGGTTAGTTAGTTTAGCGGGTTTTGACGAGTGATTGATTGATTGATGAATGTGGATAGCGATCATAGATGGATGATGAAATGCAAGTTTAGTCTGGTCTTGTTTGATTGAACTTTATACTGGTGTGTTGGGGGGGGCGGAAGCAGAACAGGGAGAGAGCAAGAAAAGATGGAATGAAGGAAGGAGGCGTATACATAAAAATGAGGAGCGAATGTAGTTAGTTTAGTAGTTTAGGTCCAAATAAGAGGATATTTTTCGTGTCTATCCTCTTTTAGATTTTAGAGTAAACATAATACCACTTGAGGTACTTGAGAGAGGGTAAGCAGTCTAAGTCAATGGATTCAAGACACGAAAGGCAAAATATTCAAACAAAAAAAAAAGAAAACTAACGAATATCGCCAAACCCGAGGATTCAAAATCTATCATCTTTATTTGCTTCAATTTCATTCATGAAGCCCTTAGAACACCTGCGCCCTGCTAGTATACATCATGCCATGTCATGCTCTTACACACACCCCTCTAATTGTATTGCATATAAGTGGCCGTCGAGTTAAACTTCAAGTTCCCTTTAATAACCTTATCCACCGCGCTCAGGAAATCCTTTTCGGTTGCAACCTTCCGTCTAGCCCGGATAGCGAACATACCAGCTTCTGTGCATACACTCCTTAATTCTGCGCCCGTGGAATTAGGGCAGAGACGGGAAATTAATTCCCATCTGATATCCCGCTCGACGGACATGCTCTTGGCGTGAATCCTGAGAATGTTTGCACGGCCTTCGAGATCTGGGAGAGAGAACTCGATTTTCCTGTCGATACGTCCGGGTCTCATGAGAGCTGGATCCAGAGTGGATGGTCTATTAGTCGCGAACATGACTTTGATATTTCCTCGGGCGTCGAAACCGTCCAATTGGGTAATCAACTCCAGCATAGTTCTCTGCACCTCATTATCTCCTCCAGCTCCGTCATCGAAACGAGCCCCTCCAATAGCATCAATTTCATCAAAGAAGATGATGCAGGCCTTTTTCGTTCGTGCCATCTCGAAGAGTTCTCTGACCATCCTTGCACCCTCTCCAACGTACTTCTGAACCAATTCACTTCCAATAACTCTGATAAAGGTTGCATCTGTTCTATTGGCGACAGCTCTTGCGCAAAGAGTCTTTCCAGTTCCGGGTGGCCCGTACAGTAGCGCTCCCTTAGGAGGATCAATACCCAAATTGACAAATCTCTCTGGTGATAATAATGGCATCTCGACGACTTCCCGAAGCTTCTCTACCTGTTCCTTGCATCCTCCAACATCACCGTATGTAACATCTGGTTTCTCCTCGACCGTCATCATCGTTACGCTAGCATCGATTTTCGGTGGCAAGGGCATCAAGATTTGATACTTGTTTCGGTCGACACTATTTCCAATTATCAGTCCCGCGTTTTGCTGGTGTTGCTCAACCACTTACCCAACTCTCATCCCCTCCTCAATATCAGTTGGACTGACTCGATCCCCGAGGTTCACCACAAATTTGGCTATTTGCTTTACATTGATGACATATTTGATCTTCTCGGTATCCAACTCATCTTGAATGATCTTTGTGCATCTTGCTACTTGTAATGGTTGCTCCTCTGCCATTCGTTGTCTATCGGCTGCAACATCCCAGAGATGTGGCGGCGCTAATCCAGTATCTGATTCCTGTAGCTCGTCAACACCTGAGTATCATCCTCATCCCTTCCCAATCGTACCTTGACACCGATCTTCTCGTTCACGCTGGCTTGCTTTTCCTTGATTTGCTGTTCGAGCTTCTTCAGCGGTGCTGCATATGGAGCGGCTCCATAGGTCTTCAAAACTTGGATATCCCTGGGACCATCAGCTTTTGTTGTGTACTCGAGATTAGATTGTATTTACTCATCGGTCAAGGGTGTAATCTTCTTCTCTACTACTTCGTCGTCCGCGAACTATGCGAGTCAGTAAACAGAACATTGATCCTAGAGAAAGAGAAGCTCACCTTTTTCTGGTATTTCTCCCAGTCTTTTCCCTGCGCGCTATATTTGAGGATATCTTGTCAGCAGGCGAATATGGCATGGAGGAACAAATAGAGTGCGGCGGAAGCAGATGGCAGGACTGCTGGTGAGGAGGGCGGAATTGCAGCTGCTTGGAGCGGAATTTCTCACCTAGGCATCTTGAGTATCGGTAAAAGAATATGTCTGGTGGGACGACGATAGAGTTGAGGCGTAAATTATTTGGCGGTCCTTGATGTGGTGGTTGTTGTCTTCCCCAAAGCGCAAGGCAAGCTATCTGACGAAGACCCATGGAATCGAAGCCGTGCTCGGTAAGCTATCCCCATCGGGCTAGACCCCAACTTCAAAAGTTCGCCTTGGGGAAAATCGATTTGCAAGACGCGGTTGACAAGCCCAGGAACGCGACGACGGCTCTCTCACGCAATCCAACCATAAACTCACCGTTTTATTCTCCCAGAATTCGTCATACACATCCAATATGGCCCTCGCAATGGGTTCCGGAGGTTCTGGTAATGCGGCCTTCAAGGTGGGGAACTTTCTAGAGCTTCCAGGGTCTTCGAATCATGGCTAATCCAGACATTAGGACAAGGAGAAGCCTATGGCTGTCCGAACGTCGAATATCCAAGCTGCGAGAGGTATGCAGTCGTATTTCTGCCAATAAATAGGTCATGTAACTGACCTTTACAAGCTCTGGCTGATGCAGTTAGAACCTCGCTGGGACCTAGAGGCAGTAAGTTGATGCCCCGCTACCTGATATATTTTCGGTCCAAAATGCTAATATCCCCCAGTGGACAAGATGATCATGACGGGAAAGGGCGAGACTATTATTACGAATGACGGCAACACCATGTTAAAGAGCATGTCAGTTATGCACCCCTCAGCAAAGATGCTCGTAGACCTTTCTGCAGCACAGGATGTCGAGGCAGGAGACGGAACAACCTCAGTTGTAGTGATTGCGGGAAGTTTATTGGGGGCTGCAGATCAATTACTTGGGAAAGGCATACATCCATCAGTCATTGCAGAGTCATTTCAACGAGCAGCAGCTGCAGCGGTCCAGATTCTACACGACATGTCAGTTCCAGTTTCTCTGACAGACACATCCACCCTCCTCCAAGCCGCAACCACGTCCCTCTCCTCCAAGATTGTTTCGCAACATTCAAACCTCCTCGGACCCATGGCAGTGAATGCAGTGGTGAAGACTATCGATATCAAGACAGCTGACAACGTTGATCTTAAGAACATCCGGATACTGAAGAAGGTTGGAGGAACAATCGAGGATAGTGAAATGGTAGAGGGACTTGTCATGAATCAACCGGTCATCAAGAACGGCGGTGGTCCTATCAGAATGGAAAAGGCAAGAATTGGTCTGGTCCAATTCCAGCTCTCACCTCCTAAACCAGATGTAAGCACAACTCGCTCTCGCCCCATGGGCTTAGCTAATAGTTCTTAGATGGAAAACCAAATTGTAGTTAACGACTACAGACAAATGGACAAGATCCTCAAAGAAGAACGCACATATCTCCTAAACATGGTCAAGAAAATCAAGAAAGCGAAGTGCAATGTCCTCTTCATCCAAAAATCCATCCTCCGCGACGCCGTCAACGACCTTTCTCTCCATTTCCTCGCCAAACTAAATATTCTCTGCATTAAAGATATTGAGCGTGATGAAGTAGAATTCATCTGCAAATCCACCGGCTGCAAGCCAATCGCAGACATCGATTCCTTCTCGGAAGACAAACTCGGAAGCGCCGATTTAATTGAAGAGGTTCAAAGCAGCGGCTCAAGAATCGTGAAAGTAACTGGCACAAAATCTGCCGGAAAGACCGTCTCAATTGTCTGCCGAGGTGCCAACTCTCTCATTCTTGATGAAGCCGAACGTTCCCTCCATGATGCTCTCTGCGTTATCCGTTGCCTCGTAAAGAAAAAGGCATTGATCGCAGGTGGCGGAGCTCCAGAAATTGAAATTGCTTCCCAATTATCAAAGCAATCTCGCTCCTTAACTGGAACAGAAGCAATTTGCTGGAAAGCATTTGCCGATGCAATGGAAGTCATCCCCATTACACTTGCTGAGAATGCAGGATTAAACAGCATCAAAGTTGTCACAGAATTGAGACATAAGCATGAATTCGGAGAGAAGAATGCCGGTGTTAGTATCAAGAGCGGAGGAGTCAAGGTTGATATTTCAGAGGAAAATATTTTGCAGCCTCTGCTAGTTAGTACGAGTGCTGTTGAGTTAGCAGCGGAGACGGTGAAGATGTTGTTGAGGATAGACGATATTGCTCTTTCTAGGTAGAAAATATGCAGTGGATGAATAAAATTAGATAGTTGAATGGACGAATGAATAGATGGATACGATATGACCCTACGATGAACTGTAGAATATAGTATGCTTGCATTTTATAGGCTAATATCAAACCCTCAACATTCTCCATTATAAGCTTCTTGCAAGTTCCTCCAAACACTCGCTTCTAAAACTAAACCTACAATATTAAAGCCCAAGAAATGAATAAGCTGATAATATTGGTATATTCGCTGCCGTGGAAGTTGTGTTGTGGGAATTACCTTGAAGTCTTAGGATTCTCTTATTCGATCGGTAATCCCCGGGTCTGTCAGTCGCTGCGTTCTGATTGTCGTAGTTGGTGGCGATTTCTCTTTCTCTCATATATCTCTTGTCAACTCATTAGAGTAAGTGAATATAACCTTGGGCTTTCATGTGGACTACTCTATACTAAGACCTCTCATTTTGAGTAAGGAAAGGGCGGTCGATTCTGGTGTCCTCCCAATTTTGATGCTAACACAATAACAAAATCTAATTTTAAATAATCTAACATAGTTAAGTCATTAAAGATGTTTAAGGAGAACTGAGAAGAAGTACTCTTATTTGTGCTCTACGACTCTAATGTAGAAGTCCTTTAATTTCGTTAATGCACAACCCAGAGCACTCAGATGCTAAGGTAACATCCTTAAGCATCCCAAGCACGAATAACAAACTAGCTAACTACCTCTGGTCTGGGAAGCGACTGTCATACATAAGAATCCTTGTTATATCCCATTCTAGTTATTCCCATTTTATATTAGCTAAGGTAAGTTTCTTACGATTTATGTGATAGAGAACTTCCTTATTTGGGATTCCTTTTTGTTAAGCTTCTTGATAGCTTCACCATCCATCATGCCATGCACATAAGCCTCTCCAACGAAACTGAACTTGTCTAGTGTGTCTTTGACAGGGCGTAAAAGTATAGGAACAGAGCATCCCATCAGAACACAAACATTGTCCCCGACCTCTGCCCTAAGAGTGCCTAGTGCCATGGTCTCACCCAGTATCATATACCGCTTACTTCTAGTATATCCAGTTAAGGCCTTCAAGAACGGGACAGGGCTAGTATCTGGTACAGTCATATCCCCTCTGACCCATTCCTCACAATCATTTATCCATGCACTCGGCGCAGGAGCGCGATATTCATAATAGAGGTCCCAATTGTTGAAACGAAGAATTTCTTCGTGATCGTCCAGCTCCTTGATCTCGCAGGGCAGTATCTCCTTGTCGATCTGAAGTTGGTCTCTATTGGCAACTAGTGTTCGCCAGAAGATCTCCAAATTATGTCTCCTTCGCTCATCGTCCGAATCGAATTTATTGCTTGATGAAGAAAAGACCAAAGCAGTTTCTAACCACTGTTTCGGTATTTTGATACCTCCTCTAAACATCTCTATCTCGTCCAACACGTCTTTAACAACATCAATAACTATTCCTTCAGTTACCAATCTTCTATTTAGCTTATCAAACGTTACTTTTGCTCGCAATCCCCTATTTGCATCATAAGGCGAAGTCCTCATCATCAATTCCGTTACAGAGCCATTCTCCAACACCAGAATCTCAGATATTGTAAGACTGTTCACTAGATACCCGTCACAATCACAATCTTCAAAGTCCCCAGCGAATCTAGGGACCCACGAATATTCATGTTGGTGATGCGGAGCGACATCAGCATGACAGGGTATATCCAACGACCCTGTACTCTGTACAATAGTCTCCACAGTATCAATAAAGACGTCTATTATTTCTTTTTCATAGTCCACAATCCACATCTTTCTAGATTCTTCCATAATATCTGACATTCCTAATAATGAGTATACGGCGTCCCTGGGATTTGATAAACATTTGCCACTAGTGAGAGTTAAGATGTTTTTCATCGAAACTTTACCGACTAACTCTCGAGCAGTTCGTAATGCTAGAACCCCTCTCATCCCATCTAGCCATTGTTTAACATACCAGTTTGGGACATCCCAACCTTTGAGGGCAGTACCTATCCATTTATCCTCTGCGGCCTCGGGATTCTCTTTTGCTAGAGTGTATGTATATGTTTCACTATTCAAGGCTTGGAGAAAAAAGATAAAGGATGACCAAGAGCAGGTTTGAGATCCACATATTACTCGAATGTCAGGTGCTAGAGCTATTTCTTGGGTAATCCAGTAGCGAGTGAAGTATGGCCGTTGGACCAATGCTGTAAGGCCTCTCCATGCGTCATTCCATTCTGAATTTGCGAGGAGTTCCTTAGCTGCTGGGACGGAGGAAATGGGTTGAAACAGGAGATCCATGGCTTTCTCGCTTTCGCAATGAGGCAACGATTCTCCAATGTATGCCAATACCCTCGTGCAAGATCGATAGATCTCAGGCATAAGCTGGACTTGCTCATTTTTCTCCTTAACATCCTCTTGGTTTATGCAAAGTGCATCAATCCACAAGATTCTTTCCTTGGTAGGTGATCTTATTGCTTGTAAGGCAAGAGAAATATTTTTGGCTATTCCTATGGTATCAACAAGTTCGTAGCCTTCGAAAGATTCTCCTTCTCCGGGGATTGTGAAGACTTGGATTGTGCTTGTTGGTGAGGGGTCACCCCATGTGTAGGAGAGTGATTCATAGGGAACATCTATGTCGTTTAAAGTGCAGTGGATGAAACTTATGTATGCTGGGTCATCTTGAGCACCGGGCTGGAGTTCGATGACTCGGAATTGTTTGTTGCTTGCATTGAGTGGATGATAAGTGTACGGCCGGCGATCGGCCGGCGAGGTTCGCGGTAGTAGAGGGGATGAGTGTTCGGAAGTCATTTTATGATGTTGATAAGGAGTAGCCTTTTGTATTTGTGAAGTATCGAATCTTTTAGAGTTTGAAATATGAAGCCGTGCCGGAGAAATGAAGCCCGGGTAGGACTGTGTGGGTGTGAGGTGAAGGTCGCGAAACACTATTCAGGCAATCTTTTGGATAATTTAAATCTGCACGAACAAACTTTTGTCTCACAATATGCTCATTGCTTATAAACAAAATACTTGATCTGGGTGACAACGGAAAGAGGTGTACTGCCTATGAGGAGGCCAAGACACGGGGTCAAAAGTGGTACAGTCAGCGGGATGGGTTTAAGCCGTGTCACGTTTTATGGCTCCTCTGAAATCAATCACTGGAAAGTTGATAATTTCGAATTGAAGTTTAGATCAAAGACTGGACTAAAAGACTGAGGACTATGAGACTAAAAGCTGGAAAGGCTGGTTATCTGAATACGAGTTCTTCTACTCCTTGATAGTTATATTCAGCGTAGATTAAGAAAGTCTTTTTTATGCATCTTTAAAATTTTTGCGTTGGAGAGAAATTGAAACCCTTTTCCACAGTCTATGGTTGAATAACTGCCGAGGATATCTCCACTTGTCTCTGTATATTCCTTATAAACAGACCCACCCTCAATATATATGAGAACGTACTTATTTTCTTTTCCGATTACCCAGCTGCGTAAAAAGAGCAGCCTTACTTTTTCTATCCAACAGAGATATTTAGCCATATTATTAGCTCTTCTATAAAGATCTAAAACGATCTTAATAAAGACTCTCTGTTAGTTCAAGAAAGTTATATTAACACGAAATATTAATTCGTTAACTCAGCAGGGCTATGAGCAGAGAAATAATATATTACTGGAGATTGCAGCGGACGGAGTGGAAGATGATGTCATTGGTTTTATTGAATTACTACCCTCGCCGGTCGAGCTTGATATTGACTGCTGTCCAGATGATGCAGCAGATGTTGGAGTGGGTGCTGCCGTAGATGTTGGAGCAGACATAGGGGATAATAATGTTGGTGGCTGTGTTGAAATATGGCTTCCACTAGCCGAGCTTGAGATTCCCTGGGATGTAGACGATATGGTAGATAATGCATTGGACGTGGTATAGAATGTTGTCGTTAACTTGTAGTCGCTAAATGAACACTCACTGACACCGTCTTCATGGCAAGAGGATTGATGACCCTAATCATACCGCTCTAGCAACGCCCAATCTAACTACAGTAGTAATATATGGAGTCTGTGGTGTTGATGGTGACGAAAAATTAAACAGGCTAATTTATAGTGCTGTAAGTAAAATATGCTTCGCTAGAACATTTAGTCATGAGAATACAAACTTGAAGAAAGAGAATCGAGCACTTACTCTATTACATGGCCGCCCTGTGGATGAGGTGGGACAGGTTGAAAGCTTGAATAGAAACCGCCGAGGAGATAATGGCAAGGGTTTTCATAGGTGCCCTGAGTTATGCTGTGGTTTCCCCTAGTAGCGAAGCCCCAAACAGTGACTTTTTCAAGATGTCGAGTCAGCGTTACTTTTTCCAGAACAGTAAAAGCGGAGTCAAAAAAGGCAAAAAGGGTTAAAGAAAAATAAATCCTACGACCAGAGTAACATTCTTCAGTGTTACAAGAGTCTCGAATATGCCTGTGAAGATTATGAGGTTTGAGGGGAGCCATTTTGAGGGCCAAATTAGGTATAATTGAGTGATGAGGTAAGTGGTTGTGATGGTATTGCTGTTATAATATAAAATACAGTGGGTGGTAGCTCTGATGTCATCATGAGCTCATAGCTTAGTCAGCATTTCCGATGCTAATTCCAACAATGACGCGCGCGAATTCATTCCTCCGTAACTCCTCTCGCTCACTGTTGGTAGTAGTATAGTCACATGACCCACTAGTATATCCCTTATATATAAGGAACGTACTGGTTAGGTCATGAAGAATCAAGCATATCAACACCCACAACGAGCATACACCTAGTATACACACTAGGCGTCGTGCCCCGTGGTAAAGCATGCACCCCTCAAAGGCCTTGTGAACCGACACTCACCAATTGCTTTTTTTTCAGCCACAACGCAGAAACACAGTAGACACGCCGCGTTGGCCTATACTGTAATAATGGAGTCTTTCACAATCAGTCAATTTTCACCGACTAAGAAAGGTGGTAGAGGAGACCTGAGGACCAGAGAAAGAGGCACCAAAATATCTATCAACTGCAATTTCTCCCAAGAAACGCCAGTCGTGTGCTGAGCTGGACAGCTCACCCATCAAGAAGCATTGTACTTCACCAAGTCAGTTCCACGAGCCTTAATACTTCTCCTTAACCCCCTAATACTAATATCATAGCAGTGAAGATTTTCGAGACGCAGGATACTACAATCATTGCCCCTGCAGCTTTCCAGTCGAAGAATGTCGAGCTCTCCTTCAGACTTATAAGTGAAGATGGGACCTTCCAGTTTGGTGGCCTTAGTGATGACGAGTGGAATAAACTGAAAGCAGTTTTTTCGGCATTCGACCCTTTCGAGATCGCTGTTTTGCCACCAGTCCTTATCGTTCGCGTTAAGTCTCTTCCGCCAAAGCCTTGGCCCCTTCTCTGTGGCTGGATTGCCTTTGAGGTTTACCACGCATGATACGGATTCCTGCTTTAAATCTGGCAAAATTGGGAGAACAAATGGCGCTTTACCTTTACCGGATCTACGGTGCACACGCTTCGAAGCTGAATTGCTTGATCAGGTTGTTGATTATCTGCTAGATGATCTAGAGATCAATGTCAAACGGGTGACCTGGTTTGGGAGTTGCTGGAGGATCACCATCTCGGATGAGACCAACCTGGCCACTCTTCCACGTACATTCTTTCATGTACTAGCAATGTATCACTTCATATCAGAGCTCCCATACCCCAATCCTGCTGCGCTTAGACTAGTTGAGCCTGCTGGTACAGTCTATGATGACACGCGGTACGATATTCACGGATATCGACTGCGACCCGGAATTATGATTTCCTCCGGTATATTTGAGAAGATGGAGAATGGACAAAAGCTCGAGTCCTGGAGTTCAGCAACAGCAGGAGTCCTTGTCCAAGACGATGGGGGTACCAAATTCATGACAATTCCCACCCATATTTTGAAAGATTCGGAGAACAAAGACATATATCACCCAGATCCAAAGAAAGGGGTAGTCATTGGAACAGCTGTGCAAGACTTAGATGAGGCGGGTATAACCTTGGTAAAACTGAAAGGCGATATTACTTTCGAAAATATAACATTCGAGACGGAACTCCAGGACGCTACGCATATCACCAGCATCAAGGGGTTTAAGTGTCTTCGGATTGCAGATAATATCTGGATGAATAACCCATATACTGGGCTCTGTGACGGACAACATAGGGGTGAATTACGGCGGATCGAAGGATTTCCAAGGGACACAAGACGGTATAGGGAAATATATTTGGCTTTTGAGAATCACGTCCCTACGCAGCCAATTGCAGGTAGCTGTGGTTCTGCTATCATCCACGAGGATGGACAACTGGTCGGGTTCTTCCACTCCTTGGCAGAAGATGGCTTCTGCATTTCAGTATCTGCTGAAGAGCTCACCAAGCGTGGTTTTACAATTGCTGTTTAAAGGTCTACACCTAAGTTTTGCTACTTAGAATAAAAGAATAGTTAATTGTATAATTGAGTGCGAAACCTTTTAACAGAGAAGTTGGACAACTACTAGCAAATTGAGGTCATACACTTGACATTGAGTCGAAATAGGTCCCCTATGTAGCTACGTGCGTAGGATTAGCTGAGCAGACTAGGCCCAGGAAGAAACGAAGCGGTGTCGTCACTGGCCAAACGGGAGGCAGCCCTTATCGTACCAATACGACAAGCCATGATATCAGTTATACTATTAATAACCACATGAATGGTCTAGACAAATCGCTATGATGGCATAGGGACTGATAGAGAGTCTGTGAGATCATTGATTAGAGCGAAAGACTCTTAATGTCAAAGAAGCGGAAATGGTCGCTGGAAATAGTCACGGGAACTATTGACATAGTCCGGACTATTTTCCTGAGCCTGAAGTAATTGAACTATTGCAGCTAAGATGAGAAGTTTAAAGGGGAGCATTGCTGATAGTGTGACATGAACCAGCTGAGATAATAAATTGAGTGATAGAGTTTGGGATAGATTGAGGCAATGATTTTAAGTCATGTGAAAAAAGATGAGAGGAGTAGGCTGATAATATACTCTTCTAGGTTGCTATTGAGGTAGTCACCTGGTTTTGCACATTCCCGAAAGTGGTCTAACTACACTACTGTTTATCGAAGAAACACACGGAGGCGTCTTTATCGATTTATTGTGAATACCCTTTCCCGGAAGCTTCGCCAATTAAAACTAGTTAATAGGTATGACGCCGATAGCTATAAAGCTAAGAAATGTCCAAAGCTTACCTGAAGAGTAATTTAAATCTCAATCTTCTCCGTTTTGCAAATAATTATTCCTTTTTAATTCTAAGGTTATATAATTTAAATTACTTCTTCTTTTAACCATGCTTGCTTCCAAAAGAAAGATATCCAATATAAGATAAGAAATTAAGGCTCTTAAAGAATAATCGCTTATAATAAAAGAAGGATTGTAGGTCTTTGTATTTATATCTATTATTACATGGAATCGCTATTGGTCTTAATGTTTTAAGGTTAGGAATTTAAGCCTTGTTTCTTAGAAGGGGGAAGTAAGAGAAGGACAGAGGGATATAAAAGAAGAAAAAAGAGTAACTAAGTCGAAGAGAAATTAGTAGACAGAGAGAACATAAGAGGAGAGAAGAAACGGTGTAACAAGGAAAATAGAATAGAAAAGAAGGACAGGAAAGAAAAAGAAAAAGAGAGGAAAGAAAGAAGGGTAGCTGCTTATTATAGTAAGTTTATGTTATTTAACAGTAGCTTTATTGATTTACTATCATCGCTTCTCTTGCTAAGGTCAGGTCGGGAATAGAAAATAGCAATAGTCCACTTTTCACTCTGCTCCTCTAAGGTAAAGTTCCTATGATTTCGCCTAAGTGATTCATAACGATAGCAAGTTTTAGTGGTGTTATGAGGCTTGGTAGAGCTTGACCATATGGCCCCACTTTCTAAAATATATCATGATGTCCCCCATACCTCACTCCGAACATGCTCTTTATGAGCAAGATAATTCTTTTTTATTTCTCGACCCCTCCGCTTGATCCTCCGGACATCAAATTAATAGTTATCCATTTAGCTTCTCTCTCTCTTCTTCCTCCGAAGAACTAATATAAGCGAGCACTTACAAATACTAAAGTTACAAGCGCTCGTAACACATGCATTCCCCGTACCGAAAGATATCCCAACTTTTTCTTTAACCCCCCCCCCCCCCACTCACTCCCCTGTTATCTATCTGCACTAGCGTTCTGCCCTGTCACGAAATAATTTCTCCCCTGCAAACTCGCTTTACTTATCTTCTCATAAGCTCTCTTAAAGTCTTATTTCCTTCCTTTCTATTTCTTTCAACTTACCTAACAAAAAGGTTTCCAATCTTCCTAACCCTATCGCAACCATGTCCACCCCCCTCATAGACGAAGAAAAGGGCTTAAGTCCCCCACAACTCAACCCCCCCTCCTCACCTAATCACTCCACCTCACCTCCCTCCTCCGATTCCGCATGGACCCGCTTCAACACCAAAATCCTCTCTCTCTCGCACCTCGAAACCCGAGGAATCGAACGCATCCCCCTTTCCGCCCGTCATGAAATAACTCCTTCCTTATATCTCCAAATTGTCTTATTATGGTTCAGTACGAATATAACGGCAAATAATATTGCGGTTGGAATGTTAGGTCCTTTGGCTTTTGAGTTAGGGTTTTTGGATTCGGCTTTATGCGCTGTTTTTGGGGCGGTGCTTGGGGCGATAGGAGCGGCGTATATAGGGACTTTTGGACCGGAGAGTGGGTGTAGGACTATGGTGAGTTTTGCTCTTTTTACTTATCTCTTGGATTTCCTTTATTTAACTCTAAAAGTTTGATGCAAATAGAGTGGTGATAGGGAGGAAACGATGACGAAACTTTTTTCTAATGGGAAATAGGTTATTGCAAGATATTTTATGGGATATTATCCTAGTAAAATATGCTGTCTTTTAAATATCGTGATTATGCTTGGTTATGGAATGTTAGATTGCCTTGTTGGAGGGCAAGTTCTCTCTGCTGTCTCAGGAGGTAAAATGACAGTCGTGGTTGGTGTAATTATCGTCGCAGTTATTTCTTGGATCGTTGTCGTATTTGGAATGGAGATTTTTCAAGTTTATGAAAAGTAAGACATCCCTTCATCCTCCCAACTCGAAATCAAATAAGCTAATAAAATGGAATAGATACGCATGGGCACCACAACTCTTCGCAATCCTCATCTTAGTCGGTTGCGCCGGACCAAAATTCAACACCAATATCCAATCCCTCGGATCCCAACAAACCATCAACGGAAACCGACTTTCATTCTTCTCACTCTGTCTCTCAGCCTCTATAGCCTGGGCCCCCGCCGCAGCAGATTACTTCGTCTACTACCCCCCCTCCACCCAAAAATGGAAAACCTTCACCATGGCTCTCCTCGGAATCGGACTCTCCCTCTCCTTTGCAAACCTCATGGGCGTTGGTCTCGCATCTGGGACATTTTCCAACGTATCTTGGGAATCAGCTTATTCTATTTCCTCCGGTTCGTTAGTCATGGCTGGTTATGAAGGATTAGGCGGATTTGGAAAGTTTCTTGGTGTGATTATTAGTTTTGGATTGATAGCGAATAACATTCCCGGTACTTATTCTGCGACGCTTAGTTTTCAGGTTATGGCGAGATGGATTGCAAGGTTACCGAGATGGTTGGTTAGTTGTTTTGGGGTAGTGATTTATACGGCTTGTGCTTTGGGAGGAAGGAATTATTTATTTGATATTTTTGAGAACTTTCTTGCGTTGATGGGATATTGGGTTACGATCTTTTTGACTATTGTTATTGAGGAACAGCTTTTGTTTAGGAGGGGGAAGGAGTATGATTGGAGCTTTTGGGATGTTTCGGAGAAGTTACCACTTGGGTTGGCTGCACTTGCTGCTTTTCTGGTTGGATGGGTCGGCTCGATTATTTCGATGTATCAGATTTGGTATGTTGGTCCGGTGGCGAAATTGGTGGGTGAGTATGGGACTGATCTAGGGATTTGGGTGGGTATTGGGTTTGCGATGGTCGTTTTTCCGCCTTTGAGGTGGGTTGAGTTGAGGAAGTTTCATCGTTGAAGCGGAGCCCTGGTTTGCTTGTCCAAAAAATTAATTATGAAAATCGAGGAAATTGGCTTGCTCAAGGGAAACTTCAACAGTAGTACTAGGTAATCGAGAGGGCAAAAAAAAATAGCTCTGCAAACGAATAATTCAACTAATTCACTAGTTTCTGGTTTAATACTGACTTAATGTTTTTGCTTAGATGCCGTTCCCTCTATTTCACTATATGTCTTCTCTTCTCTCTCAACTGAACACTATGCCTAATTTTACACCTTGGTCTTCTACTTAAATCTATTATTTATTTTTAAATGGCAATATATTCACTATATAAAAGATTCCACCATTTCTTAAGTTATATAAAAGGAACTTCTAGCAAAAGAGCGAGGCCTCCGAGTTGTGGAAGGTTATCTAGATCTAGATAACAAGTTGTTTTGAGATAAAAGCTCTATTTGACGATCATACCCTCCCATACTCATTCTTAGTTTGTATTGGTAAGTGTAGAACTCATACCAAAAAAAAGAATAAAAAAGCTAACGCAAATACATCCAACTATCGGTTAGAATATAAAATAAGCCTTGTTTATAAAGCAGGCCAGCTTCATTTTAGATAAGAAAGCTCACAAGGTTCGAATTACTAAAGTTGGGATAGTTCTAAGTAGATATGTAGATTAAAATCCTGCGAGGCTGTGACCAAGCTGGTCTGTGAATGTAGGAACCGTTTTGTAAAGGAATTCCACTATGGGGTGAGCGGGGTGGATAAAATTTAGCATATGGCCAAAAGTTAGAACCGTTTCTTCTAATAGGGGAACCATAGAATATGCAAGATAGATAAAAGATAGCATATGATCAAAGCGAAGCCGGGTGATAAGGAAAATCATTTTAATATCCTAAGTCTGTGAGTATATAATATCACTAGATTACAAGGTTATTAATAAACAAAATAATCCAGGAATAAGTGCTACACACACCTGTAAATCATTTTCATATAGCTACTAAGCTCTCTTTCAGTATGCTGTCTCTTACACTCACTACGCCTAAACATAATAATCACTGTTAGTAAAAAGGGGTGAGTGAGTGAGCGATTAAGGAAGTATACTCACCTCTCTCACCCCCCACATTCCCAACCTCACCACCACTAGCCTCATCTTATAAAAACCCCCTCAAACCCTCTCTCCATCTCATCTCATCCCTTACCATCTACCATTAAAAAAATCCCAACCCAACCCATCAAGCCTCCTCTCCAACCAACAAGCCAAAAATGACCGACACATTAACCACTCAACAAATCCAATCCGCCATGGGCGGCGTATCCGCTCTTGAAGCCACAATCCTCATGCGCGAAGCCGTCTTCGCTGGCAAGGCAAAGAAAACAGGAGAAACGAGTTACTCATGTGATAAAGATGAATTATGCCATTGGATTAGAGATAAATATGGTGTTAAGGGGGATTGTTCGAATAAAGGTTGTAAGATATGTGGTGGGAATGGGAAGAAGGCTGTTAAGCAGGGGTGGGGGTATTGGAAGGTTTGAGGGGGAGGTAAGAGAGAGAGGAAGGATGGGGAGGGACATGGGTTTTTGTAGGTTGATAGGAAGCGGGTTGAGATGGATATGCATGGTTTATTTAATGAAAGTCTTCGATAATGTGATGTGAAAGTAAGAGGTGATGATAGCGTATTTAACCTTATAAAGCTCTTCGCTTAGCTATTTACTCGAGTATACTGATGGTGTTCGCACTTACAAGAGGGTAGCTCACTGAAACTTTGGTGGAGTGTACTAACACTGCCACTCATTCTATTGTGATTCCCTAATAATAGTTTTAGAAGTGTAACCAAATGAGGCTATAAAAGTTTTAGCGGGATTTTAATAATACCACTCGAAGAAATAGTATTTCATAATGTTTTGGAAACAAAAAGCCCGAGATGTACTTGATGTAGTTTCTAAATCAAGAAGTAGGAACGAAGGAAACGGATTTCGCCGAGGGTTAGCCCTCACATAGTCCTTAAAATGCACCACATTCGACCTATCAACTACCTATTTTCCGTCTGGAATGCTAATTGTGTATCCGACTTCGAAGCACTGGGTGGGTCAGAAGGTATTCTTTTGAAATGTTGCTGCCCTACTGCTTGTCAAACTTGAAAGATAAATAGAGTTGAATTTGAGCTGCAACAACCCAGGAACCCTGCTCCTCTGGCCGACAGTGCAGGTCACACAGACAACATCGCGGGAGGATTTCATACCCATCAGAAGAACTAGTACTTGTAAATGCAGACTCCAAACACTTCTAAATAGCTCCTTTCACAACAGTGGGTAAAATTTAAGAGAAGCCTGAGGCTATAATTAGGACGGTTTCCATCCAGAGCTGTTATTCTTCTGATCGACACCGCAGGTCGTATAGCATCGCAGCAGGGTACTATAACCAATCAGAGGAACTGGTGCCTGAGCATTCGGCTATAGTCCGGATTATGAGGGGCAAAAAAGCTGGAGTACTTGTGCAAAGGTGTGTGGTGATGGCGAGGAGTACCCAGTGACCCGAAAGAAACTCATACATAATAGGCCTGCTCCAAGTCTCCTAGACGGTATGCTCGGTCACAACAAGAATACACATTATCCATTTATATATACGGACTTGGGATGGGTTCGAATTGAAAATGGGGGGACCTAGGCTCTGCGGAGTCCATGTTTACAAGACTTGCTCTAATCTTTTGGAGGCGACGTTTGCCCAATGCATGGCCATCTCACGTGACCACAGCTCGAGAAGGATATTTCTGGCCGGAAAACAATAGATTGGCGATGTTGTTTATAATGGAGGACATCCATGGTAAGATTGTATGTCTTGTCGAAGGTAAATTATCTCTGATTGTTTAATGTGAAGATGTCTGAAGCGTGATCGTGGAAGATGGGAGCTTGTGAGGATGGTATTGCGACCTCTAGCTATAGCCTAGCTAGTAAATTAACTCCTAGTATAAGGTGGTCTGTTTTATTTATAATTACTTAACCTGTACGCTCTATTCTACACTGTCTGCGATTGCCTACTTGCCCACCTTGTCTTCTGCAGAACAAATGCTCTCCAATGAAATGTAAAAGCTAGTGGTGATTGGTTGAGAGGTTTGCCGGAGGACGTAGTAAGTTGGGAACTCCCACCAAAATTTTGGCTCGTGCGGCGCATCGTCCCGCACGCGAAACTGTCCTATTCCAAGCAACACCCCCAGACAAGAATGCCCCTCGACTCTCCAAGCTCTAGCTTTGCGCAATAATGACAGGAGCTTCGTCCCGTAAAGCACGCCGGAAGATCGCCAAGCCAAGCAGCAGCAATGAGGCCACTCCAACCGCTTCTCCAGTAAAAGCGTCAGGGACGCCCGTTTCCAGCCATCCTACGTACCCACTGCAAGCTTTCCTCTGGCCAGCACGAAGCTCCGTCACACAATGGGAGACTCTCCCCCTCATATTAATGGCCGTAGGCTTGTTCAGGTGGGCAGCTGGGCTCTGGGGATATTCGGGTATGATCCTTGTAGCCTTTCGAAGAGCGTGCTAATGGTGCTGGTAGGATTTCAAAGGCCCCCTATGTATGGCGACTACGAGGCCCAGAGGCACTGGATGGAAATAGCGACCAAGCTCCCGATATCACAGTGGTATTTTCACGACCTCGAATGGTGGGGACTGGACTATCCACCCTTGACGGCATATCATAGCTTGCTGATGGGCAAAATTGGCACAATCATTGACCCCTCGTGGTTCGCCCTCCACACGTCTCGAGGATTGGAGGACCCAACATTAAAGGTCTTCATGCGGGCGACGGTGATCATTTCGGAATATTTGGTCTATATACCAGCTGCCGTGATCTTTGTGAGGCACCTTACCAAGCGCCAGGGCATCAATTCGTGGAACGCCTCCATTGCTCTAACAGCTATTCTACTACAACCGGGCACCATACTCATCGATCATGTACATTTCCAATACAACACCGTAATGCTCGGTCTGGTGCTGGCTAGCATGTCGAGCGTATTAGCAGGAAGATTGATGTGGAGTTGTGTTTATTTCGTCTTAGCATTGGGCTTCAAACAGATGGCCCTTTACTATGCGCCAGCAATATTCGCATATCTCCTAGGCGTCTGTCTATTTCCGAGGATTAATATTCCACGTTTCCTGGGAATTGCTGTGGTCACCTTGGCTACTTTCTCCATCCTACTTCTCCCGATCTTTCTTGGAGCTATCTATGACGCTCGCCGAGGAATCGAAGCTCGACCAGATCTTTTTGGACACGCAGCCCCATTGCCAATTTTTACCCAATACTCATTCAGGATCAATTTTAAAGCATGGTATTATCCCATTATTCAACAGATGGCACAGATCATTTACCGGGTGTTCCCATTTGCTAGAGGGCTTTTCGAGGACAAGGTTGCCAATTTTTGGTGCGTACTAAATGTTGTCGTCAAGCTTCGCCAATACCCCGCCGAGCTTTTGCAAAGAGGCTCTTTACTACTTACACTTGCCGCAATCACTCCCGCGTGTATAACAATATTTGCAAGACCAAGAAAAGAATTACTTCCTCTCGCTCTCTCAACGACTGCTTGGGCATTCTTCTTATTTAGTTTCCAGGTCCATGAAAAGAGTGTGTTGTTACCCCTGATGCCGATGACAATGCTCTTAGCTGGTAAACATGGATTGAGCAGACGAACTCGTAGCTGGGTAGGCTTCGCAAACATGTTAGGAGTCTGGACAATGTTCCCTCTATTGCAGAGAGTTGATCTACGGGTTCCCTACTACGTGTTGTCGCTCTTATGGGCATACCTGCTTGGACTTCCGCCAACCTCGTTGGCAGTCTACAGACAGGACAGCCATGCTACCGTTGCGGGGTATCTAACAGCTGGTATTCATACGATCTTCTACGCAGCTATGATTATGTGGCACGCTGCGGAAGCGTTTCTGTTACCACCCCAATCCAAACCCGATCTTTGGGTCGTGATTAATGTCGGCATCGGAGCTGTGGGATTTGGGATCTGTTATCTGTGGTGTTTATGGACTCTGGTGGTCGAAAGTGGAATCTTGAGTTCCTCGGTGTCGGAGAAGAAGAAAGTCAAATCTCAATAACTGTCTATAAGCCGCAATATACCCCAAATTTGTTTCCCTCTCATCACCTGGTACAATGTACAACTGGAACCCGGGCCAGCTATTGCATGTATTCCCATGGGCTGGCGCGGTCCTGCCATGTGGTGGTGGGACTGCTCTCGAATCCGAAGTGACCCAAAAAGGTGGCGCTTGACCCGCAGAGTATATACCGGATCAGTGAGGTTTTCCTTGTGGTTCTTCATTGGAGCATGTCAGCTCTTGTGCTTCGCGAGGGCTGGGCATGCAAGCATCCCCTCCAGTTAAGAGCAAGGTTGTCAGCCGTCGCTGACATCTACTGGGCTATTGCCGATAAAATGTTTGCCAAGTTTCCCACCTCCAGAACACTCTGCCTGCAGACAATGTTTCCTTCAACCATGTCTCGCCGGCCCCCACCAGAATAGATTCCCATGCTCTTGATTATGTTTGCGTCCTGCCGCTGATATTGGGTTTTCCAAGTGGCCGATCCGGATGATCTCTGGAAATGCTGTAGCTGACATCGCCTTTGGCAATGAAAAACTACAAGCCCATCACCAATTTGCGCGAGTTGGTTGAAAAGGACTCGCATTTCCACGAAGCACCTTCTGCAGTCCTTGAAAATTCTTCATTCCGTTTTCGATGGGGCTTGCGGCGTCAGATATGGCGGTCCCGAGGTAGGTAAGATTCCACAAGCCACCAAGCTCTCTGGTGCTCTTGATTTATCGCTGAACTGCGCCTTGGCTACGCCATAAGCCTTCTAGTGTTACTGCATCGTCGCCGAGCCCACAGGAGCCCACAGGGGCTCTACCCTCGGTCGTACCTTAACTAAGCCCTGCGGACGAGGGTCGCTTGGGGGCTGCTTGTACCTTGGAGAGTCTTCGGGGCGCCCTTTGTTGTCAGCTTAAAGCGCACCCTCCAGCGCACAAGTCTTTGTCTGTGGGCCTACGCTTCATGCAAGTAATCCTTAGTGGTCTCGCACCTTTCTTCTACCACTATTCTGCCGTTCACTTAGCTATGACAAATGTCCTATTGTTCAAACCAAACTATTATCCTCTCTCGATAGCATCGCACGGCCCTCCACGATGTTGTTGAATCATTTCGCGCTGTTATCTGCAACACTATGTCTTGGGGCATCGGCAGCCAGTAGCTCGTCGGCGATCGTCACCTCTTCCACTACCCAAAGCTCTTCTGCGACGAATACGTCTACAGCGTCCATCCCAACGCAGACGGTGATGGTTGGAGAAGTAGGTTGAACCCAGACTCCCAATCTCATTACCGCACGACCAAGAGACTAAGTGTTCCATTTAGGATGGACACAACTTCACTCCCCACGAAACCTTGGCCAATGTTGGCGATATCATTGGTATGCGCAATCCTTTGCTAATACTTTTGAGCCACTTCATACCCAAAGGGCCAACTAACTCAGATTAGAATTCCGCTTTTTCCCCCAAAATCATAGCGTCGCGCAATCAACATTCGGCCCATTTCCATGCATACCTTTCGAGAATTCAGGTGGAGGGCGATCTGGATTTTACAGTGGATTTGAACCCGTAGCAGCTGTTGTGGACCATGTAAGAAATCCAGACTTTGACTCTTCCAACAAAGACTGAATATAGATCTCACTAGCCTCCTGTTTTCCGCGTACGAGTCAATGACACACAGCCAATTTTCTTCTATTGCACTGCTCCCGGCGCATGTCTTGATGATGGGATGGTCGGCGTCATAAATCCTGTATGTTGTCCGACTCGATCTTTTATATCTTAACCTCTAATGATTAGCAGAATGAAACATTCACATTTGCGCAACAACTTGCCTACACTACCAATACGACTATAGAGTTCAGCCCTGGAGAGAATTTTCCCGCTGAGACAACGTCTTCGAGACCCCCCAGTGCGACATCAACTCCAACAGCATCTTCTACCTCCACACCAGCGGCCGCAACATCGTCTCATACATCTCTTCCAACAGGCGCCATTGTAAGTATTTCCCTTCTTATTCTTAATTTATACTAACAATCTTTTTCAAGGTGGGTATTGCCATCGGCGGCACCGCAGTCGTTGTCCTAATCTGCGCCGTCCTCTACATGTGCGGTCGACAGAAAACCGTCAAAGAAATCCTCCGACAAGCCACCATCTCCCATAACCCACCACACACCTACCTTCCCACATCTCCCGGCCTCTCCGAAGCCAATTACCCCAACATGTCCAAGAACCCAAATCTCGAAGGAGAATACGTCGGTAGAGACAACACAACAAGTGCCGAAACGGAAAGTTATCGAAGTTCAAGTCCACCGATTGATGAGAGGACGGGGATGATGATGGGGAGGGGAATGGGGAGTATGCACCCTAGCTCATTCTCGGGGATGGGAACCCCCGGGTTGGTTAGTCCGAATAGCACGGGGAAGGGGCCGGAGAATTGGGGACATTTGAGGATGAGTGGGTTGGAACAGAGGCATGAGATGGAGGAGGGAAGTACGCTATCGAGTACGGGGATGAGGTATGTATTTCTTTTTTCTCTTCCCTCCTGGTTTACGACTTCCTGCTTTATCCACAAGGGCTATGAGATTTCTTGAAAAGCTAATTTATTGATTGAATTATAGACCGTACAGCCAAGTCCACGAATTACCCGCCTCGACAGATAATATGACTCATCCGGCGGGTCATGGCGATAATCGACCATTTTCATATACGGGTAGCGAAAGCGGATATAGGACTGGGGCGAAGATCGACAAGAAGTGATAAGCAAGCAGTACGATTAATCATTCTGGGTTCTTTTGATTGAAGCGGTATCAATGAGGGAGGAGAAAGTGGAGGTAATAAGAAAACGGAAGGAGAGGGAAGACTACTTTTGTGATATCCTGGGTTTGAAGCGGCGTTTAGAGGTGCTTTTAGGGTTTTGTTTTCATGGGGAATTTTTTTTTGGTTAGGTGGTGGGGTCTGGTGGGATGGGTTTAAGGTTATGGAACGGGATAGCGGAAGGGAGAACTGGAATTATATAGGCTTTGGCCTATCTGAGAAGCAAACTTGCTCCGTATGATAGCGATGTTTATACTTTGTAGCGTATTTATGACGTTGACTTTATTTTAATTTTGAGGATTTTTATACACAAAATACTCATCTTGTCTTGTTTGAATCGTACCTTTCCCAGTCCTGTCTTTTACTTTGATTATAGAAGGGGAGAATGATAATGAATAATTGATTGTTTAATAGCTTATTTTATCTTATTAAAACGAGCTTCATTTCATTCATTCGTTCATTCTTTCTTTGTTATCATATCCTGGTATTCGTATATACTATTCCCCCCCTTAACAATCGTCAAAACAAGGGTTCACCTAGATAGAACTATTCTAACTAGTAAGAATCTCGCCTAGCACCGACCAAAAATTGGTCTCTACTACTGTCTTAAAGCTTCATAGGGTCCAAAACTGGCGTAAATCCAACAAATTAATTGGTTAGAAGCCCTGGTAACAAGATCTCAAAACCCTTGTTTTAACGATTGTTAAGGGGGGATAGTACCTTTGTAAGTTCCTTAGTTAGACACTGGGCATGTGCCAATGAGGCGGGGGATAAATTAAACTGTGTCAGATGACGTGCCAAGGCCCGGGAGAGGGGTTATTGTTTCTATTGTTAGAGATACAAGGAGTGATTATTTTCTTTGTTAGAGCGGGAGGAGGGAGAGCGGGTGTTCCTGATATGTGTTAGTGGGAGGTGGGCCGCTAGGCGCTAGGCGCTGGGTGTGGCGGCAGGCACGGTTATGGGCTGTCGGAGGCATATGTGTAGATGCATTTTTGGGGGGGTGGAAGAGGGGAAGACAGTAGAGATTAGGGAGTTTTCACTATGGCTACCTTTGATGGTGGAGATGTATATGCCTTACCCAGTTAGCCAAAAAGCGGAGGTTCAGCAACAATGCTAGCTGCTTGAGGGACCAAAAGAATAATAGCTTTTGGGGGCCACATAGGAAGTGATAGCTAGGTTGAATGGATTATAGATTGTACATAACTGCACATATTATAACTTATTCTTACTACGCCTTTTTTATAGCTTCTCCTCATTCAATCCTTCTTTCCTAGGAAAACAAAAGAATATTTATTATAATCCATCCTCCTACAATTAATAATATGATCCTAAATATATTATCACCTCTCAATTCAAGCACTTCCTATGCCCTCTTGATATAGCGGTATAGGTTTCACTTGTCCGGTTCCCGACTTATAGAATAACTAAATCCTATCGTGGCATTAATAGGGCGCTTAAAGATATAAAAAAGCATTTTAAAAAGTTCCTTCGGCCACGCGTAAGGGAGGAGATATAAGGAGCCTGGGATTGGGAGTTAATATATAAATTGAGCTTAGATATTGTTAGTAAGATCTAGCTGTCGTTATATTAATATAATAGGAAGGGATAATAATAATAAGGGAGAATCTAATTCGTTGTAGCTGTATATTAAGTGGAGCAGGCATAAGAATCATATATATAATCTTGCCTTCCCCTTCCTTAGGAAGGGCAAGCCAAATCTAAAAATATATTCTTTACCTTTCTTATTATCCACCCCTCGTTAGATCATTTAAAGCTAATTCGTAATTCGTTGCAAACACCCTTTTTCTATATTTATCCTAGCATTATTTATTACCTTCCACCTTGTTTATAATATCTTAACTTATTAAGGGGTAAAGAGTTAACGGTTTGTTTTAATCTTATTAGATAGCAAGAGTGGTAAAATAAATCTCGGATGATTATTAGAGACTCGAGAGTGGGAAAGGGATACGTGAGTATACTAATAGAAACTAATAGAGTGCACGCCACTTGCCGAATAGTAAAGTGATAAGCGCGATATTTATTCATTAAGAATACTATTTAAATAAAGTAAAAGTCTAGTTAGACGTGGGGTGGTTTTTTAAGCCAAGACTTAGTCTTAATATTATTTCCATTCACTTTTGAATCTTTCTAGATTCTATTATCAATCTCTGCTTATACTAACCGCGATAGCTTTATAATAGATTTGTTTTATTCGTCCCCTCGAATAAAGTAAAAAACTCGACTATCTATCTCTTAGGTTAATACCTTGAAAAAAGCATGTTTGCTAAAAATTTATTGATATTATAGGTTAAATAGAGGTTTATATATAATGGGTTAAATAAGTAGAATAGAAAGATAGTAGACTTAATGAGGCGCAAATAGCTTTAAATAGTCCGATGAAAGTAGGTGAATAACTAGTGAATTCAACTAGTAAAAAGTGCTTATATATAAGTCCTTAGTTTTCTATATAAGTAGAAGGTTATAATTATATATAGATCTCGGGTGCCCCGTACCTAAGAATGATTAATCGAACGATTTATACTAGTTTTCGAAGGGAATTATTCTAGAATGTTAAACGATAAGTGTGAATTAATATCGAAGGTTTATAGAAAGCTTATTTTTGTTTATGCAAAGGTTTAATAAAGAGAGATAAGAGATTTGTGCTAGAAAGTTATAGAAGAGGTAAGAGAAGAGGAATGTGAATTTTTGACGTGGGTATCATAGAAAGAATAATGTCGGAGGAAACCAAATGTACGTAATATAAGGATAAGATAGTTGTTTTCTACTTTAAAGAAAACTTGAAATTTGGCTAGGGGGTTCCCTTAGCACACTTGGCAGAGGAAAGAAGACTAGATTGGCTCGTTATTTTAAAGAGATCTAATCACTGTGGTATAATTAGGCTTAGTTTCGTACTCGTAGCTCAAGGGATCGAGAAGAGCGTTCGCAAGGAAACTCAACCACTGTTTATAATATTATTTTACTATATAAACCCCTCGGAAAATCTAAGACCATTTAATTTAAGTCATAATAGCATGAACACATTCTTTAATATACTTGTGAGCCATATGTGCATACCTGTCCCGTCTAGTCCTTTGCACTTCTCGTATGGCATAGCGAAAGCAATTCTCAACCTGGAAGATGACGCAATCTCTAAGGAGCCTTGCTTAGTTATTCTTTTTTCCCGGTTAAATGAATATAAGTTATAGTAATCGTATTAATTGATCATCCTTAAGTGGAATTAAACGCACTAGTGACCGTTCTTTGAGAATATCGAAGTCAATAGTAAGCACTTTCTTACTCGATGGGAAAAATTATAGAGAAAAATTCGTAAGTTCAATATCGTTAGATTCCACGGTCAGAGGAGACATTTAGCTAAGCTCGCAGGACTTCCCTATGGAGATTTGATCGATACTTTAAAGACATTATGTTCGACTTTTCGTCGAGGTTTTCTCAATGAATGAATTGAATGAATGAGACTTGATTGACGAACTCATAAGGAGTATTCCTCACTATAAATACTATGGAAGTTGCTCTCTAGTAAAACAATCTTGAATCATATATGAAAAAGGAATAATACACTCGTGAGGCAAGTAATCCCTGTACAGCTATACAAACAGGTAGTAAGATCAACACATTATAATAAAGAGATATAAGTTGCTCTAGTGCCTATTTCTGTTTTAATAATAGAGGTACGTATAGAGATACACCTCTCCTCGAGATAGACCTAGATATGAAGTTGATATTAGGCCCTTCCGTGATAAGACACAATAGAGGTCTCTTCCACTAGCTTATCGATATAGCTTAGCTCTGCTCTGCGGGGCGGTAGGTTGATATTTCAAAAGACAGTATCTATGACCTGATGCCTCTGTGAGCCTTTAAATTTATTCCTTCCGGGATAGATCACTGTTATTCGACCTTCCGTATCGTAGCAATCTTTAAAAAGTGGACGACGACAAATAGTAGTACTTATAACAGAGAGAGAGCAAGTAATCTCGAGACGTTGGTATTCTAGGGAGTTTTAGTTCCGTGGATTATAGCTCTTAAGAAGCTAGGGGGTCTTTGATAGTTCTAAAGCAAGCTTATAATCAAAAACCTTCGGATAGAGGTGGCTCTCGTTTACTAATAATGACATTGAGTATATTCGTAATTCATTCGGATTATAACTAAAGTAAGTAAGTTTATCTTCTTTTGCAGGGGTCAAAGGGACGTATATATGCACGAAAGCAGAGAAAACGCGATTAGACCTAATCTTTCCACTAAATGGAAAACATTAATCAGGCGTTTAGGCTACTTACCCGACCAATCCCTTAACGCGAAGAGATCTTCCTCTTGGATTAAATTGATCCCTAAAAAATAGTCTGAAAACAAATAAATCTTAGAAAATTCAGGCGTTCTTTTAGCTAAGTTGGCTGTAGGATAAACTAGACTAGCATATATGATTTCTTTAGATATACCTAGGTTTAAACAAACGGAGGGTAATCCAAGAGTGGGGATCTTTAAAATTCCTATAGACGCGATACTCTCCTATGCTAAACATCTTATAGGGACTCCCACCGACACTCTAGCATCTAAAACTTTTCCTATAAATATAATACAACGAGAACGATTATTCTCGAGATCGCGGTACGATATCTTATATTAAGAGACGGGAGGATATCTTATTCTATGCCAAGAGAGCCTCCCTTGAGTAAGCAAGAGGCCTGTATAAATGGTTTATTATACTATGACTAGGGCGAAAGTTTTAAGGTCTCTTATTCTTAAATTATAGGCATTTAGAGGTTATTATTGGGTCTTAAGAGTGGCTTCGTCGTAGCTTCTAGTACTTTCCTAGAGGGTCTTACCCCGATGAGAGAGTTTGACTGCCATCCCTAGAATATAAAAAGTATAGCCAGCTAGCTATGCGCCTCTATAAGAAGCAATCAAGTATATTGACTCCTTGCAACTAGAGGTAAGAACGAGTTGCCGAAGGACCCTTACTTAGGTTTCAAGCTCCCTAGCATATCTTACTTTAATCTCCACTTCCCTCTGTTCTTTATTATTATTAATTAAAGTCCAAGTATTTTTCGTGCTTGACTAGTTAGTAACTTGTTTAAAAACCTTGCCGATGCTACTATTGGTAAGAAAATGGGGGAGGTATACAAACGTATTTTTCAACGTATTAACATTAGGTAATATATTAGCTTTATAACTAGATAGAGCAATCAAAGCAGCTAGAAGTTATATAGCATCTGCTTAGAAAGAAAAGCCGATTTTTTAAGATATTTAAGGAGGTGTATTTTGATTTTAGGATACGTTAAAAGATCAGTGGGTTTTTTGGATTAAAAAAAAGGGTGTAAGATAAAAATGAAGGTGAATGTTAGAAATTATACTTAGGCTCTTCTCCTCGTAGATGGAGGTTTAGCTGTTATGCAGTGTAGCATAACTCCTCCTTTGTACTCTAATTATAGAGACGGCAGGGTTATATCGAATACACCCTCTTTCCTCCCTTCTTCCTTTCCCCTTCTTCCTCTCTGTCCTAATAGGTTAGAGAAGAGAAGAGGAGAGGAAAGATCTATTCTACCTTTACCCTCACCCCCTCCTAACCCTAGAACCAAGACCGTCGTCCAAATAAGCTAACCAGCGCCAAGAACGCCTTAACGTACATCATCAACCACACCCGTTTATCCTAGCAATCCTAAGATTCCGGCACAGCACCACCCACCTACCATCAGCCATCGAACCTTCTTTCCGCAGGCTTGGCCCGCACATACCCAAGCAAAAGACCAAGTCCCCCTCGTCACACGGCATGGAAATGTCTATGCAAGGCCGATCTTGATCTGACGCCCTTGCCGTTGCCTTGCAGCAGACTATCAGAGACACCGACCGCCTTGGGGAAAGCTTAGGAAGGCACACAGGCACTTTAAGAGAGGTAGACTTTTGGGGAATAACGTATCAGAGTCGTTCGTATCGAGGGGAGAATATCTGATTCGTTTGGAGAGGTGTTTGGAGGTGAGGGGAGAGATTGGGTGGTTTAAAGTTGCGATGATTCCGTCGACGTATAGAAGTTGAGAGCTGCGCACGTGGGTGCGGATTTGATATTGGTGCCTGAGGTTGAAAACTTGAAATAGACAGACTCGCGGATTAAAACGAGGGGGAAAATGATTGGATGGGAAGATTTGCCGACGGAAACACTGGTTTCCTCGGTAGTCTCGCTACTATGATGTAAATATGGGAGCTTTCTGGTCTGGAAGTTTCTCGTGCGGTGGCGTCAACCGAGAACCAAGTCTTTTGGAGGGCGCAGACGACGGTTGATGACGGCGACAACAGCTATGAAGGAAGAGACAGCGCAGCTATGAGATTGCGTCCTTCGCGCGCATCAAAAGGAAACGGGGGGATTTGGAACTGAATTGGTCATGGCCGTCCGACTCACGAGATGTTCTGATACAGTCTTCCGCAGCGAAAATCGACTCCAGAGGGGCACGCTTTCAGTTGCTGGATCTGGACAGGCGTGCCGGGATCGAAAAAGCCTTCGCCGTGGGGCGCATGCAAAAGCCAGCTAGCGCCCGCGACAGGCCCGGCCGAGGAATCTGGGGCTCAACACCAGAGATTTCGCAACGTGCTCGTTTCAAGGCCGGTGATTGGCTGGCCGCGACGACATTCGAAGTCCATGGCTGCGCGTTCCGTGTCAGCCAGGCCAAGTAGCCGGCGCCTTCAGCAGCTACCAGGCCGCTGTTCTCTGGCAGAGGCGCCGCGGCAAGCGATCTGGAAGAAAAGAAGCTTCAAGGGGTGTTATACGGCATAGCAGAGCTTGGCACCGCATCGCGAAGAGCTGGAATTTCTCGATCTTACCAGCAGCATCAGCAGCATTACCATTACAGCATCGCACCAGCAGAACCAGCACCGCCGCCAGATCTCAGATGCGAGCCTCGTCCCGCCAGGGTCGTTCGGCCACATCTCCAGAGAGCTCCATATTGCATATGGTCGTCAACCTCGAGCCCAGCAGCCGGCGGGCGTGCCACAGGATGGCCCCCTGAGGCTCCGACTGCAACAATGGAGATGTTTGCATGTTCTCGTCGCACGAGTGGGGCCATGGCTCCATCGCCGACGAGGAAAGGGTAATTCCAGAGTGTCAAGATTAGGTACGCGGATGGCCATCCATCCCTCAGGTCGGACTCCATAATCAGAACCAGGTCCCCGAGTAACGAGGTCGAACTCGAGTATCGAAAGGTTCCCACGCCCAATCGACCGCGTCAGATGATGGCCGGACGGGATTTGCATGTACTGCTTGTGTGCATATGTGCGCAGATGTGCGCCTCAGATGGGGGACAGACGAGTTCGTGGGCGACGGTTGGAGAATCGAGCAATTTTCTAATGCTGGTGAAGAGACGCCGCAAAGGGCATGGGGGCGGTTGATCGTGGGATCCAGTGGAATGCGGGTACTTGAAGGGTGCTTAGAGGGTACCTTCTAGAGAGCTGCGAGTAAGAGAACCCACTTTGTCCTTCGGGGCACGAGGTGGTATTCATGTGTTGATGTAACGGTTTGTTTTTCTGATTCGTGTGGGATGGGCAGACTGGGGATTCCCAGAGCTTCCGGGAGCGCAGCACGCAGCACGGCATCGCGCTGGTGTGGTGTTGTCGCGTGGGTGCGTGCTCGATTGCCTATCCGAGCTGTTTTTCGCCAAGACGAGGTGGAGGAGGGAGACACCCTGTCGGCGCCGGGGTGAACTAGCGCAAGTCGTGCAGCTGCGTCCCAGCGAGGAAGCGTCCCAGCGAGGAAGAGGCCCGACGATGACGGTGGCCTCTGCTTCTCTGCTTTTTGGCCCGCGGGACCCTGAGCCGCCGTCGCTCCAGGTCGAGTTCTTCCTGCGTTGACGGCGGGAACGAAGACTCTGCCCAAGTCGGCCAATGGCCGCCGCTCTTGCCCCCCTTATTGCCTTTCTGGTACTCGCCATGCCCCGCGCTGGACCTCGCACTGAGCCGGCCGTGGCCGCGAAAAATTTCCCAATTCCTTTCTCATCGTCGGTCCTGCTCTGTCGTGCTCTGTCGTGCTCTGTCCCTGTCCTGCCCTGCCCTCCCTCTGCCTACCCTAGCATCTCTATTCCCCCACTCGCTCCTCCCATCCTTTCCTTTTTGTTGGCAGACTCACCCCCCGCCCACTGGGCCCGTCACATTGTGTGCTGAAAACACATGTTGCCCCAAGCCCACAATTAACTCTCCTGCATCAGGACCGAAGAGGGTCGTCGACTCCTCTACGAACCCTGGATCCCAGCTTCCCGTGGCCGGCCGCACACATATATACTCTCTCTCCCCCTCCGTCAGTCTTTCCTCTCCGTCTTCCTCACAGCAGATCAACCCTACCCACCACGGCGAGCCCTCCCCCGAATCCTCAGCACCATAATCCGTCCGACTCAAGCTTGCTTGAGGCTCTCGAAATGGCCGACATGCTTCACCACCACAGGCAGCACGATCCCATCAACATGGGCATTGTCAGTGCTCCCCACGGCCCAGAGACCGGAGACGACCATGCCTCCCTCCCATACACCCACGACCCCGCTCGTGAAGACGAGATCTTCGACTACCTCCTTCACCCAGATGATCTCTTCACCCCCGAGGGCGTCTACTGGGCAGATCTGCCCACCGGCGAACGACTCAAGTTCGTCCGGGCTGTCGACAACGCCGAGGCCAAGGCAGAATTCGGTTCCTTCTGGACGATGTTCAAGAACGATCCATTGAGCCCTGTCAGCTGGTACTTCCAACACGCCGTCTTGCCAGGCGCAGGTTTGGGTTTGGAGGGGTAAGTCTACCCACCTATACGTTCTACGTGGCCATCCATAACTGACATCATGCTAGTTACGTTCTCTTCTCCATTGGGAATCTCACTCCCCTGTTCCAGGCCGTCTGGCCCTCTTGTTGGAAGAAATTCCAAACCTGTGACGAGCAATGGATCAATGCCATCACATACCTTGAGGTTCTTGGTATAATCGTCGGTCAAATCCTTGTCGGTGCCATTGGTGACGGGTAAGCCTATCCAAATCCGAGTCATGAATCAGGCTAATATCTGCCGTAGAATTGGTCGTCGCTGGGGTCTTATTCAGGATGCTATTATCATGTTTCTCGGTCTGATCTGGCTCACTGCCTCCTGGGGTATCACGCTCAACGGCTGGGTTATCTGCTACTGCTGGGCACTCTTTTTCTACGGCATTGGAGTCGGTGGAGAATATCCTATGACAGCTACAGCCGCAATGGAGAACGCTACTGGATCTGGTCGAGTATCCACCAAGGAAGATCGTCTTCACCGTGGACGCAAGGTTACCATGGCTTTCTTAATGCAAGGTTGGGGTCAATTCTTCAACCAAATCATTCTAATCGTCCTTCTCCTCATCTTCCACCACAGCGGTAACCCACCCTACTCGCTCGTTTCGGTTCAATGGACGTTCCGTGTTTCGTTCGCTATTCCCGCAGTCGGCACTCTCTTGCTCGTCTACTATCGTTGGTATAAGATGCCTCTCGCTTCCAAGGCTCTAAATGCTGCCAAGAAGAAGTCCAAGGTCACGGGATACGATTATCAATCTTTAAGAATGGTCTTCAAGCACTTCACCCCTCGTTTGATCGGTACTGCTGGCGGTTGGTTCTTCAACGATGTCTTCTTCTACGGCAACAAGCTTTTCCAATCGCAATTCATCAAGGTTCTCTCCCCCGAGGCTGCAGCAGCTGGTAACGTGATGACCGGCTGGTTGTGGAACTTGGTCAATATTGGTGTCTCGCTCTGTGGATACTATCTCGCCTCCTTCCTTATCGACAACAAGTTTTATGGTCGTAAGTGGATGCAAATTATCGGATTCATGATGGATTTCATCCTTTTCATCGTCCCGGCCTACCATTACCACTACTACAGCTCCATCGAGGGTATCAAGGGATTCCAGGCCATGTACTTCCTCTCTTCCTTCTTCAACCAATTCGGCCCCAACAGTGTTACCTTCCTCGTTGCTGCCGAATGTTTCCCAACTCCAGTCCGAGCAACTGCTCACGGATTCGCCGCCGCTGTCGGTAAATTGGGTGCTCTTCTCGCAGCCATCGTCTTCAACTACATGCTCACCCAAACCAAGTTCTACTTCGTTCCATGGTTTGGTCTTGCTGGTGCTCTCATCACCTTCATCTACCTTCCTGATACCACCGGTCTTGATCTCAAGGAACAAGAACGTCGCTGGATTTACATCCGTGAGGGTCGCGAGAACGAATACCATGGTATCGCCATTCACCCCACCCATCTTTCCTTCTATGAACGGTTCATCTCCAGGATTGGCCGTAACTATAACCCCGAATTGGACCGCACAGCCAAGATCAACGACATACGCAGAGATTGGGAGGCCAAGCAGGCCGAGAAGCAATCCAGGGAAGATGGTTTGGCTGAGGATGATACCGATGAGTATTCTCAGGATATTCACCACTTCTTCAATAACACGGCTGGTCCGTCGAAGAAGTTGGACCAGAGCAGTAGTGATGATATTGATGGGAGCCCTAGTCCTAGTAATGAGAAAAAGATGGAGTTGTAAGGATACAATATTTGATATCTTGAGTTTGGGATCTTATGGAATGGCGTTTTAATTGCTATGTAAGAGCATGAATGATTTCCCATTAGCATTTTATGGGCGGGTTTATTTGTTTGTTTTTATGGGATGGATGGATGAAAATTTAGCTTGTTTGCATGAAGAGACATATGCTTCCTTGTAGGAGAGAATATGAGCGAAGGTAGAGATAGAAAGATGATGATGATTATATGAAATCAATATTTATTAATCAACAATCAATTGCCGTTCACTGCATGAAATGTTTAGAATTTGCAGCTTGTTTAGCTTGCAGTTTGTTTAGCTTGCAGTTTGTTTAACCTGCTGTTTTTTTTTTTTGGCTCATACGGGAAATTTCCTAGAAGATACCCTCTCCTAAACGATTCTTCACAGAGATTTCACCTCGATACTTCGGGGTTATTAAAGGGCCTATCTGTTGCTATAGTTAGTTAGTATCTCTTTGTTATATTCGTCCGCCTATCGCTAAGTAAGCAACTTCTCGCGGTATACCACTCTATATAAATTTAATCGTTACGACGTCCTATATATCGTAGAATTATTAATTAATTTATAATTCCTCTTTTGTTTATAAGATATCAAAGAAAAAGAAAGAAAGGGATAAGGTAATTAATTAAGAGCGTTGATTAGGAAGTTCTTTTATTTAAAAATAAATTCTATCGGTTTATTTATGTTTTTAGTTGTGGTTTGTTTAAATAAACATCATAAATATTATCTGCAGCATTTCAAAAACCACTTACAGCATCTACACCGCTCTCTAATTTTTGACAATTTGACTTCAATTTGAAGTCAAATTAAACCTTTCCCCACCAACCACTGTAAAGCTCGAACCCAAAACCTCCTTCCCATTTACCCTCACTCTCGTATTCGAAATCCGCATCGGCGACGGGAGGTTCACCGTCCCATTCGTTCCCACAGGGCTAGTAACATTCATACTCAATCTCCCTTCCCTATCAAAAGCCCACGACACAACCAAAGACCCGTAAGGAGTGGGATGAACACCATTCGCCCAATCCAAACCCAGAGTCTGCGGTTCGATAACCCATTCTGAAAATCCTGGAGTCACAGCCTGGATTCCGAGAACGTGCCTGCTTAATTCTCCTGTTGGCGCGGAAGCCCAGGCGTGACACATGGATGTAGCATCTCCAAGACCAGGTCCCCCTGCTATTGAAAGTGTCTCCCAGAAACAGCCGGTGTAGTTTACGTTCGAAGGGCTAGCCATTGATGCCCACATGGTTGACAGGAGATGTTTTGCGCTGGTTGCATCCTGAGCTGCGAAGGCGGCACGTAAGTGATAGCCAGAGGCGTAAGGGCTGATGTTCTGTGTGAATCGATGTGCGATACTGGAGTTTGAGAAGGGGAGAGCACCTGCTGGTACGAAGAGCTCTTTTGACATTGTCGAGAGGAGAGTGGATGTGCTCAAGTTGTCGTTGGGGATATTGGCTAATACGGCAAATGCATTGGCATCTTGAGCAAGTGTGTCTTGGATTGAGTTTGACAACTGGTATGCTTGTAGTGTGGGATTCCAGAGATTGGCATTGATTGCTGTCTTAAGTGCTACGAGGCGGTCGGCATAGATTCGTGTGTTGATGTTGGCAGCTTTTAGAATCGAGGGCACCTGTTGAAGAGTGTACGCGTACAAGGTATTGAATTTAGCAACTACTCCAGACTGTGCTGGGTCGTAGTAGTTCCAATCGCCGCCAATTGTCGCGTCAGAGATGTTGAACAGGCCTGCGGAAGTCCGTTGCGAATCTGCCCAATCTAGCATTTTGACAATTGCAGGAGACCAGCGTTTAGCGAATTCGACATCGCCCGTCATGAGGTAGAAGTCGACCATAGCGGTGACCAGGTTAAAGGAGTAGCCGATCAGGCCAGTCTGGTTTGCCTGGATGATTGTAGTTCTTGGCTTTTGCTGGATCTTTGAGTTTGGAACGAAGAACCCAGGAAGGAGCTGAGCAGCACCAAGGAGGTTGATGCTCCCGTTGATGTATTCACTGCCGAATGTCGAAGCAAATGTCGGCCCAGTGGTTATATCTAGATCCCCTGGATCTTGTTAGACTAACTCATTAACTGGACACCAAGGATCCTACCAGCGTATACAATTCTATCTCGTCTTGCGCCGTCGACGCTCACAGGTTGTGAATTCGTTCCCGCAAGAAAGTCATCCAATGCCGACTTCTCAGTCAGACTTGAACTATATATTTCTTGTCCTTCTAAACTCTTCAGGGTGGCGTTTTGATAATGTGCTGATTGTCTGAAAGATGCTCCGAGGCCAAAGGATCCAGCGAAGGCTGAAGTTTGCGTGAACTCTAGAACTAATTGGTTATTAATTCTAACAGAAATTTGTGTTATGTCGACTGTTGTAGAAACCGTGTGCCATTCGTTGAGAGCAGGAGCCGGCTTCAATATCGCATATGACAGTGCAGAGTCCATCTCAGTACTGCCAGCGTGCGCCGAGATGGAAGAATTGCCCACATCAACGAAGATGTAGATACCTGACCCGAGAGTATCACTGAGGACGGTATATCCAAATCCTCCGACCATCGGCTTCACGGAGAACTCAAGTTGGTACTGCATCAAGCTAGGAGCGGTTTCACTCGAATAAGGCTGTGGGGCTTGACTTTCTGCAAAAAGACCTTGGTCCGAAATCCGGTAGAACTCTGGAGTAGTTCCGGCTGGAATCTCTGTTTCTTTAATTGTTCGAGCTCCTGCTAGCCAAATTTGATTGAACTGATCGTCGGAGCATTGAAAAGATCCAGGCAGGTTGGTGACTGGGGTAGTGGAGATTGTTGTGATGACGCCCACATGATTTAGGGTGAGTTCTCCAGCTGTGGAGAGATTGAGCTTTTGATATCGCTGTCCTCCTTGAATCAAACGATTGGTGTAAGTGGTATTCTGGGTGATATTGTACCGATTTACTCGGTAAGTGTCAAGTGACGCTGCTAGTGGAAGAGGTCCATCTCCCTAAATGACAAGCAGGAGTTAGTGACTTGAAACCATATAGATTCCACATGATCTGTTCAGATAGCACCTCCTGGACCTGGCTTCGATAGCAGGTGGATTTCCTTAGGGGAAGGAATGTGGAATGGACTTGCCATATAATTATCAAGCAACCCACGAGTCTCGCTGTACGTCATCTCAAAGACGGATGTATCGCCCGAGAATGAGAGAACCTGGAATGTAGGAAACCCTCCTACGTTGACCCCATGGTCGATGATTACGATACTAGGCTCCGTACCGTCTGACTGTAACTTGACTTCTCCGGCACAGAAGCTTCCAGGTTTGGTCCCAGTCGTTGCAACTGGACTTGGTGAGCAAGTGCTCACACTGGCAGCGCTAGCAAGCAAACGGCCCCCTACAAACCCTGCAACAAGCACGGAAGATATAGCGTTGACCATAACTGATCAAGGCGGGAGAGAAATCGAGAGGTGAGGATGGAAATAATTGGTCTGGAAGGAAGCGACCGTTAAAATCGGTTGGTTAACGTCAATATTTGATTTTAATTGTAGGAGCTATAGTATATATACAGAGATTTGAAGCTAGAATTTAACAAGGTATATTAATATAGCAACGCTCAGCGTTTCTTGCCCAAGGCCTTGGTGGCTAATCTCGATCTAGGATAGATTACGATCTTCAGCTGCTAGCTGTCGCGGGCCAGGGAGGCGGTGACACCGGAGGAATTAATAGCCTGGATCCTCATGTTTCATATACTTATGTAATTGTCGGTTTTTCCGTTTCCAGAGAATTCTCATGGGCCAAACTGAACTCAGCACAGAAAGGTGTGGCCCTTTCACCGCGCGTTCTAAGGCCGCCTTCCCCCTATTTTGGTGGGGCTGATGCACGTATTCCGTAAGTTATGCCTAATTCGGGGGATTCGCATCCATAAAACCTAAACCTTAAATTTGCCCTGGAGCGTTTTTCGGAGATCGACTTAATAACTAAAGACGATGACGACGTCGAGCGACAACGCGCCATATACGGCTTTCTGGTTTGCCAGGCTCGTACTCTATTCCTCTCGTATTCTCTAAACGTGGAACTGCGCGTTGCTTGGCGAGTCCTTAGGAAACTCCTAAGCATAGATGGATCCCCGATTAGAAAAGTAGGCGAACTGTTACGTATGGAAGAGTACGAGTAAATAATTAGCCGTTTTTTGCCTTTAAGTTTGCTAATAACCTAGGCTAGCTGAAAATCATCAAATGTAGCTCGGGGAGGCATTTTCATCCTTATTACAACGAGCGATTAGTGTTATTAACATATGCTCTTACGAAGTCTAGGAGGAGATTAATGAGCTAGCCTTCCACGAGCATGCCATCTTCCTTGAGAAGTGCGCCCGCTCGTAGGCGGAGGAGCCCCAGAGCCTCAGGAACATACATCAGACGAATCACCTAGATCTCCCTTGGGAGAGAGACTTTCTAGATAGCTCACCCTGATTTCCGCTGGCCCTGGAGAGGTTTCAAATATGGCCGTAGTATGTCTTGAATCAAATTAGACTAGTGAAAATTTCATCGCTATTCGAGTAGCCAAGAACGAGGATTTTGATTCCGAAGCACGCTAAAGATTGTCTTAGATCACCCAGATTATAAATCAAGTCAGGCAGAGACTTATGTTGCATAGATGAGTATAAGACGAATTAATTCTAACGTTTGAAGGCCTGTCTAACCCCGCGGGGCAAGATTTATACTTCAACTTGGTCGCAGCAGGTTGTCGACCTCGCATCTTAAAACAAATCACCTCACGCTCAAGTAAATAAACTTTAAGAGGCTAGGATTGAAGTACTTTAATACCCGGGAAACTTAATAAATTTGAATGCAATTGAAGGTATTTAGATGCCTTTAAGGGTGGTAATTACAAAGTATTAGAATAGGCCTCATACTCTCGAGTGGACTTCTAGAGCTTAGAAGGTAGAGTGGGAGAAGTACCCCCGAAGGGAGATCCAAAAGCTTATATTTTATCAAGAAGAGACAAGAAATAGATTAGAAGAGAATCAAGGAGGTAATAACTTCTATGGATAGTTATTATCTCTTAGAATGTATATAATTTATATAGGTGAAGAAAGTTGTATGTAAAGAGGTTGATTACTAAAAGAATTGGCCTTTGTAGAAGCAAAAGGGACACAAAGCCTAAGAGGATGATGAAAATCATATCCGGCCTTGGAAAGGAGGTGTTCCGAGCGGAGTGGTCGCTACGGAAACTCGGTTGTATTTAAAGATGTGGAGTCGTATTAAAATTACACGAATGAAATGCAGGTGGAGAGTGCATTACCAAAACCTCACGTGGCTGTACCCTCCTCCATCCTTGTTGGTTGTATCAAACCATCTGAAAGTTCTAGTGAAGACGACTCACTACCCTTTAGGTACTTCCTAATTTCTCCTGGATATAGAACCAATAAAAGAACTAATACTCCCAGCATTAAAAGTGCATCGAACACATACATAAACCACTCGCGGCTGAAAATATACCCATTGTTCCCTTGGACAAACTCAATGACTCTGAAAATCGACCGGATTAAAATAAGTGTACTGGAGAGATAGAGTTCCAATAGATGCCTTTGCCATGGTATGTTACCAGCCGTAGCTTTATGCGTTGGGACTTTGCGCATTCTAAGGTGGAACACGAACGCGACAGCGACAAAGAGACCGAAGAATAAAATTTGGACCAACAGACCAGCAACAACAATGTGTTCACCAGTTTTCATAGCTGAGAGGGTACCGGAGGACATTATACCAGCACCTGAATTATCTGTTAGCACGGCCAGAACATTTTTCGCTGTGTGGCTACAAACCCCCCCCTTGAATAGTAAATGCAATAACGTCACCGGTTACGAATAACTTGGTCAACCACTTCCTCCTAATAATCGAATGTGATTCGCCATCTAGCACCAAGATGATCCTACCAAGAATCATATATATAGAACCCGCGAAAAGAGCAGGCGCGATGAGTATAAGGACGGATTGGATGATGTAAGGACCTAGAGTCCAATTGGGAGTTTCCTTCGCAGAGAAGGCTCGACTAGCATACCCAACTACCTCAACTAAAGAGTGTATCAGCGTCTGGTCTAAAGGAATATTCCAAGGGAGTTGACAAACAAAAACCGCCTATTACTAGCGGGATAAGAAACCAACAACGCCATTTTGCCATACGAAAGCAATGAAGTACGGTAATCACGCCAAACAGACCAGATGAAACTGCTGTGAGGGCCAGAGATGGCGAGTAGCGGTATAGATAAAACTTTCCCGCGTCGTTCTGGTCGGCCATTTTGAGGTGATATGTTTGGCTGAGATGATCGAAAGCGCCGTAAGGTGCGAGTGTGAAATCAAGAAACCGAGGTCGAAGACTAAGGTGGTTTATAGGGATGTTGCTTTCTCATAAGAATTGTGGTCATATCGAGTGATAATGGAGTTCTCGGGGAGATTTATCTTTATACCAGGTGCAATTTCGCAAGTGTTGTTTTCTGCGGTTTCAACTATTGGCCATCCTCGGAGGCATCGATACTTATCGTATTCCGTAAACCATCCCCTATTCGGCCTAGGGCCGCTGGCTTGAGCGGGTTGGGCGAACATCACCTGGAACACGACGGCAGACTCTTCCAACTTAAGAAAATACGATTTTTCGAGGCCGGCCTCTTCAGTTGTCCGTGTACCTCGATTACCCCTAAAAAACCCCTTGGGTTGTCATTGGTACCTTTGCTGGTTGGTTAGAATGCCGTCACGAAGGTCACACATCAAGTCCCGCCATGGGTGCGTCCAATGCAAAGCACAGAGAGTGAAGGTAGGCTTATTAATCCTACACTCTTTTCTTATTCGTTCTCTAATTGCCCTTTGAATATTTCCGAATCTCCCTGCTCTTCTCTCAGCCCTACGCCGTAATGTGGCTAACCGGCCTGGTGTAGTGCGATGAGACCAGGCCAACTTGTACCAGGTGTGAACGACGCCGCACGAAATGCCAGTATAATACTGTCCTTGCCACCGCCAGCCCAGCATCCGTGGAGTCCTCTATATCACAGCATCAAATATTCCCCTCTTCATCATCTAGGATATTCGATGCATTCATTCCATTTCCTTCTCAATCGACGCTCTTATGGGAGCCTTCATCGTTGCTAGGCGGTTTACCAAATCAGGAACTCGAGCTTATGCACCATTACACCACCTCGACATATATTACTTTATCCAACGGCACGACTCAAAATAAAGTATGGCAACAAATAGTGCCTCAAGAGGCATTACAACACGCCTTCTTGATGCATGGCATACTGGCGGTTTCCGCACTCCACCTAGCGCACCTTCGCCCATCTTCTCAGCATTACATAGATCTCGCCATGTATCATTATACTTTATCTGTAGAGCATTTTCGGCCTATACTAGAAGAAATCTCTCCTACAAATGCGGCTGCTGTCTTTATTTTCTCTAGCCTCCTGGCATGTATCTCATTTGGAATCCCCCAGGAGTCTTTAGAAACATCAGCACCTTATTCTACCACGCCACAGGACTCGTTGCAAAAGATGACTAAAATTTTCACTCTTGAGCGTGGAGTACAAACAGTATTAAAAGAGTGCTGGGCCTGGGTAAAAGACAGCCCAATTGAACCACTTATGGTCCATATTTCAAGCGAACCCAAGACAAAATTGAGAGATAATGACGAGGAGGCTCTAAAGTCCCTTGAATCCCGCATCAAGAACGAAAGCGAATCAGAGGAGCTCAAGGCTGATGCACTTGGTTCACTACAGCTTCTTCGAATAATCTATCCTTGCCAAGTTCTGCCTGTTGAACAAATGACCTTTATAATTGCCTGGCCTGTATTAATCTCGCCGCAGCTTTTCACCGCGATGTGCGAGAGGAGACCTATTGCTATCGCTATCTTGGGCCATTATGGAGCCGTGCTTCATGAGTTGATGGATGTTTGGTGGGTGGGTGACAAGGGTTTGCGGCTGGTCATGGCTTGTACTGACCTTCTTGGACTAAGATGGGATGACACTATGCAGTGGGCGAAACGCCGTGTCGGCCTGCCTGTCCCAATACCCTTTTCCGAATCAGCGGATCAGATCTCTAGGTGAAAGAAATTATTTTTAATCGCTTGGCTTGATCCTATAAGAGATTTCTTTACCGTTATCGTATCCTGAAATGTGAAGCCCATTGGTAGTCGGTTCGTCACTTCTAGCTCGAATCTGCTTGTAGTCGGTGGAAGCAAGTGTAGCGTGGAAGCAACTTGTAAAAACCATTGAATTGCTCTTATCCTTTATAACTATAGCTGATTTTCCCTCTTGTTTTTGCCTATATGCTATTAATTCGGCATATATTTAAACATTTAATGAAGCTACAATAATTAGGCTTCCTACAAGGACTATTCCTAGAATAGTTGAAGTAGTTAGTCTACTAAGGGGTTTCGTTTAAAGTAAAGGCTTATACTTCTATTATAATCTTAGACGACAATTTTGCCTACCATGGTCCATTTCCGTTTTTAAACCTAAGCGGTCGCTGCTCTAACTTGATCACGCTAATGAGTCGGCTGAACTTCGCTCTAGGGTCCTCTTTCGGTTGGGGGGACGCTTCTGGATCCCTAAGTCTATTTTGGTATTCCGAGTACTATAACTACGAGTGCGTTGGTTTAGAAGACTATACTTCGAAGTGGTGACCTTTAAAGTACAATCCTTGTATATACTATGAAATGGCGTATGTGCCTTACTTTTACTTTAAGCCAAAGTAGTCCGGGCTGCAGTAATATAACGTTTCAGACGATAGAAGAGTCTAGTAAGTCGAGAAATCTATATCGAACCCCAACTACCCCTAGTCCCATTTCGAGGACAGAATTTGGAATGCGCTAATGACAACCCCCGAGGCTCGAGTACTGAACGTTCGAGATGCACTCCTGGAAATTTCAGAAGATATAACTCGGGGAATCGAATGAGGTTGGTTGTACTAGCGCGGGAGGCACTGGCCGTCTTGAAAGAGAGGTGTTAGAAATCTTTGCCGGTATTATGAATCTGGACGTCTCTGAGAATCGCTGGGCCACGTTGTACTATAGTGAGATCCTTGTTTTGGATGCTATTCTTAGTAAGTTTAAAGATGGATTTTTACTAGGGTTGGCAAATTTGGGTTTGAGGGGAGCTAAACTGAATCTTGTACTAGTCACCATCCGCCTCACCCTAGCTCAACCGATATCACTGGTGAAGCAGCTTTCTTCACTTATCTAAATGAAAACAGATTTCCTTTATGTTTGGATTAGCTAACTAAACTAAACTATAACAACAGGAGCAGCTACGGCCTCTGCCGTCCTAGTTAGATCGACATTAGACACTTTTGAGCCAGGGCTATGCAAACTGGTGTTTTGCTCTCTGTTCGCTTTAACGGTTTCTACTAAAATTTTAAGACATTTTGTTCCTTGTTTGGCGCTTATATCTTTAAGGTCGGTTAGAAGTTTTTCGGTGAGGCTGTCGATTTGCGAAACTTTAGCTAAAGATGCGAGAACTTGACTTAGTAAACGAGGCGTGCGTTTTTCTAGGAAATAATCCGATTTGTTGATCTCTGGTATTTCCCAGGCACAGCAGCATTGCTCTTCATGCTTTTCATCCTCGCCATTTTTAATACAATGCCTGATCCATCGGCCGCCCCGTTCCCCTTCCCGAGTCTCACATGCTTTTTTGTATGCCTTGTACTCGTCGATTGTGAAAACGGATCCTTTATTCTCAAACCATTCCTCTATTATCGTAGGAAATCTCTCCTCCCTGATAGTATTTCCGAAAATACCAACAAGGGATATTCCTCCTTCCATTTTCATCCACCCTTGATTAAGAATTTCACGGAGGTTAAACAGATGTTTGATACATGAGATATAGAAGAAACGGTTGGGCTCTAAGACTAAATTAGATTGAAGCATAGCGTCGGGGAGGTCTATACTCACGAGAATACCAAGCCATATCGCTTCGACGTTAACTAGTGCGATCTATCAAATTGAAGCGGTAATGACACTTAATATTTGGAGGACCACGTAGTATCTGTAGAATGCAAAAATTCGCTCGGCAATAACTTCTCCAGTTAGATGTTCTCTCTAAAACTAGGATAGACGATCCCGAGAATAGTTGCTCTATAATATCCTGTCTATCCAGCTCTATGATGTCGCTCTGTCCCGGTCCTAAGGACTTAGAATCATCACTTTCTCGTTCTTTAGAATCGGGCTCCTCGCTGTTCTCCTTTATATTATCCTCTACTGTCCCCACTTCGTTATTTATAGTGTCTCTCGAACTTATTTCTTGCTCAAGTTTGCTAAGTGGATCTATAACGATCATATCTCCGCAATTTTTTCTCTTCTTGCCTCCTACTTAGCTGCTAGAACTAGAAGCCATGCCTAGGTCATCTTCCCGAAATAAAGAAGTGCCTACTCTGGTCACTTTATCTATCGACGCAGCTGCAGTCTCTTTGGCTGTAGGTGGCATAGGCATGGTTTAAACAAGTGCCCGATGGAATTTATCGTTTAGATAAGCTTTGTAAGGTAGTTAAGGTCAGTGTAATAAGAAAAATAATAACTTCTTCGACTTTGAAGAATCTTCTAGCCTTTAGGCAGATAGATGTTAGTGTTTTAAAATTGGTCTAGGCGATAATAGGATTAGTCGTTTTAGGGGTAAAGACTACGGCGGGTTATTAATATAGAGTTAATAATTAAAAAACTTTATATCCGTAAGATCTTTAATTTATATAACTAATTAAAAAGTTATATAGACTTAATAACTTTCGTAAGTAAGAACCGAATAGTAAATAAATCACGACACTATATGATACTACTAAAGCTATAAAGAACTAGATAATATATATCTATATTTATACTATACTAAAATATATGACCTGAGGTAGTGCCGACGAAAAGTGTATTATATAACCTGCTCCGGATTTCACCTTAATACTACTTTATACTATAAGCAATAAAATATATACACTTAATAAGAATGGCCTTTTTAGACCTAAATCTAATTTATATCTTATATAAATATACTTATATCTTTATTGCTTATAAGTATATTAAAATTATACTTCTAGTTTATTAAGGTAATTAATATATTTTACTCCTTTTACTAGCTAATAATATTTTCTTTGTTAATATATTTATTCTTCTTATATAAATCCTTAAATCTATAGGTAAGGACTTGATTTTTTACTATATTAACTAATAGAATAAAGCCTATTAATACCCCCCCTTAGTAATATACTTACTATTTAATATTTTATTTAGTTATAGCATTTTCTTAGAAATTAAATAGTAGGAAGTTTTTAACTTATAATATATATAAAGTAAGTTTTTATTCCTTACTTATATATAAATACTAATAAGTAGTAAGATAAGAAAGAGCCTAATAGACCCCTTTAAAAGAGATTAATATTATAGCTCTTTAATAAAGTGTAACGGTTAGGCCTTTTAATAGAGGTATTCCTAGACTAATCGCTATAGGAATCGATATACGACTAGTATACAACCCGACCTAATTAGGGCTAGCTTAGTAGATCATATAACTATAGGCTGCTACATGGCATACTTAAGCAGTAACACTATGGCATGAACTAATATATTAACCACGAATCAAGAACATATAATTAGGCTGCGTCCTATTGAACGCGGAGTGATATATGTCTTTGGTTCCCCCATTTTACTACTAACCTCCGGTACAGCATACCGACAGTTTCTTTAAATGTTTTTAATCCTAGACAGTGTAATAACTAATTAAAATAGACTAAATTATTAAACCTATTAATCTCATTAAATCAAGGCCTAGAAATAAGGGTTAAGTTAGGCCGCTTATTATAACTAATATTTATCAAGAGATATTTTAATAATAAAAGCGAAGCGTCTGTCTCCACATCCCTAGAACATTAAGTGCGTGATTCCCCCTTTTAGCCATTGACCATTGTAGAAGACCTAATCGTTAACAAAGTAAAAATTTAAGAATTGGATGAGTAGGGACGAGTAGGGATGAATTGAGAATTTGTATTTATTTTGCTCCATTAAGTACACAGATATTCCTACAGTATCCTCATGAACGCCATGAAATCACTTTAGACCCCTTCTATCCATCCTTTTATCTAACTTTTAAGTTGAGCTTTTGAAGGCAGCATTTGCTTCACCCTCAGACACCACGTCTTCGCATCTACTACATAACTCCTCCCCCCTATCTGTATGCACATCATGCTTCCAGCACCGTGGACACTTCTGGAGAAGTGTCGGCAAAATCCAGGCTGTGGCTGTTCCTCCTGGGGCGTCAAACTTCACACCAAACTTCCATCTATACAGAGAAGTATCAACGTTGAACCGTACCGAATCCGAAACGACAAACATATCTTTCAATTCCTCATCGTATCGATCGAAGACTTCAACGGCCTCCTCGGGTAACTCGAGGACAAGAGTTGAGTCCAGTGACGAGCCAATGAATTTCTTTGCTCTTGCTTCTTCTTGGGCAAGTTTCACAGCTGTTTTAGCTTTGAGGAGCCATTTGAGATCCAGGGGCAATTGTCTGGATCTTGCCGGAAAATCAGGGTGGAATATTGAAATTTCAAGCTGGCGGTGAAAAGGATGGCCTGCACCAATCCCAGTCTTCGTCCATTCCGGTCTATATTCCCACGCTTCCTCCACAAGATGGGGAGTGATGGGGCTCAGCATGCGCAACAAACCATGGAAAATCTCCTCGAGGACGCCGCCTCCATCACCGCAGTACAGTCTATCCTTGAGAGCTTCGAGATAGAACGCAGAAAGATCGGTGCTAATCCACTTGTTGATGGCGTTAACACCTCTGTGGAACTCGAAATTATCATAAGCAAGTGCTACCTCTCGCATGACTTGTTCAAGTTGGTAGATCGCGATCTGATCCATTTGGGTAACAGGACTGGTCCGAGCCTCGGAGTGCATAGAGCCTAAGAGCATCTTCAGAGTAATTCGATATTTCAAAAGGGCCGTGTGGTTTGCTAGCAGAGCAGGCTGGCCAATGGAGATATCGCGGGTGTAGTCGCTGCTTGCAACCCACAATCGGAGAGCATCTGGTCCAAGATTCTGCGAGATTGGTCCTTGGGAGGCCTTACCTTTACTCTTTTTTATGCTAGCTGGGGGTAGTAACGATCCATCAATGATCTGGCTTGGAACAATAGTATTGCCCAGCGACTTTGACATCTTCTTTCCAGACTTGTCAAGTGTGAAGCCATGCGTAATTAGAGTCTTGAAAGGTGCTATGTTAACGCCTGATGCGCTTGTATGAGTGAGTAAGCTCGATTGAAACCAGCCTCGATGTTGATCTGTGCCCTCAAGATACACATCAGCTTGTCCTGGTGTTTGGGTCCAGCTGCTTCCGCTATCAAACCAAACATCCATCGTATCTCTACCCCTCCGGTATGAACCTTCTAATCCTGGAAGAATCCAGGCTGGCTCATCCTCAGGATCAGTCCACCATGCATCTATCCCTCGACTTTCGATTGTGGAAATGATGTGAGCGACACTTTCTTCAGTAAGGACTGCTACACCATTAGGGTCGTAGAGCGCAGGAATAGGAACGCCCCAAGCGCGTTGCCTGGAAATGCACCACTCACTGCGCCCTTTGACGAAGCTTTCGAGTCGAGGACGCCCTCCTTCAGGTATGAAGCGAACATTCTCCAAGAACGCCAAAGCTGCATCCTTCTCGTGCCCAACGTCAGCGAACCATTGCTCCGTAGCTCTAATAATCAGAGGGAGCTTTGTCCGCCAGTCGTAAGGATACTTATGCTTGTACCTATGAACTGCCAAAACATTATCACCAAGGAGCTCTAGCACGTTACCGCTGCCGCCACCAAGTACGGGCTTTCCTTCCAAAGCTTGAGGGTCATCAGGGAGAGCATCAGCGGTGAAGCACCCTTGATCATCCACGGGTGCATCTGCCTCAATACCTAAACGAGTGCAAACTTCGTAATCATCCATACCGTGACCGGGAGCGAGATGGACAAGTCCAGATCCAGAATCGACAGAGACGAAATCGGCATGGATGATGGGCTGGAGTGGAGCATTCTTCCCCATGAGCGGATTGATGTATTTGGCCCCTTGAATGTCAGCACCTCGGATAGATGTAGCAACCACGTCTGGTGGAGAATTCCCGAAGAGCAGAGTAGTAATTTCTGGTAATCTTTCGCTGGCAACAAGGAGGAGATCCTTGCCATTTTTGACCACGGTGTACTCAAGTTCGTTGTGAACTGCTATAGCTCTATTAGCAGGCAAAGTCCAAGGAGTTGTAGTCCAGATAATTGCATAAACATTATCTCCAGCCGGTAGTCTTGATTGTAGCCGTTCTGGTATACCTTGTAACGGGAATTTGACATACGCAGCAGTTGAAATGTGGTCTTCATTATATTCCAGTTCTGCTTCTGCCAGCGCGGTCCTTGACGATGGCGACCAGTATACAGGTTTGTATCTCCTGAATATCAACCCCTTCCGTACCATTTCTTTAAAAACACCCAATTGCCTGATCTCGAAGCCCTTATCCATGGTTGTCCAGGCATGTTTCCAATCCGCCAAGATACCCCAGCTCTTGAATCCTTCCATCTGTGCCTTCACAGTCGTAGTCGCCAGGTCTCTTGCCGCAGTCCGTATCGCGACTGCGTCCATACCAGCTTGGCCATGTTTGGGGAGCGCATTCCTCTTGCCAATGGCCTTAATTTCGATCGGGAGACCATGGCAGTCCCAGCCCGGCACCCAGACAACTCTTCTTCCTACACCAGCCGTCAGCCCACAGTCTCGCACGTGTTGGCTTCCATATCATTCTGAGTTTGAAAGGCTATTAGAACTGCAGTCAACCTTTAAGGGCATACCCTGTTGAATCTTCACTCTGCAGATGATGTCCTTCAAAATTTTATTCAAGGCGTGGCCAATGTGCAGAGGGCCATTGGCGTATGGTGGGCCATCATGTAGGACGAATGGTTCCTGGGATTGGCGATCGTGGGTTTGCCATTTGTATAAACTCTCAGAGCAGGTGTAGGCGTATTTCTCGAGGTCCTTGGGTAGAGGTCGAGGGCTAGAAATGCAAAATCAGCATTGCAACCCCGCAGAGTGCAATTGAGTGGGTGGTGTTGTGAATTCTTACGGAAAAATTGACTTGGGCAATCGCAAAGTCGCCGACCAGGACTTGAGAGGCGGTCGCATCGGCATAGTCAATCCATGGTACGTAAAAGTCAAGCTTTCAACAATCGTTTTGGTGGTCAAGAGCTTGGAGTTGAATTGATTGTTGCCTAAGGCTAAAATATCGGGTGAAGGAACTTTGACTACCTAGGTACCGGTAGGGCTTGAAAGGGACCACTACTCGCGCGAGTTCAGATATTCCCGATGAGAGATGGGGGTAGTAGCACTATCAAAAACTTGAACCTCGACTATTTGAATTTTTCCAATGGGAGATGCTGTGGAATTCTATGCAAAAAGTATCGGACGGCACTAGGCCTGCCAGAGTGACCATATGTTCCAACAACCGCTTCGAGAACGCCATCTCATCTGAGTTCTTCCATACCTATTCCAATTCAATATCCCAGACGCCTGTCCATGCGATGAATAAATACGATGCCAAAATTGATCTCAAAACACAGTCAACCCACTGACAGTGTCGTTCTTCAATACCTCAAACACCAAACCAGGGAATCCAAAAAGAGTGGTATTCCCCAAACCGTTGGCATCTCCTGCACCATTGTTGTCCATCGGCCTGCCACCCACACTATCCTCCCATCCCCCGAGTAATTCGCAACTACTTCCAGGACTGTCACCCCAGTCTCGATTTAAGACCATCCCACGCTCGCGAGCCCGCGCTTCTTCTGGGGTTCGGTAAATACTTTTCCACTCATTGTGGAGCCTCTTTTCAAGCTCTTTAAACGGCGTCTCCGAGTGGACAACACCGTCCTCCTTATACGGCTTGAGATACTCTATCTCCCATCGGCACCGCCGATGTCGGTTAAACGGATATGAGCCTGGTACGTTGCCATGTAAGATAACTTTCGAAGCAGCCAAGCGTTTAGAGCCGTCGGCTGGTATTACAATCTCAGAGAACTCTGGATTGGCAGACTTCTTCGATGGAGGACACTGTGATGGATTCGGGTTCGTGGATAATAGAACATCGAAGCCATGGTAAAAGTAGTTGTAGAAACACTCCCCTGAAACACTTCCAGCGACTTCCCCATCTTCGTTCTCGTCCTCAGAGTCGTCCGTAGCTGTGTGTGCGGAGGATTGATCCGTATCTGTTGAATCATCTTGCATCCTGTTGTCATTGGAGTTGGAACGACGATCTGTCCTTGAATCTAAGCCAGCTTTGTGGATAGACAGCCGCTGGTCATTTTTCCTGTATATTGCATCTGGCGGTCCAAGGGAAGAGACAAGCTCTTGGGGTGATGTGAGGCCGAGCTTGATCCAAAAGGGAGGGGTATTCTCTGGACGGATGAGTTCAAGCTTACCCTCTCCGTAGATTCTGATTAGCCGCACTTCCTCGGGAACGATCTCCTTCGCCGTTTCTTTCCCCTTAGGTAATGCCATAAAGAACTTGCGGGGTTCAACTACTCGTGAATAGAGTGTCTTCCGCGCCTCGGGCCATGAATCACCACAGAAAACAGCCATAGATACTGCTGGATGGCTCGTGGAAGACGAAAGCACAGAGACATAATCCTTCCCTTGTGCCCAGACCGAGGTATGGATGGGGAATGAAAATGCAATACCCGGATAGGATAGGACATACAGTCCCATCCCAGTTGTATCTCCAGGCGCAGGCTCGATGTACTCTCCATCAAAACTTGGCCCTACCAGGCGATGATAAATATGTCTGAATGTAGGCCCTGACAACGCTTCCGGCTGCACCGACGGCTTCTGCCCTGGCACCGAAGGTCGTAGCACATCCTTTTCTTTGTATGTAAGATGACTCTTCGTGAAGTCCAACACCTCAATCAACCGCAGTCGCTGCTCAGGGCCATCAAATCGAAGCCGGATGCCATTTGTTGGCAGGTTGAGAATGACCGGTTCGATGACTGGCGAGTTTTGATCGTATATGAGGTCAAGCTTCGGGAATCGATGAGGTTCTGCCTTCAAGCGTGTGAGAATGTCGTGAAGGGAAGCCCCAAGCACTATTAACCAGTTAGAAGTGAAGCCTTACCAACTCTATAATGCCTCTCCCAAGTGCATACCTAAGAAGCCCAGCGCTTGGTTCGGATGAACCTGGGCAGTAAACAGCGCCATCTGTGCTTCATTTCTAGCCAGGTCGATATACTCTTGGGTGATTCGGGTTTGTTCGGCGCTCAAAGGCAGCTGCCAGCCAAGCTTGGGTAGGGAGAGTTGGAGGGGCATAGTTGCTGCGCCAACGGTGCTGATGGGGTTTTGGGCGTCTTCCCTTGTCGCTTCCAGAGTTCCACAAGATCAACAATCTCACGAATGTTGAAAAGTCGCAAAGACGAACGAACCCCCTCTAAACGCAGCGAGTGGAGCATTTTTATATCCTGAACCTGTGATTCACGATTCACGATTATTTGCTGGCACGTCGCACAATCAAATCCACCTACAACGCGTACAGGAAGCTTCGAGCTCAATTCTCGCCCGGCGGAAAACACCAGCAGCGACCACAATTGTATGGCAGGACTCCCACGGCCGGCTGCCGTCGTCCCACGAAAGCAGACGAGTATGCGTCCTCCACCAAAACCCGCCACGAACAGGGCGCCGTCGGTCGCGCCGCCATCTCGATCGCACGCGGCCTCGCCCACAGGTTCTGTGGTCTCAGTTGCGACGACACAAGGAGGAACAAAGCGAAAGGAACGCGATTTCGAGCACAATAACGAGGAGACAAATATCAATGTGGTGGTACGGTGCAGAGGACGCAACGAGCGCGAGGTCCGCGAGAATAGCGGGGTGGTGTTGTCCACGGAAGGAGTGAAGAGCAAAAGCTTGGAGCTGTCGATGGGGCCCAGCGCGCTCAGCAATAAGACATATCATTTTGATAAAGTTTTCTCCTCAGCGGCAGACCAAGCTATGATATACGACGATGTTGTAACCCCTCTTCTAGACGAGGTAACATATCCTGAAAATCCATAATATTAGCTCCACTCATATTTTGTAGATGTTGGCAGGATACAACTGTACGATTTTTGCATACGGTCAAACGGGCACCGGAAAGACATACACAATGTCTGGAGATATGACGGATCACTACGGAATGCTCTCAGATGCCGCGGGGATAATACCACGAGTCCTGCACTCTTTGTTCACTAAACTCGAAGTCGACGACGCAGAGTCATCAGTAAAATGTTCCTTCATCGAACTCTACAATGAGGAGTTGCGCGATCTCATTTCTCCCGATGATAATGCGAAATTGAAAATCTACGATAACGACAACAAGAGGGGGCATTCAACCGTGATTGTTCAGGGAATGGAAGAATGTCATATCAAGAGTGCATCCGAGGGGATTAAATTGCTCCAGGATGGAAGTCACAAGCGTCAAGTTGCGGCAACCAAATGCAATGATCTCAGCAGTCGGAGTCACACAGTTTTCACGGTGACGGCATACATCAATCGAACTGGGGATGATGGGGAGGATTATGTTAGTGCTGGCAAATTGAACTTGGTCGATTTGGCAGGCAGTGAAAATATCCAAAGGAGTGGAGCAGAGAACAAACGGGCAGCTGAGGCAGGGCTGATCAACAGGAGTTTATTGACTCTAGGCCGCGTCATAAACGCCCTCGTGGACCGAGGCATGCATATTCCATATCGTGAATCGAAACTCACTCGACTTCTTCAGGATTCGCTTGGGGGAAGGACTAAGACGTGCATCATTGCAACGGTTTCGCCGGCAAAAAGCAATCTGGAGGAGACAATTTCAACTCTGGACTATGCATTCCGTGCCAAGAACATTCGAAATAAGCCTCAGGTCAACCAGACGATTAATAAGAAGACCCTCCTGAAGGACTTCACATTCGAAATCGAACGTTTAAAGAGTGAGCTCATTGCCACGCGACAGCGTAATGGGGTCTATCTTTCGAATGAAAACTATGAGGAAATCACGGTTCAGAGCGAGTCCCGGAGAATTCTCAGTGAAGAGCAAGCAGCGAAAATTGAAGCCATGGAGCTTAATCTTCGAAACAAAGTCCAAGAACTATACTCACTAACTTCGAATTTCATGACCCTGAAGAAAGATAATGAAAGCACCAAGGCTGTTCTAGACGAAACCAAGACTGTACTACAACAGACCGACTTCGTTCTCAATGCCACTCGGAAAAGTCTTGCTGAGGAAACCTTCATTCGCAAAGCCCATCAACAAACGGAAGAACAGCTCAGCACAGTTGGTAGTGAACTACTTTCGACCCTGAGTAAAACGGTGCAAGATGTCGGAGGACTTGCTGCTAAGAATCGCAGAAAATCCGCTCTTCAGTCTCTGAACAGGAATACGTGGGGACTCTCACAAGCTGAAGTTGCTGAGGTTACCCAACTAGTGGAGGCGCGCGTGGAAGAATTCCGAGCAACACAGGAGGCATTGATGGAAACTGTCTCAGATAGGATGCAATCATTCGTAGCTGAGGAGTTGGGAAAACTTTCATCTACGCAGTCATTCTTGGAGGAGAATGTCACAGCATTTGAAGGGTCTGAAGAAGAGGTTTCCCAGCAGGCACAGTCTGCAAAGCAAGAAATGGATCTTGTCCTAGAAGAGATCAAAACCCTCAGGGAGGACGTCAAGACCCACGTAGGAGAGGGACTCCACGGTTTGTCGGCTGCAGCCCAACGCATCTCAGAAGAAGTCATCAATGAGCTTGGAATTTTTCACACCCAGCTTCACACATCGTACAGCTCTCTTGGCCGAGATTTCAAAACTCTGTTTGAAGATCTTTTAAAACATGTTCACGCCCAGAAGGCCGAAGCAGATAGCCTCCGACAACAACTGGTAACAGCCAGCGAGCTCGCAATGGTATCGAACGCAGCAGCTGCTGCAAGATTAGACGAGGTGCTTCGGGAAGAACGGGAGCAGGTGGCAACGGACAGACAGGCGCTGCTCACTCAAATTACCCATCTCATAACATGTCAAAGCGAATTACAAGATTCTCGGCTCAGTTCAAAGATTGGGGAAGTTCAGAAAGACGTCTTAGCATCAAAGGAGAGTTTCGAAAAGACTCGAACGCAATATAGCGAGGGAATGGATACGTGGAATGAGAACGAGGGTAAACTCGTGGAGGAAGTTCTTCGGTCAAGAGAGACTTTGAAGAGTAAGCTGAAGGATGATTGGCTGGTAAGTGACATTGAGATGTGGGATGCAATAATGCTAATAAGTTCCAGGCTGCAAATACACACAACGCATCTCTACAACTTACTACCAAGTCTGTCCATGCGGAGACCATCCGTATTGTTGAAGATCAAATGAAAGACATCGATACCCAAATGCGCGCACTGGACGATTTCGTCTCTCGTGCCAAGTCACAAAATGCCCAGCACCACGAGTCTCACCTACAATCACTCAACACTCTGTCCACCACAGTCAAGGGATCGTACTCCAACATTGGCTCTCACTTCACCGAATCATATGAGCGAGTGCGCGAATTGGGGGAAGAGATGTCTGTGAAAACATCCACCCTCCAAGAGTCTCTGCAACCACTTGACTGCGTTCTGCGTCAACCTCTGGTTCAATTGCGCGAGAATATTGCCAGCACCACTCTCCATGAATACGAGCCTACTGGTGAAACCCCACAAAAGCTAAACTATTCATATCCAACCGAGCTACCAAGGACGGAAGCTCATGAATCCCTCCTGGAAAAAATGCGTAGGCCACCAAAAAGCCCCCGGAAAAGCCCAGTGAAAAGCCCAAGCAAGAGTATGGGTGCATTCACTGCTCCAGTTGTCTTCAATGATGCCGCCTCCAATGCTACCTTCTTGTCACATATGCGAGAATTCTCTAGCATCGGTCCTGGTGTTGTTTTGCCACCACTCACAAGGAAAGCCTTACAAGAAGATCATAAAGATCGACCGACCACAAGTTCCAGTCTTCGAGAGATGGATGTTAACGTCACTGCTGTTGCTATTGCCCAGAATACCATCGTTGAAGGTGTCGAGGAGACTGAAGCTCCTCCGTTTAAAAAGGTTGCACTCGGAAGTGGAAAGCTACCAGTTCTAAAGAGTGGGAAGAAAGGTAATGTAGCTCCGGCTGAGGGAAGAGAGAATGTCAACCTGGGGCCTGGAACTCTTGTACAAGGGGCAACAGGAAGGAGGAGAAGCCCTAGGACTGCTGGGCTTTGAGTTCTTGAAATGAGATAGATGATGTGGTTACCAACCATGATTGGCGAACGGATGAGGAACAGAGGCCGAAGGTAATTTCCTTTTCATATTCATATTCATTGGGAGGTGCGAGGTAGGAATATAAGTTCTGGTTAGAGCAGCTGGGCATGGTATGAGGCGTTAGTATACTCTCAATAGCGCATCCTGTTGGTTTATGTGGCCGCTATCGCAGTTTTCGTTGGAGTCTTGGTGGGAACTAAATAATCCTGTAGTAATTCAAGAATTGTATTCGGGGTATTTGACTTTTGGTGAGGTTATGCCTGTTTTGTCCTTCATGTCACCATGGAGGGGAAGACCTATCTGCCAGAAAAGAAAATGAAGCAAGGGCGATGATAATATCCATTTTTTTTTTCTTGCAAGCAGCACACGCATTTTCATTGCATGCTTTCAAAAATTAATTTGAGCCATGCGCTAGCTCCAAAAACCAAGTCCAACACTAAAACCTCAAATACGATACCAAACTTTAAACACCCACCCAAATTTCAAATCTACCTCCCAAAACTATGATCACATCGAATCCTCAGACAGGAATATCACGCTTCGGCATGGGAACACCAACAGCCTTATTTGCACCTCCCACCAGTTAGTTAATTGCTTTTTTCGGAAAAGGAGCGCCGGCAATTACATAAAAACTATCAACAAATACTACAATTAAAAATTTATCTTAAAATGGTGAGGCAGGTAGTGGAGAGACACTAGCTACTTGGTTCGCTGATTTGAGGAGGGAGGTGAGTACTGGTTTATCATCTTTGTTTTTGCTACTGAAAATTAGGGGAAGGGCTTCGTGTTGTGGGTGTTCTGCTTGGGGGTTGTTTTTTGTTTCGTTGGGAATAGATAGGTGGGTCTAGGGATGATAATTAATTACCTAGAACAGGAATATGAGAGACTGTGACAAAATCTCGTCGTGCATTTTGACCTGTATTGTTAGTTTTCGCGTTTTATAATTGGCAAAGGTGGAAAAGTAGGCCTATCTCTGTATTAGACTTTAGAGCATCGTGAGATATACAGACGTGGCCATGTACAACTTAGGTTCGTGTAGCTAAAGAATTGGAATTTTCTCCGCTGCTTCCGTCTTTGTGTTAAAGCGGTGCACCGTGTGCAAGAAGAGAGAGAACCGAGACAGCGAGGGTGAAAGATATCGTGCACTTCATAATTAATTTTTATGATTATATCACTCTGTCAATGTTACGAATAGTAAGGAAGATGTGTAGAAGTGTTTTAAAGAAGTAACTAAAAGATGCTAGGAATAATTTTAGAAAGGTACCATCCCACTCTACTTTATCAACAAACAAATCCATCCGAAAATTCCTAATTTACTCGAAATCCCATGCCTATCTTCCTCTATAGTCGAGGGAAAATATGTACTATCCGTCCCTAGAATTGCGGTTCAAAACCCTACCAAGCCAAATAATACCCAAAGCATCCATAAGTCTATTCCGTTGAGGTAAGAACGAAACGCGTTTCCCTACTATCACTTGAAATCTACTAGGCTATATTCTAGCTATTGACTTTTGCGAGATGGGAAGAGAAGCCTTTTAAACTTGTCTATCAATAGATACAACTCTTCATTGCTTTAATCCCAAATCGGGACAAGTTTGCTGTCACGATGGGAATGGAAGTCCGTGTTTTCCAAGTCTTGCGTGGTGTTTAGAAGAGCTAATGACTTCTTAGATGCTTATGAACCGGGGTATTACTGCGCAAGTGATATTAATGGAAGAACTTAATGCTGTTTGGATATGAGATTTCTTCTCTAAATTATTTAATCATGACCAATTCCTCTGGTTTATCCTTATGAACTTCATAATGACATAATTCACAAGATTAGGATTTTTCATTATCAAATTTTAGTATTGAACTTAGAATTTCCCTCGGTCCTGTAAGTACCGAACTTAACTCTACGACAAAAGCTATCTAGATGACAACCGCTCTAGAAACTTAAATGGTGGTTCAATTTGTCACCGTGTTCTATACTTCTATATCGATGTTAAACTCAACTCAGGGACGTTTCCTAAGCCTACTGGAGCTCAGCCTTGTAATTGGACCAAGATTAACGAGGGAAATTGAATAGGAGATGGACTAGGAAGAATGTTTATAATCTTAATGTTTGCATTCTCGGGAGGAGTTCTTGTTTTTATGTAATGAGTATGAAATCATAAGAATTGGAATACCGAAATATAATCTAAGAGTGGTAGATGTAGAATTTAGCCAACGTCTGCTGAATCTTGGTTTCGAATACTATCACACACTTGTTAACCGAGTTTCGATACATTGTTCTGTATTGAATTATCTATCTACTTATATTCTTTGTCAACTTATACTACGTCCTAACTACTTCAAGCAAATTCGTCTCTTCCCACCCAATATCCACCATCCTCATCATCCACTCACCGAAAACCCATCAATCAACAGGTTCCTCCGGTTTCCTCCCATAAACGACATAACACTCGGCATAAGCATGAATATCCGTATTCTTCAAATCCTCCCTCGCCCTCCTCACAAGATCCTCAACCTTCTCCCTACTCCACCCAAACCCTCTACTCAAACTACTTAGTCCCCAAGCAGGCAAACCCTCTTGTAAATTCTGCTGTAACCACAAAGCCTGCAATTTCTGATCTCTACCTTTAACCCATTGATTCGTAGCCCAGAAATAACTCTTCTCGACAACATCGACAAATCCAACCTGTCTCATCCATCGTCCGTAATGTTTACTATTTGTCCAGGGACGACCGAGAAATGCAGCGGCCGCCATGGAGGATATTTGGAATTCGTCGAGGGCGGTGCCGACGAGTGAACCGTCGATAGATTTTATTGGCATGATGGGGTCTTGGAGTTCGAAATATCCGCCAGGTGCGAGGTGTTCAAAGATTTTGACGAGGACGGATTGGGGGTTGGCAAAGCAGCTGAGGAGGGCGCGGCCGTGGATGTAATCGAAGGGTTGGGCGTAGACCCAGTCTTCTTCTGCGTCGTCGATTTCAAAGGTGCAGTTTGGGGGGATGCTAAGATGTTGTGAGTGGGTTGGACCTTGTGGACTTAAGGGGGTAGAATACAAAGAGGGTTGAATTGGGCTGAGATCTGTGCCTAGAACTCGTGCTGATGGATATTGTTGAGCTGAAGGATGTGAGTAGTCTTCTTTACCGGAGGGTCATCACCAACCAAATTGAATTGCCCATATTCCAGTACCGGTTGCTATATCAAGGACATTCTGAGGATTCTTGAGGGGCGCCAGATGCAATTTATTGTCCATGGTCATGACAAATAGTTGATGCTGGAGATCTGGGGGAGAATCAATAACTAGCTGATTTGAGCATTGGGAATGGCTAATACCTAAACGCTCTTGCTCAATTTCATCATTGGGGCCAATATATTCTAGTGTAAACGAGTTAGGCTTTGAAATCCCGTGGCGAGGGGCTCAACATACTGCCCGCATGGAATGCATGGTAAGTTCGACCGTTTTCTAATATATTCTTAGTTTCAACTTGGATAGCAACATGTAAAACTCACCCTCGACATAATCGAAAACGCTTTCACGGAGGGAGACGGTTGAACTCCTGGAGAAGTGTCAGCACATCCATCAAACTCACAACATGTTTTAGTCGTCATACTCAGGCATCCCAACTGCTGAATCAGAGTCCCATAATTCATCCTCCTGATTATTATGTGTCTTTTCAGCCAGATCAGCAGAGATTCCCTTGTATCCGAGTATGTACATACCTCCGTATCTACCTCGATATTCGGGGTCTCAGCATTACCTGGTATAGCGGTAGTCTCTGGCCCAGAGACCAAATCAGGAATTTCATGTTCAGCAGGAGTTCCAATGGACGCTGCATCCAAAGCAGCCTCAACATCTCCCTCCGCATGCTGTATCACCCCAGCCTGTGGTTCCACATCTCCACCCAGCTCCCCGGCATCGACATCCTTGCCCAACGGGTTCGGATCCATCGGATGATCAAGCAGACGAAAATTATATTTGATACCGACCAAGGAACAGGTTCTGGTACTCACGATGACTGGTAACGGTTCTTTTCGTTGCAATTCATCCAGATAACGTGGTCGGGAATTGATGCGTGGTGGGAGTTAGGCTTGGACATGTGCCCTGCGGCCGAAATGGAGGGGTTGTTGCAGCGACCAGGGAGGTGTCGTATCATTTTGAATCCTTCCCACAGTCATGGTATTCGTGCATCGCGACACGGGGGTAGAGTGGGATTTGGAGACTTTACAATGTTTGGTAGGCCTTTTGTGTGGAAGGTGCTTTGCACGTGAAATTACTACTTTTAGGATCGTTAAGCTTAACACACTGTTTCTCTGGCCTTGAAATATAAACGAACTTCATATTAAAACCTAGCTATAAGATTAAGTAAATAAAGCTAACTTCCTATATTATAAGTTATTATCTTATTTTAGTTATCTTAAGAAAAATGGTGTTATAAAAGAGATCAAAGAGCTGTAAAGAGAATTTAATATTAGCAATAAAGAGAATCAGATCTCTCCTATAAAATAAAATAAGTGATAAATACTACTCACGGCTTACAAGTAAGCGATAGTAAGAACTTAAATCTCTTGTCTCCTCTTAAATACTACCTTCTATTATCCTTAACCTCTCCCGTCCCTTCTCTGAAAACCTAAACTCTCCTACTCTGTTACGTCTATCCTAGGTAGGGTGCCCCACCTATGATACCCCACCTAAGAGAAACCTAAGGCTTATCTATCCGACCCCCCTCGGGGAATACCCACCTCCCACCCTCCACTTACGAGCCCTATCTCGATCCAGGTGAAGTGAATTAGGTAAAATCAGTGAATTTACTAGTACTAAGCCGAATCTACTCCACAGAGGGCGATGCTCTGCTCGACCCCAAATAACGAGTAACCCCTAGCATCGTCTGAGCATAACATCAATAAGCTATACGACCCTACTGCCAATGCGACAACATGTATATTCCAACAAATACATTCATCCTTTCATCCATCTAATACAAAAATATATATCTAGAAGTTAAAGAAGCGGGGCAATAACAAAATATAAAAGCACTCAACGCTAATCTCCATTCCCATCCCAATCCCCATCCGAGCCCCAATTTCAAATTATTCCTTTCCTTTCCTTTCCCATTCCTAATTTGGTCGATACGCCGCTGTAAAAAAACGCCGAGTGGAAAATGATACACCACCTTCTCGCATCGCACCGCAGGAAGGCTAAAAAAATTATTTCAAACAGCCGCTACCAGATACTTTTCCCCCCAAGAGTAACCAAAAACAATCCTTCTTATTCTGTTTCGCCTCCCGCTTTCATTCGGCTCGTGATTATACATCGCACTGTCCGCCTCCCACTTTGGGGCTGAAAGCTGATCCAAGACAAGGTTTCAAACGCATTCAGACCTCACCCCACACCCATCATCAAACCTCATCGAATCTGCAAACGTCCCTAAACTCCGGATACTTTTCCGCAAACGGTAGCTTCATACTCATATTCTCGATCTTGCTGATATGCTTCTCCATTGCGTCACTAACCAGTATCCTCCCCCCTTCCTCAAAAATGAGCGCCCTCGCCGGATTCCCTGGGAAGTTGACACTCAGATTGCTCGCATAATCCATTTGAAATTCCATGTTGTCGTACCTGGCCTGATTTTCGATGACTTTATCCCGGAAGAGGCCCCAAGGAGGTAGATCCATCCACGCGGGGTGGTGGATTAAAAGTTGACTCGGCCGGGGTGCTTGCCATTCGTGTAGTTTTTTGAAGGTTTCGTAGGTGGGTGAGATTTGCCATTGAATGAACCGATACATACACATGAAGGAAGCTAGTTTTTCGGGTATCAGGGCAAAGCCACGATTTGCGAGGACGGCCGAATAATGTGACATTACCTCGGTAGCAGCGATATCTTTCGAGTTGAGCGTCTCAGCTTGGTCGAAGAGACGGTGAACCGAGGGGTATTGTGAGCCTATTATGTCTTCTCCCGTGAGATCAGCAGTGATTGCAAGATGCCTTTGGGAATGAATTACACTCAACATGAGCTGATCAAGATATGTAGTCGGAGGCTTAAGCTTGGTAGATATTTGCCATGCATATGTCGATGGCTGAGATTGCCAGCAGGTGCTGTTGCCATTGTAGGGAGGCCCCGGATTGTTGGCCAGGCCATTGAATCCCGCTTGCTGGAGATCGGTAAAACGGGAGGGTTGGGAGAGGGACGGGTGGAAAGGGGTCCAGGTAGGGAGAGGTTTCGAGAGGGCTTGAGAGATTGCGGGGCCGTAGACTGTAGGCGGCTGCTCGTCCCAGAGAGGGGTTGTCGGGGTGGTATACATGTGCGGCGAACCCTCGTCGAATCCGCCCAGGGAGCTCGTGCTAGGAGTATAGAGCTGGTCGCGTGGGGGATAGCTCGTACTGGATACTTGGAGATCGGGGCTGGCTTCCAATGGAGGTGTAGGAGTCCCAGCATTAGACCACGTACAAGATGTGGGTTCGCCATGCCAGTCCCGCGAGACTTTCTGGGGGAGCAGCATCTCATCGTGGCCTTCGGAAGGTCCTGCCACGGGCGATCGCGCATACTGTGCAGCGACTTGTGCCTTTAGCCGCTCAATTTCTGATTCCAACTCCCTATTCCTCTCGAGCACCCTCTCCATGCTGGACGACCTCCCATCCTGTTCCAGCTCCTTGACCTTGCGCTCTAGGTTCTCGATGTGCTCTTTGGTTCTCTGGCGTATATTCCTCTGGGCTTCGCGGTCATTGGCCCTCTTCCGGGCCAATTGAGCTTTGCTGAGGTGGGTGACGGATCGCTTTCCACCACGGGCTCCTGTGAATGGTCAGTAAGATTCGAGGGCTTCCGTTGAGGAACACAAACCTTTCTTCCGGGGCTCCTCCTCTGCGGGAGTGGCCATGGGACTGTGGGAACTGCCTGTGCTGGACATTGTTTTGGTGGTGGTGGTGATTCTCTAGGAGCAGTGAATCATGCCAGTTGCTTTCGTGTCGAGGTTGTTGTAGGAGTCGTTACGTGTGGATGGGCTGGTCGCCGGGGCCGTGCAACAGAAATGGAGGAAGAAAACCGGGGCGTGAGCAGGCAAGCAAGACCGAAGCAGCTTCGAGGCGTTTGCGGGGCGAGGGAAATATATTGTGCGAGCCGGGTCTGGGTGATGGCTTATGGGATGTACTTAGGTCGGGTTCGGCGCAGGGTGGGCAGGGTCTGGATCTGGGTGCGGTATGCGTATGTGGATATGGGGGCAAGAGTACTGGCCCTGGTCGACCCTAACTCTGTGCCTTATGGAATTCTGCTTGGGAGGCGCTGCGACTGCTGCGAAGCATGTGGGCTCTGGGACATGGTTCAGGCCGGCAAGATGGCAGTTCGCTGGGGAATCCTCGGGCCTTGCTCGATGATGGATGATGCCGATCCATGATCCCCTTCGCGGACTCGGACCCTGCTCGTCTGGCGGGCGAGGTCGACGTCGAGGTCGTCAGGGTGAGGGGTGTCTCGCCCGTGGGCCGCGAGGACTAGGACGGGAGCGGCGAGGGGCCCTGTGTGGGTGCTGGGCGCTGCCAATGTCGAGGGAGGGAGGGTCCATGACGCGGGGGACGACTGGCTACGGGAGAGGAGCGCGAGCAGCCTCGAGAGGTAGCTACCTGGGAGCACTGGCCGCGGAAATGGCGGAGAGCGGCCATGAGAGGCGTGAGGCAGCGGGCGAGCGAGCGAGCACGTTGGATTGTCGGTGGTGACGGGCGGGGGTGAACGGCGAGGTTGGTCAGGCGTTTGGAATGCAGAGGAACTCTGGGCATGGCCTGGCAGGTGCGCGCCTCCCAGCGCCAGCTGCATGCGGGTCATGGCTGAAGGGCGGGCCAATCAGGGCCGCCCAGCAGCGACCGCTTGGACAAGCCCGGTCGTCAGCAGCGTGCAGCGGTCTCCTGGAGCAGGAATCGAAACTCTCTTCGTCCTTCCACCGCCCCAGGCTTCCCGCGCGACATCAGCAGAGGCCATGAGGACCCAGAGCCCGTCGCAAATGGGATGGCCGCTCGACCGTTTGCGCGCTGGACTCGCGCTCGCGCTCTCATTGCCTGGCGGTGGCTTCGGGCGTCGACCTGCAAACAGACCCCGCCATCCAGGGCGTCGAGTGGCCGCCGCCTCAGTCGGCGTGAGGTCCAGACCCGCAGCGAGACGCACACAGGGCAGCCATTGCCCCGTCGGCGGGCTGCTGAGGGATCCATCCTCGCTCGCTGCATGGCAGCCCTGCGTGCCGCTCGCTGGCGACCGGGAAATTCCATCCCCTCGATGCGTCGCCCCGTGCCCGTGACGAAATTCTGCAACTCCCGCCGTCGCCAGGTCCAATGCGCGCAATCGGCCGCCAGAGATTGCCGACGTGGACCCCATCGCCTGTCGGGCTGGCCATTGGTGCGAACGGCCTCGTGGAGGGTGTGGTGGGCCCGAAAATAAGGTTCGACGCTAGCATCCCAAGCGAGCTGAAGTCGCTGGCGATCGCCAACCACGAGTTCCTGCCCCATCGCCATCCTGCACCCATCCACCATGAGAGCAGTCCCCGATCCCGGTTGGCCACGCATAATACCCTTCCAGTCCGCCGTCAGAGAGGCGGTGAAACCATCGTCCTGCGTCGATCGACGCCCTCACGCTCGCAGCGGTGAGCTACGCAGATCGAGAAGCATTCGTGCTAGCCGCGCCATTTTGGGCACGCCAAGGCACCAACACAGAGCCAAAAAAGAGAGGGCATGACCAAGCCGGTCCAACTACTTGCTGAGGGTTTGGTGTTGAATGCCAAGCAGCCATCTCAATATCATATTCCGAGTTCAGCCACTATCACCAAGCCATCAGCCGCAACCGTCGGATAATAATGCACACGAAGCGTAGAAGGTCTAACCACCAATGACAGAAAGGCCAGCATCAACCAGCCTCCACCCTCTCAGGACAATCGCGAATCACCCCGAGGAACCGTCTTGACGGTTGCAACCTCATAGGCTTGTCAGCGCTCTTCTTAGAACATCCATTTTCGGAGACCTGGCAACTAAGAGCAGACGTGGGCATCTCCCGCTATCTTCACATGTCTTGGGGCGAAGCTGCAACTCAACTCGAAAGCGCCTAATTCAAGCTTTTCTTCGGATATCATCCTTAGAGCCGAAATCCATCGTGGGCTTGAGCACTGATCGTTTCCGAATTGGGGTTGGAAGAAACCCTGGGCCACGGAGGAGGAAATCTTTCGCCTCATATCTCATTCCACCTTCCAGCTCGACACCGGCGATTTCATATAGTCGACTCGTCGACACTGTGCTGTATACAATATACACCAAAGACAAAAATAACCTTCGGCCCACTGTCATGTCCCCAGCAGGAAGTCCAATCCAGTGAGCTCGACAGAGTTTGTGGCTACAGCTGCCTTGAAAATGCGGCAACGGCTCGCTAGTGAGTAGCATGCTTCCTCGAGTGTCGACCGTCAAACCCCGAATTGCTGCCCCCGGCCATAGGCTCAATTTCCCCTGAGCTCGCGATAAGAAAGATGCTTGGATTCGACGAGGCTAAGCGTTCGGAGTGTGAGTCTAAGTGCTAGGCCGGGGAAATACTTATCTCAATGAGGGCGTCCCTACGATCTCCGTATACGCCATCTCCAAGACAGCTGCCAAAAACCCCAACTATTGCACAGCTGCTTAGTTAGACATCTGTCAGCGTAGATGTGGCTGCGGTGACCGTATTCCCAATTTGACGGCAACGCCTCTTGGCGCCTCGCTCGCAACTAGCTCCTCAGCCACGTGCTGGACGGCAGAACCCGTTCGACTTTTAGCCTCGCCCGCTCATCCGACATTACGTGCTTTTCCCTAAAGGATTTTGCGTTTTCCATTGGGCATTCGCTAGCGCCAGGACGATGGGATACAGAAAATAAGATAATTACATAAGTGCATGAATACAACCAAGTGGACCAAATACCAACTAGTGCAAGGTGGGTTCTCTGACATTCCACTGATACTCTCGACACGGCCTCGAATCAGCAGCCTGGCAGTGACATTCCCCTCATCGGCCTGGAGTCGACAGGATGCTCGCCTCCCCTTTCTTATCCCCTTTCTTATCCCCAGTTCTCGAAGTACGGTTCGGCAAGCCCCCGTCTTTGACCTTCGTAACCCAAGCCCTAAATCTTCGGCAGATCTCGATTTCATGTTCGTCATCCTCGTTGAGATGAGCTCAATCAGTGATGTACAGGTGCCAACCAGCTACGAAGTGGCCCCAACAAGCCGTTTAAAGCATGGCTTGCAAATCCTCCACGATCGATCTTCACCCTTTCGCCACGCCCATGCGCGTGCAGGCTGGTCTATGCCGCGACCGGCCAACGAATCTCCTCGGAGGGGAAGCTAAGCCTAGTTTTGCGAGTCCTCGTTTTCGGGTACAATTCAGTTACATAACAGAGCAACCTTCTAAGAGACGTCGAAGGGTCTGTAGAAACACACGGCATAGGCGAGGGACCGATCTCGAGCAGCCCCGCAGCATCGTAAATATGAAATTTAGCACTACCTAGAAATGGGAATCCCCCACTTCTTATGCTAGACAGCAAGACCCGAACTATTTTCCAATAGAGTCCTCTCTCTAAACTATACTATATCCACGGTCTTACTTCATACGTGCAAAACACCCCTTTCTCTTACCTATTTCTAACTCGGCGTTATCTCATCTCGATTGTATACACAGGTTACATCTTCTCTATATCCTACTTCTCGCTTGTCTTTCTTACTAGGCTCTATCCCGAAAGAACCATGTGCGAGGAATGTTCCATAGAGGACCCTGAGAGCATTTAGCTCTTAACACGACGAATATAGTACGTCCCACTTCCCGTAGTTTAAACCCTATTATAATAGGATCCCGCCTTTCTCAAAATTCGATCCGCGACATTATTTTCCTCTTTGACATTTCAAAATTCGCCGTACTGTACTGTACTGTACTGTACTGTACTGTACAGCAACCCCGCCCCCCCTCTTTTTATTGGCGTCCATACTCCATGTTCGTTAAGGAATGGAGAATTTATTAAGTGGTAGGTTCTCCTCGCTACTTGTTAATCGAGTTGGGGGTTTTTTTAACACCGAAGAGGAGATTTTGAGTTTTGTTTACCATTGAGTTTTCCCTTTTGTTAGGAAGGGGGATTTTTCTCTTGGTTGATTATAGCAATGATTATAATAATGGCGGTAAATCCAGGGAGAAACTTAACTTCAAGTATATTTGTGGTGGGGTTCATATTAGGGATTAGGTTCCTAAGTTGTAGCTTATATGAGGGATCGAGAGTGAGGGGTTTATTAGAGTGTGAGATTTATAGATATATGTTGCCAATCGTGTTTTCTAAAGTCTACAGGTCTATATGTATGCATGCATACACGCACGTACGGAGATATGAGTTTATCTAGGCGATATGCCGATAGATGGATGCCGATTGATTGATTGATTGATTGGTCGATGGATAGATGGATGGATGGATGGATGTGTGGGGAGGCGGGGCTCGTTTACTATTTTTAGAGGAGGTGGTTTATATCGTTATCATTTGCTTGATATAGTTAGTAGATAGGTAAAATAGAATTATTACGCTTTAAAGGTTATTTATTTGTTTGTTTGTTTATTATTTATTATTTCTTATAAGGGTTGTTATTAATAGATAGGTTGTTAAGCTTGTCAATAGATTATTATTATTATTATTATTATTTATTAAATTTAATTTTTTTTAAATTTTCTTTTAAACGGGGGAATAGAAGGAATATCTATGCTTATAAGATAATAGATTATGATATATTAGTAGTAAAGGGGTTAGGAAAGGGGGTAATATTATTATATAATATTCTAATCTCTATTTTTCGTTTTAGTAGATTTTAATAGATAGCAAAGAATAAGAAATAAATATAATCCTTATATATACTGCCGTTTACTACATATAAAAGCTTATTAATTTATTAAATATAATTGCCGTTGGAAGAGGCATACGTAGAGCTAAGTGAAGATATTTATATCCTCTACACCACCAAATTGATCTGCTTTCGAAAAGAACGTCTACATGGGGTGCCTGGCTAGCTACATTTAAGAAGAAAGTGTAGTCCTCTTGGTGCTAATGCAATATTATTTCAACTAGCTTCGAGTAGGACATCCCAAGTCTAAGCCTTTAAGGAGTAAGAAAGTAATATAAGAGTAAAAGTACAAATAGCGACCATGATTTGACCCCCTTTTTTTTTCGTTCGCTTCTATGGAAACTCGAAGTTGAAGTTCATAGAGAGATTTTCATAATTATTTGTCCTAGAGGAAAGCCTAACTTGACACACACAAAACCGCAAGGCTAGAAAAAGCACGTCACTAAAAGTGAACAAAGTGTCTCAAGGGCGTAGTCAATCAGCTTCGAGCATAATACAACCTCCTATAGTAATAACCCACCAAAATTGTCAGTCGGTAGCTCTTTGGATAGTATCGCCTGGAATGACATTACAGCCACGAGCTGAAAATATTGAGTCCCAAATCCTAGCAAAGTTATACACCAATATCATCGCACGGCTAAGAAACGTTATAGAACAGCAAAATATACTTTCAACAGCTGAGTTTAAATAGGGCGGCATTACAGCGACATATTTGCACTCCACATGCTACTTTTAATCTCCTGTGTTCTCCTAACCCTTTAGTATACACAGTATCTGAATGAAGGTGACACCCTAGTTTTTGCATCAATACCTCGTTGTCATATATATGGCAACTTGATTCTTACGGTCTCGGTGTACGTACGTGTTTGTAATTGAAATTCGCCTCTGCTTCAATCGTCTCTGTGGCTGCGCTTATTGTCTCTAAGAAAGGTTGGAAGAAGACCTCATCTCTATTCGACTGGGTTTCAATACATGCACGATGATCAACACATATGTCAATACCTCCCAAGGAAGCTTTGCTTACCTAGAGTGGTATTTGGTGACATTACTAATCGTTACACTTCCTTCATTGGCCTTGCATACAATAAGTATTAGTCCGGTGCCTATTTTCAATTCATACACCGTCGTGAAGGAGTTCCTAAAAAAGGGGGGCGAAGAATCTAGCGAGAAAAGACAAGTTGCATGGCCGAGATTGGATAAATTTCTGGTAGAATTAGGAATAGGACTTGAGAAGATCATGCAGCCGTATTTGGAGGATCCTTTCGGAATTGGAATAAAGCATCTAACATGGTTAACCCTGGATCCCTGTTCTAAATGCTGCTAAAAGTCCCAATGGAGTTCAAGCCCCTCAATGCTCATTTGCTAATAGATTGTTATCTAGTGGTCAATGGTAATATACAGCTTTCCAGCAGGCACTCGAGTCTAGTTGTACTTCTCCTCAGGTCTCCATCAAGGACATCGAACAGATTGTATAGCAAAGATTTTTATATATGCTACGATCGATGAATTATGTTCTTGAAAGTCATTTCTATGCCATTCACACTATATGCTAGCATCTTCTGGATCTTTCAAGGAGTGCACAAGTTGATTAAGAAGCGGAAAGATGGAGAAGTTTTAGTGGTTACAACAACGACCTCTACATCCCCATACGTAAGCCTTGAATCAACTCAAAATCACATAAGGCCGTCGTCCCTCTAAGCTAGAGTTAGCTATTAACAGATAAGAGTGGAGTCCTTAGAGTTAATTTTAGGAGAAACAGGAGAAATTCTCCAAGTTAGATTTCTTGTTAAGAGAACCTTAAAGAATTTGAGTATAATTGCAATAATACTTAAAGCGATAGTAGGAAGTGCATTAACAATAGCGTGAGTGCAGACAACAATTCGGATAAACCATATCGATTTGAACAATACACCAACTACCTCGCCTAGTCAACTGATTGCATTACCTGTTTGAATCTTTACCTGCATCCCATCGGCGTGGAAGAGTGTTCTTCATATTCTCGGTCCGGGAAGAGGAAGTGGAAAAAAGAAATTGAAGCCTTTCATGCACAATAGGAAGCGAATGAGCTTTAAAATAGAGATAACTAGTTTTCGGAGCTGCAGGAGGAGATGGCTAGGCATAAGAGAGAACGCCAGGAGGGACAACCATTTGCATCCATCCCTGCGGAAAGTATTACTTATTCGTCAAGGACTCCTTCGAGATGGTGGCCGTCGCCAAGGAATTTCAACTTCTCAATTCCGAATTTTAGAAGCTCGAGACATATCAGCGATGAAAGTCGAGCAGAGCAAGAGAGGAGTTCAATCAATGAAGAAGATAGGGAGGAAAATTAAGTATTTTGATGATGAGGGGTGTTACGAGTGAACAATACGGACTAAAGAAATACTGAAACTCAAAATGATTTATTTTAAGGCATATGATCATTGTCGGATTGCTTTAAATACAAATAGTCAGTTTTAAGATAGCCAGATAATAAGAGTACATCTGCTTCCTTTCAAAGCCATAGCAAAATATATAAGATAACAAAATCTTTGAAAGTACTTCTAGAGTCTTAGTCTCATCAGTGGATGAATAAAACGGCCAATTTGGGCAAACCATCCTAGAGCGTCAAGACACTAGATTGCCTAAGTCGTGGAAAATTTTTGGATTTTATTCCCACCAAAATCTTAATACCGTATGCCTAAATTGGTATCCTATTCTTTCTTTAGAGAGAACACTTTCGATTACACGAAGTCTATTTGCCGGGTTTTGTTTGCCATTGCTACAAGGAGTAGCGAGGATTTTTAAAGTTTGAAATATGTATTATAATATACGAGAATCCCCTTTTGCGAAAGTTTCGATTTCACGGAATAAAGACCGTGAGGGAATCCCAATACGTACTTCGCTCCAAGATAGCCAGAAATTAAAGTTCAATCATGGTATCGAAGTTCCCTAAGTCGTTAAGGGTGCATTAGTAGCTGTCAATTGCAGTTGCACCAAGGCTAATGTATCTTCGTACAAAATCAAGCTGCAAGAAAGTGACCTTTCATCTCTGGATGGCAAGCTACATGAATGCCCGATGAAAAGGGCTAATGGCCAAACATTAGAGGCTGTTGTTACTATCGTCCCAGTGGAAAAAGAGCCCACTATACTCGAAATAATATGGAGGCAATAGTTAGAGTAGGTTTCATACACACCATACCATTCTCTCCCTAAAGAACTCAATACTTCAGAAAGCAAAGATTGTGATATGATGGAGGAAGAATTGATAAGGAAGATGTGAAATTAATTGCCCAGCGGGGGCCCTGAGTTTTAAGTTCCTTGAACAGCTTTCAATGTTGAGCCAAACCGATGTTGGACTTCTTTGGGATTACATCATACCAGCATAGAGCTATCCTACTGACGAGCGCCTAATTCCCGTCAACTCACTTCCATATAAGCCTCAATCAAAATTTTAGATTTGCCGCCGACAGTAGATGGGAAGATTGAAGTGTCGTCTCTCGTCGCGATGTCTCGGTGTCAGCATCCCTCACTATTTTCGACACTGAACTCCTCATGATCAGCACAGTAACCACGAGGACCTTCCAACCAGTGGCACTCCTCTTCATGGCAATTTGTTGGTTAATTCCGCGCTCGCGGCAGAAGGATACGAAACACCATTCTATCCTAGATTGCATGACATGCGAGGACCCCCAAGGAGCAGGTCATGCACAAGCACATTGAGGGCATACTCCCAATTCAATTGAAAGTCAGCAGACATATCTTCGGAACTGAGGAGTAGACTTATTTATTTAATCACGGTATTGCATTTTAGTATTCTACCCAGCAAGCCCATCACGCCAACGCGCGCTCTTTTTGCTCAAAGAACACCTCCAACTCATGCATATTTACGATCCTTGAATCCCGCTATCAACTCGACAGTTCCATCCCCCGACTCCGCAAACCTTTTGGCCGATATCTCGGGATTCAGCTGCAAAGTCTGTTTTGCCTTCACCCATTCCGCCATCGTGACAGGCTTTTCGAAGCGCGACTTCACGCCCGCCTTGTCCAGAACGGGGGAGTCTACAATAGGTTCCAGAACCGTGTCGTTATGCGGGCGAGCGAAATAAAGAAGTCCAGTCCGGTCGTAGTCCCATTGATCCTCCGGAGGAGCCACAACGCGATGCACCGAGCTCTTGAGCCATCCTCCCGTGATGTGCGAAATCGTGTCGGCGAGGTTGACCGTGATGGTGCCGGGTTGGGCGGAGACATAGGTCCATTTTCCATCTTCTCCTAGGATTTGCAATCCTGCGACGGGCTGTCGGAATAGCAACGTTACCGTGCCCAGGTCCGTATGGCCCGTGGAGTGGCCGAAACCACTGGCGGCATGCTCTTCGGGCGTTCGTTTGTGATATATCATGTAGCGAAAGTGATCCTCGCTTTTTCTCTCGTAGCTATGTTGTCGGACGAGATAGTCCTCGTCCGGAAGCTGCAGGATGATTGCAAAAAGCCGCAGCAGGGGAAGGACGACGTTCGAGTGAAGAGCCCGAGCAAATACCTCAATTTCTGGTAGATGAGCCTTAATTAGGTCTGGCTGGGAGTATTTGCCTTCGAAGTCCTTGGTAAATTTGGGAATGTTGAACATTTCTACAGCGTCCCTGGTAGTACCATTCTTCGCTCGTCCTGCTCGGCGCCATCCATTGTAATCTGCATTCGCATAGTCCACTTCGTGCTTTGCCTTTTCCTCAATCGGCAGCTTAAAAAAGTTCTTTGCCAGTGTGAATTGTTGGTCGACTTGTTCTTGGGATAAGCCGAAATTCTTCACGTAGAAAAATCCAACATGATGAACGGCATGTTCAAGTTGTTTTGCTAGTCTTTCCTTGCCTCCCTCGCGGTCATAGTCCTCAAGATCGAGAGTGACGAGTTCGGACCATGGAAGATCTTCCTTTGTCTCTGGTGGATGGACATAGGGGGGAAGATTGCTGTAATCGAATTTATGAGGATCATCAACCGACAACGAAGCGAGTTTTGTCGCAGTCTCGGTGATTACTTCAGACATGTTGGATGATGTAGTAAAGAGGTGATTTCTGGAGGCAGAATCAGCCTATCACTTGGTTCACTATCCGTGGTTTTTGTAGTTATTTCCTTATCGGTCGAGAGATCGACGGAAGCTTACTTGAGTAATTCGTCATTTTCACCCCACATTCCACCACCAAAGCTCCCCCTCCTGCTTACCAACATAGCAAAGTATGGGCTCTCTTGCATAGAGTATTATCGTCCGTCTTCACATCATACACAGCAACGGCCTATGGTTTATAACATCTTGTGGGGCGTTATCGCAACTATCCTTGCTATCCAGTCATCAAGACAGTATCAACAAAGAGAGTGCTGGAAATTGCCCAATAGTTTATCATCTACCGTAGTATTGAGATAATTAGTTTGACTCATCTGCAACCTATCCCACTTTCAAAGAGGGTGTTTCTGGATGGCACGGAATCGTTTATTGCCTTTGCGATTTTTAGTAGCCATAATCACTAATATAATTTCCTTCCATAGAGGGGAGAAAAGGAATACATTTTGAGACCGAAATTCAATAGATACTTGTTTATAGAAAGTAACTATTACATCGAGATTTGCTATTTCTTAGAAAATAGACTAGCAAATGCAAGGTCAAATATTTTGTGCTGCTAAACGCCTAGGGCTATGCTGGATGACTTTCGTTCCTTAAAAGTAGGGACGAACAAAAAGAAAATACCAGTGAGAAGGATATTGCACGCAAAAAACTTTCTTTTTGGCTCTATTCCCCAAATACTGTAAATGCTCAACGTCTAGAATCGAGAAATATCTCGTCCAAAAATCCAATTGATCGACCTATCTCATCAGTGAGGAACCAGATCGGAAGTAAAGGATAACATACCAATATATTGGGATTAATAGCTTATTCCTCCAACTGACAGTCTGTGTCAAATAAGCACCTCTCCAGATCAACCATGCTGCTCGCCTGCTTAGGAGTTAGCCTAGTCTTCCAGATCTATCGGGATCTCTTGGGATTTTACCCTTTGACCTCAGTCCCACCATCTGCTTGCATTATAGCTTTCATATTCCCAAGGTAGGTCATGACACCTAAGTTCTTAAAATTAAACCCCTCTGCCTCGTGAACTCCCTTATTAAGCGCTTTTCCCAACCACTTAGCTTCCTGGTTAGCAACTTGAGCTGTAGCTGGTAGAGGCTCATTCTCAATGACTGCGACGTCACCAAGCGCAAATACATCTTGCATAGTTGCTTCTGGGATATTGTCACCGTTCTGTTTACCCGCTCTCGGAATAAGTTTAAGTCGGAAATGATCATCGACCATTAAGCCACCAGTTTTTGGATGGCGCTTCAATGACCAATTCAGGGAAACTGGAGATTTTCCGAATTCGAGGTCTGATGAGAGTTTTGCGGAAGATGAAGGATAGGTATGTACCTCATTCAATGCATTTTGGACGAAAGGGTTCATCATTAGACCTGTCGACCAGACACACATGCCGACACCAATCTCGCCGTCTTCTTTGGTAGTTAGAGTAAAGCATCCCCCATCCGAATCAGCGTCTGTTGAGTTCGGTAATCCGGGACGAAGTTCTTGTATGTGGTGCTCGGTTTTGATTTGGATGCCATCGCGCTTAAAAAGATTGAGTGCGTAGTTTGCAAGGGAGGAATCGAACATGGGGAGAATCTTTGGGGCAACATCGTAGATTGTGATTTTTATGTGGGGTATGAGAGTCGGGTAGAGTTTACGGAGGTCTTCATGACAGAGATCAAAGAGTTCGGCAGCAAATTCTACACCAGTTGCTAGAAGATAATTAGTGGAGACAGTAGTGGAGAGATGGGAGTTGCTCACGGCCACCACCGACAACAGCGAAGTTAAGAATCTGTTTTTTCATTTTTTCGCTTGTGGTTGGAAGAGAGGCAGTTTCGAAGCCTTTCGAGTTAGTATGGTTTTTTAAGCTTGGAATGTCGGCTTACATTCGAGAATCCTCTTTCTAATCTTGCGAGAATCGACGACGTCTTTTAAAAAGAACGCATTCTCTCTTACACCAGGAGTCCCAAACGTTTGGCTATAACACCCAACTGCAATGACGAGCTTGTCATATTTCAAGCTAAAAACTTGCCCCTTCTTCTTAGCCCGATGAGATTGGTCTGCCTCCGTGAGGCTTGCTGCATGATAGCTGGCTCCTGACATTTCGATCGGCCTTCTGACGGTGGCTTCTTCAATGAGTAGTCTCTTCTCATTGAAATTGATATCGTCTGCCCATCCTTGGAAGAATTCGACTCCTGTAGAACGTGCTCGGACAGACTCTAGAGTGGTCCTGAATTCGAGGGTGCCGACAGAACATGATGCGAGTAGGGGAGTGAAGACGAAGTATGATCTAGGAGATACAACAACGGTTTGGAACTTCTTTATATCCAATTGTCTCGAGAGGGAGAAGCCGGCCCAGCTGGAGTACGTTAGTGAGTGTGTAATATACCGAACTTAAACACTTGCCCTGATCCGAGGATAATGACCCGCTCCCTATCTGAGGAGGTATTAGCATGCCCCGGTTTGAGTAGGAATAGTCACACCTACCTCCTCTGGAGGCATCAAGCTCTTTGGTGGTGAGGTCTCTCCGGAGTAGCCGCTTCAATGATGGGGATGTCCGAAAAGCCCTGGTACTCCTCGCTTTTATCAACGCACTCATTTTGACGGCTATGAAAAAGTTGGAACGAAATGGAGATGGGAAACATTCAGCTTAAAATTTGGATTTATGTTGTACTTGTCTATTTTAGTATTTTGCGGGTAGGGCTCTCCACCCCGATTCCTCCCGACTCTGTAATCGCGGAAGACGTCAGAGCTCTTCTAATCGATAAAAGACTACAAGTACAGACAGACCTGAAGCACGATAGGTATGCAAGGCCACATGTGATAGTATGAAGGAGTGTTCACTTGGAAGCATGTGAAGGGGACGATAACTGGATAGAGATGAAGCCTTTGTGTACCTCGGCGTTCGACTTTCTTAAGAACTCAAATGGGAGGGAAAGTTGAGTGGTTATTGGAGGATCTTTTTTATGCGCAATGGCAATTTTTCATGACCAAGGAAAACAACAAAAGTAGGACTCTTTGGTATGCACTGGACAGTGTATTAATTCGCTTGTAAAAAGCAAGCAATTGCAGCTGGGGCATGGGTCGGGATAGGTTATATAAATAACGTAGCATCCCGAGGCTGCAGCCTCACATCTAGTGGCGCCTTCTCTTGTAACCACGACGAGAACAACCTCATCTGCTCCCAATCGTTCTCCCAATGGCACCCATCCGCAGGTATCTGCGCATCACCAAGTACTCCGTCCTCGAGTGTCGCATATACCTTGACAATCCTGCACTTGCCGAGTCGTGGCTGCTCAACCCGCGCAATCCTGTCCTCCCTCGTGTAATAGAAAGCGTTCGCCCTCTGGTCCTCCCAAAATTGCGCGAGGAAAACGAGCGAAGCCAGAAGAAAAAGAAGAAGAGTGTGAAGGATGTGGTTGTTGAAGGTCGATATAGTATCTCTCCGCCCAATGGCTTGGTTACTGATCATGCTCACAGACGACTTCGAGGTCTCAATCTTCTTGACCGAGATCAGCACACGGCACTCCCTCCTCACGAAACAGAAGCACTTTCGCGACAAAAATAAGAAGAGAATACAATCGAATTCGACCAAGCTTATGGGAACTACGAATGATACTGCCATTGAGGTTCAGGATGCACCTGGAGTCCCAGAGGAGGAGACTGCTGCGAGTGTGCCAGTTCTTCGCACTGAAGACAGCGAGGAGCATGTAGATCTAGACGATCTTCCAGACGTGGAAGATGATGCTTCAGAGGACTCGTTGTTCGTGGCAGAAGACGAGGTGCCCGGTGGATCAAAACGCCCTCGAGCTGGAACGGATGCAGACTTGGCTTCCTTACCAAAACGACACAAGGACCAAAACATCCCACTTGGCGAAGATGGAACCGATGACAAGAAGAAAATGGCTATGGACACCTCCTACGATGGGTTCTCAATCTATGGCCGCGTCCTCTGCTTGGTGGTAAAACGCAAAGATAAGAAGGGCAAAGGCTCGGCGATACCGGGACAAGCTCAAATCGAGGACTGGATATCGTCGACACAAATGCCGATCCAAGAAGATTAACTTTGAGACAGTAGTTTCCTACGATATATGACGATGAATTGAGTGACATCCTGAGGGGTAGGTGGGGACACAGGGCAACAATCATCAACATCGCACGGCGTTTATTCTCATCACCGCCTATGGAGATCTTGTAATTTGGATGACTAGATGATCCCGTTTCAGAGGTTTCGCTCACGCGTATTGTTGCCACCAACTCCCCCCACACATTGTGAAATCGATGTACGGTAGATCAGTGGAGTATTGCGCGGTTTCAGCGGGAGAGCTCAAACAATCTCCAAATAACATCGTTTGGAAGACACTTTATTTTCGCCTCTTCGGCACGAAGACCGAGAAGAAATCAAGATATGGAGGACCGTTATCTCTATTCTGAAATCAACAATTATGATACGTCGGTCAATGAGGCAATTTGAGCTTTCGCGGGCACCAGAAGCTGCGGTCGTTTCAGGATGTGTCCGCCCGAAAGCGATCTAACGCTCAAATTCCTCTTAGGGAGCGAGAAAAGCAAGAAAGGTTAACGGCCTGCAGGGCTACGACTGATTTCCAACTGTTGGCCCCCTCAGCCAAGAATTGTCAAAGGCTGGGTTTTGGAGAGCTAAGAGAGTTTGTTCACGGCGTAACAGTCACAGCCAATCTTCCGTACTCGGAAGGTCTTGCGGTTTGTCGTATCCTGCACATGCTGGAATTTAAGCTAGTTCAAGAAGAAAGAGGGGAAACCCTAGCATCTGACAAACAAGCTCTCGTGATATCACGAGCATGGATTATTAATTCCAGGGCATAATAAGTCCAAATGACCAAAGTTCTCTTCAGGCTGAAGAAATTATTTTAAAATCCTCGGGAGAACTCAGCCTCCTCAATCAATTATGCCCCCCCTTGGTTGTTTCAGCGAATAAACGAGAAAACCAATGAACTCATAGCCTCACGTCAGCCTTATGCCTCGAGGAAAATCACCAGCCAGGGATATACAGTACAGTACTTACATCCCCAGATTTCGTCCTCGTGATGACCCTTGAGATTTTTGATTACCTGGGATTCTCCATAATTTACAAGATGTGGTTGAGAGACGGACATACGTACAACCGTACAAGGTAGGCTATGCTATGTAAAGAGGATCCCTTCACCGCTTTATCTTATATGCCCTCCCCCCATCTCTTGACATACCCCCTTTCACAACCCTAAAAAAAGCTAAATCAAAAAATCAAATACCCACCTTACGAGTATGAGCAAACGAGCTAGCTAGCTATCCCTTTATAACCCCTGATTTTTTTTTTGGGCTGCCTGGTACAGTACTTGTCGCGCCGCATGAACATCATCGATCGATCGGGTACTTATCTTTTCGACTAACCGACCGACCGATGTATGGATGGATAAATATCCATAAAAAAAAATAAAAAAAATAAAAATTATTCCTAGGTTCTACTAATTCCAAATCTCATCTCCGCTGGATGGTAGTCTTTTGAAGAGAGAGAGGAAGAAAAAAAAATGGTGATGATGACGATGAGGTGAGGTGATTTATTGAATGAGCGGGGGGTCCCCTATGTGCGAAAACGAAAACAAGGGATGTGGAAGGGAAATAAGATGTTCTAGAAATATTATCGAGGGATGGGGGGGACAAGGGAATTGAGGGATTACAACCTCGGTTGGTGTCATCTATGGATTTTACCTTATTTGTTATGTTCGTGAAATATGTTGGAGTTGTAGGTTCCCAGCTTATTTATTTATTTATTTATGACTCGAAATGATGTATGTATGCATACCATACCAGAGTTTTCGACATGGACACCCATGGTTTTAAACCGGCTTTCTGGAAATCTTTTTTATTATTCGATAGGGGGGGTGAGTGAGTGAGTCAAATGAGAAAAGATGGGGATTTCTTGATCCACTTTGTTCTGAAAAGAAGGAGAAGAAAGATATAATTTCAAAGTATTTTTGGATGACCCCCTCGTCCTTAGTCCTTGGTCCTTGCGGGTACCCCCTTGGGTAACCTGAAGCAAGCAAAGTTGAGAAATTATGTCATAAGGCGGTGAGTACAGCAGTGAAAGACTTTTGGTGGAGTTCACCTGGACAAGGGCTCCATGATAAGAAGGGGGTATCCATGGATTTTCCCACGTGGAATGGTTGAAAGTGGGTTTGGGGAGAATATGTGGCGAGGGTGTAATGGCTCTTGAAATTTTCTGGGTGTGGAGGTTCGGTACGGTACTCCTAGGTGGGAGCCGATGAAAGTGAAATGGTTGGATGGCTGAGGAGGAAAGGAAGTTAACGTTGGGTTTGGGTTTTGGCGGTGAGTAGCAATTGGGCTTGGTATGTTGGTGGATTCGGGAGGTGAAAGAAAAGTTTGACTGACGGCTAGGAATTTGCCTTTTCGGACCGGATAGGGGAAGGCTTGTGGCGCTCTGGTTTTTGTGTGTTTACGGGAGGGCTGGACGTTTGAAGGAAAATGTGATTTCGACCTGGCATGGCATTCTTGATTTTTTTTAAAAAATAAGATATTAGTCTTGGTTCTTAAAAAGTTTGCTTGCTTGCAAATTCCAAAGTATCCCACCCAGACACACAAGCTTGGTTGTCCTTCTGACGCTTTTTCGAGCGTCCAAAGAGGTACTAAGCGGAACTTTCCTAAGGCCTAGATCTGTTGAAGTGAGCCGGGACACAGAGGCGGTCTGTGAGAAGATAGGATTTTTTGCAGAAGGGCTGAAGTGAGGATTGGCCGTGCAGGGGCGTTGAGATTGGAGGTTTTGGGTTTTGCAGCGGTGAACGACAGACCTTATTCTCCGATTTGGTACGTTGCCTTTGCGAGACTGAGTTGAAGCCGTTTGTCTCCGTAGGCGCTGGACGTTGCTGAGGCCCGAAGGCGGTCAGGCGCGCACCGAGGGATCATGCTTGGGGTTCTAGAAGCCCATCTCATGTTCCTTTCCTGCGGACTCCGTGGAAGACGCTTAGCGAGTGGTCCTGGTTTCTCGGGACCTGATGGAGATTGTCGTGAGACAGAGGACGAATGCCGGCGCTCCGCCCTCTCACGAGGACAGGTGTCCTGGCCATGGCTGCAGATGGCAGGGCAAGCGCGGCATCAGATCAGACGAAGACTTTGCGGGGTGGAGGAGTGCAATCTTGCGGCTCCTGACAGCGAGGAGGCGGTCATTTGGAACGGCCTTGACACGGGTTTCAGACTGATTCGTCTGAGGTGGTCTGTCCGGTGGTGGTTTGGGCGAGGTTTGGCATTGGAGGTGAAGGGCGGATCTGCCCCTTTCTGGCCCCTTTCTGGGCCTGCTCCCCTTTCGCATCGCCATTGCCACGGCATCTGTGGGCAAAAGGGGCAGATTGGAGTGGAGGGCCGCAAGATTTAGGTTCGGAGATAAATTGGGATAGGGAAGTGATGTGTGCGTGCGCCAGGGTTGCATGCGCAGGCAGCCCTGACGGCGAAGCGAGATGGGAGGGATGGGGGTGGTCGGCGAGGAACCTTCGAAAGGGCTTCTGGAAGATCGGGGCGGCCGGGGTGTCTTGGAAACTGGCGGGCGAGGGTCCAGGGCTGAACCAGCCTCCCGTGAACCTCGAGGTCGCCCCTTCCGCGCGGAAGAGGGAGAGGGATGAGGGATAGGGAAGAGGTCAATCGGCCAGGTTCGTGTCGGTTTCGTTTCGCGCCGTTTGGCTGCTGCTATTCGAAGATACGAAGCGTGGCGGAGTCTGCTTCGAGCCAGTCCTCGAGGCCGTTGGGATTTTATTTCCAGCGCGAGGGAAGAGCAGGACAGTCAGGACAGCCAGGACGCGCCGGCCAGGGCAAACGAACTGCTGACAGTCCTCACGAGGGCCAAAAGGCGATAGGGCACCCAGCAACATGAAACGTCGACGAGATCCCAGCTTCTCGTGTGCACAGTCGTGAAGCGTGGCCGGTTGTCTGTTCACAAAGCCGCTATTACGGCCTTCTCTCTATTAGTGCCCGTGGGTCCCGAAAGTTCGGCGGCTTCGCGCACCATCGCGCATACACCTTCAACGTCGGGGTCCCAAAAATGCATTATTGGAAGCTTGCAACCTGCTGAGGTCAGACCTTTGCAGAAAAGCCAAATGCTGGCCTCCAACGCCCTTCATCCGCCGCTCCTAGCACCAGATTCCCTTTTTGAGGAAGCCGAACAGTGCAACCGGATTACATATGGTCAGCTTGCCATTGCCTTCCCTCCCTAAGTCCTTTAAGTCCTGGAGCTTTGCGCCGTCGACCGCTCTGAGCCTGTTCGCAAGCCATGTTCTCACCGCCCTCCTAGCAGCTGATCTCAGCGCGGCTTCCCCTGCGCAAGGGCAAGCCCACCGATTCTGGGGGGGCAGGCTGAGGTAATCGCCCAGGAACAGTACGCTGGTACCTGTGGATGACGCAGGCTGGCAGGCGCTGCTCTCAACGTCACGGTCAAATACCTGTTTGGCGGATGGAGGGGAAGCCATCTTGCATCCATTATTGGATGGGAGAAGGTGCTCCCGGATCGGTTCTTCCTGAGCACCGATCAAGGCAAAGGACTCAGCAGGCTGGTTGAGAGCCGTAGAATCGGCCCAAGGGATGGACGCAAAAGCAACTCTTTTACGAGAGCATCCTGGCGGACCGCCGAGGATACCGAATTGGCTTATCGAGGACTTGAGCTCTTGGAGGCTTTGCACACCCTCACACCCTCACGCCTTCACACCTTCAAAGGCAAAATGGCTGTCATATAGCTGACGTCTGGGTTCTTAGAAGAGGGGTCGGGTGTCCATTGTCCAATCACCGCCCTCGCGGCGGCGACGAGGAGGTTACACAAATGGGCAGGTCTCCATGTTTGTGAGCTCTTCATGAGATGATCAAGCCCCATGTGCCCAAGAGGGACACGACGCAGGGGCCCGGCTTGCGTTCGGCGGCAGTGACGAGCCTCAGCCCTGTATGAGAGCGGATGTTGGGCATGCTGCAGTCGAATATTGGAAGGAAGAGCACTGGGCCAGAGTTGCTTGCCTCTGGATCGGCGCATATGGCTTTGCACACCTGAAACATCGTTGGGGTCGAAAAGCAGCGCTATTGAGACTCTGTGGAGAAAGTACGGGAACCCCGAAGATGTGGTCGCCGCGTCCGGCTGAGGAGGGGAAGCGTGCGGGCTGGTATCGAGGTGCGAGTGAAGTGCCTATCGAGGCTCAGGAGAAGGACGAGGAACAGTAAGGGCTCGCTCTGTATCACGGTGCAGGGTCCCGAACATGTTTGCCCAACATCTCCGCCATGTGCACGGCAGGACGGCTCCACGTGGTGGATGACAGGAACTCCGCCGTAAGATTACTAGATGCAGCCTGCGAACTGGTCCCTTAGTTTCCCCCGACGATAGCCATTATCCATATCCATATCATACCCATATCACATCCAATATCCAATATCCAATATCCAACATTCCTGCCAAGCGGCTGGTTCCTCGAGGAGCAAACGGCTGAGACATGCGCGGCGCCAGGCACAAGGAGAAGCCCTCTGGTGCGTGGCCTGAAATAGCATGACGCCAGGAACCATGGTGTCCATGCGTTTTAAATGCCCGGCCAGATCAGAGATAGAGGACGCGCTGCGCAGTGCTGACAGCCCGCCCGAATCGCAACACCGCAAAGTGCAAACACTGGGAAGGGAAGGCCATGCAGCCATTGCCATCTGCATCCGCGGTGGCCGGGCGTCGTCGACATCGTACGCACGCGCGGTGTCGCTGGTTCGTGTGCGTACCGTCTGGCGGGCGGGCGGTATGGCTTGGGATGGCGTGCGAGGACTTCCAGCAGCTCTGTTTGCAGTGACGGACGGCTAAAGTGAACGGCCACCACCGTCTCGTAGCGCCTTCGACACGCCCATTCCCTCTCTGGAGATGCGAGGCCCGATGGTGAAAACCCAAGCACGGGGTCAGATGATGGGCGATGGTACGAGAATAACCGCCGCTGGCCATGGGGACGTAGTCGACGCCGTGTTCTTGGAGGCCGAGTCGGCAGAGCCCGCCAGCAGCACCCGCACGAGCAACGGACGATGGGCGGGCCAGGCGTGCGTCCAAATTCATGGAAGGACCGTATGTCGTCAAACATACTGGATGCTGATCGGAGCTGGGTGCTGGGCTGGGAGCTCCAGGGCATCGGGGGCGTCGGGGGCATCCAGGAGCAGGACCGCTGGCGTGCAGCCCTGGCCGTTTCTGCCGCGGGCTGCTAACTGCATGCAGCGTCCGGGCAGCAGCTGACGGCGCGCGGTATCTTCAGCACTCGAACCCAGCCCTGAGTGCCCCGGCCGCGCTGTCGCCCTGTCGCCCCGTCGCCGTATTTGCTCCCTGCCCGCCAGGCGGTCATCGCCCTCCCCTGCCCACCGTCGAGGCCTGTGCTGCGCGCTCATTGGCACCTGCGCCCAAACCGGCCGTCCCTTTTTCGGCGCCAGCCAGCACCCACCAGCACCACTGCCAGACCGCTAACCTCAGAACACACAGGCTGCCATGTTGCAGGGCTCCCACGCTCTCGCGTTTCATTGCGGGCGTTCTTGCGTAGGCTGGCCAGTCCAGCTCAAACCTAGTCCGCAGAGTGAGCGCACTGCCGATCTGGCAAGGGAGCAATGCCAAATTTCATTTCCCCAGATGCCCGCTGGTCCTACATAAACCACCACCCTCCCCCAGGGAGAGCAGGAGAAAGCAGTATCTTCACAGACCCATCCTCCAGCTACAGCCTCCAAGCCCAACTTCCACTCCTCCTTTTATCTACAGCCAGTTCCCAGAACATCCATCTCTCTTGGAGACGCGAAACCAAACTACTTCCTCAACCTCAACTCCATCACTCCTGCATCCGCAACTCACCGTCCAACGGTCTCACCCTTTCCAACCGCAACCATTGCTTCCTACGCCCCCACAATGCCTGCCCACCGCCCATCTCAACTTCCTCCCTGCCCAGGGCCACCACCAAGCCGTCCTCTCCCTCCTCTCCCCAAGTAGAGCGGGCTCGAGATCACCAAAGCAAACACACCCCCTCTGGCAATTCGAGGCAACAAACGTCGATACGGTCTACAACTTTCTCAGATTCGGCATTCCAATCAGACTGTTATCCGCAAGCATATTCATCTTCGACATTAAAATCAATAAAGACGATCGAGCGACTTGCATCATCAGATGCGAGTTGATTCCATCGCAGCCACGCTGACATGCATATCCCAAACATGCAGCCCTCTCATCAGCCTGCCTTACCCGACACCCTCGCGGCACAGCATACTCTACCAATAACATCCGCATAACCCGCCAGCACACCATCATCTGACATCACTATCACGAAGAGCATTTACCTTTTCGCAAGCGAACTTCAAAGTCGACTCGTTGCCTACCTACCTCGCACACACACATTAATCACTCAAACCTTTCGATAAGTCGAAATCCTGTAACAAAAGTTCCTTATTTTCCTCATTACGATTAACGGCGTCATCATTTTTATCTACAACCAACTATGCTTTTTTAATCGAAATCTGTACAACCCAAGGTCTTTTTCGCTTTTCGGAATATGTGTGGTTTGGTGTTTCAGGAAGGGGACAAGGATCTGGACGATAAGGATAATTCAAGTTTTTCTTTGGGGAATATCTCAAATGGATGATATGGAACGGGATGGGGATATAGAAATAATTGGGATTAAACTAGCAGCGATGCACATTTATGACGGGGTACGGGATTTGGCTGGCTGGTTGGTCGGGGTGGATGGATAATATATATATCCATCTATTGGAGTAGATCTATGATTATCTATCGAATTTTATGAATTATTTTAATGGCAAAACTCAAGTTTGTTTCCCATCTCACCGTAAAATCTACCTGTGCCAACCCCTCTTATCTCCCCCCTCCCTCCCATGAAACGGCGCAAAAACATGTGAAGCAAACAAGAACCTTGGATTGGCTAGCGACCCTATGAGAAATAAGGTGCGGCTGAGAGGGGAACTCCCCCCCCCCAAAAAAATGACGAATACGTGTAATCAATATCTTCCTCTTTTAAGATAAACCCCTCATTCACATTATTCAAAAATGTTACCCTACCCCGAAGAAAAAAGTGCCTTGTGATACCATACCTTACCATATCATCCCATTCCTAACCAGAACCCAGAGCCTAGAACCGAAAGCTCCACGCCACGCGCGCTTTCTTTCTTTTCTTTCATACATACACGTGGTGGTGGTTGTTTTTTTTTTTTGGGAATCGTTTATGGGGTTTATTTTATTGAGATGTTTATTTACGTTTATGTTCTCGCACGAGCGCGCGCGTAAAATATAATCCTATCTATCTATCTACCCAGCTTTTCCCTCCCTAACCTTACCTCACCATACCCTACCAAACTCTTAAGAATTTTCCCTTCCTTGTTAAATAAAATATAGGCGGTAGTTACATATGTAGGAAGTTTTAAGAAAGTCGGTCGGTTGGGATTTGAAGTGCTGATTTAGTAAATTTTAAGTTTGGTGTGAGGGGCTTGAGGAAAATGGTAATGAGGAAATAATAAAATAATAAATGATAAAATGATGATTAGTTGGTTGGTTGGTTAGTTATTTCAAGTACCTACCTAAAGTAAAACGGTTTTTTTATAGGCTGTACTAAAAAAAAAGATAAATAAGTACGTACGTATATATATTTTCCTCTACGAAAGCGCCTTTTTTTTATTTTATTTTTTAGCATCGCTAATGAAAACTCACACGTTTATTTTTCCAAGATATTTTAATTTTCTAATCAAGGGAGGAGGGGGAGGAAGTGATCGATCGTAAAGGCGGGCGGGCAATCGCGGTAAAGAGGAAAGGTGGGGAAATTCGATCATTTGATTGGGATGACTCCTTTCAGCGGGAGAGGGTTTACCGTACATGTTATTTTCTGCGGCCCCTGACGAAGAGTGGTCGCTTGTCAGGGGGGGCCGGTGGTGGGCAAGGCATAGTGGTCATTTAATATGATGTCACGCAGGTGATCCTTTTTTTTTATTTATTTTTATTCCTATTTCTGATTGACGGACGGGAGTATCCGGAGACCAGGGGGCGGTTTGGGAAGATAATCCTCGTTGTCGACCATCGATCGATCATGTGGTTGATCTATCTTCGCTCCGTGGGAATATATATTTTTTTTTGTTGGGTGGTGGGCAAGAGGTGGTGGAGCTGAGAATACAGATTGTGCCTGAATTCAAGATGGGGCTTGGTCGTAAGTTTTGGAAGTGGAATGGTTGGTTGGGTGGGGGAATATGCTGAGTAACCTTGGTTGGGTTTGCTGATGTTGGAGGAATGAGGGTGTAGGAGCCGATGTTCTTATTGGGAGGCGTGAAAGGGGAATCGCATCTTGAGAAAACCGATGGTGTGGTTCGGATAGAGGGGTAGGTCACTCTGAGGCGGTGATCCAAGGCTGGTGGTATGTTGCTAGCCGCATCTCTTGAGGATAAGGAGAGATTGACTGCAGCTCTTGAAACGTGATTGAAGGAATTCGATGCTGAGGTGAGGAGAGGAGGAATGTTTTGTGTCTTCGTCGTTCGGTTAGACATGAGCTCCGCTAGGGTTATTGTAGACTGCATGTCGGAGGGCTACCCAAAGCTCTTTGGTGTTTGTAATGATTCACCATCTGAGTCAAATCATGTGTTTGGGAAGCTTGTGAGATAATGCGGTGAGAGCCCATAGGATGGAGTTGGACTTCGGGAGTTGATAGCTCTGACTTTCGACTTTGGGAATCACCTGGTGGCTTGCTTGTCTCGAGCTTGTCCATCTTCTCTCTTCTCGGGTTTCTAGATCTGGCATGCTAGGGGGCCGAGGTGTGTTTGTGGAGATGGTCATACGGCAGCGTGTCCTGGGTGCGGTTTTGTCGGACAGACATTCGATTTCCGTAATGTTCCATCAAACGCACGTTGTCCAGGGCATTACAATTGACAACATGAGACGGGTTGGTGACACCTGGGATGATGCGGTGAAGAGCCCTCACTAGTTCGTCTAAGGGTTGTCCTCTCTTTAAAACTGATATTATAGCACTTAGTCTTATAGTAGTTAGTATTATTATATTATATATCGTAGTATTTATCATGACTTACTCCCCAGAGAGAAAGCCGAACCAGCTTGAAGTGGCAAGGGGGGCCATTTGGTAGGCCAGGCCAAAAACGACGAGCGCTCCCAACAACTAATTCAAAAACTTTACCCAAGAGAAACCTCTGACGAGGGCGCCGCGACTTCCCATCGGTCGAAGCGGCTATTGAAGTAAGGAGAGTCGAGTCGACCGTCCCACGTGATATACAGAAATTCTTCGAGTCTGGATTTGTGCCACTCTCCCTCGCGCCAACTGTCACCCCAAGGCTCGCATCGGAGATTTCACGATAACTTCCAAACGAGACAGACGTCGTGTATCATTGCCCGCATGATTTGGCTACACAAGTGTGTTGCTGAGGAGATGAGAGCGTCCTGGGGGCAAGATTGTCGTTGCATTAGGTATGCTGCGAGGCCATCCGGCTATCCTGGTCCATGTCCCAGCTTCTACACTCGCTCCAACAACACACCTTGAGAGCACATCCGAAACACCACCGTCCCTCCTCTAAACACCTTTAGGCCTCCAAATATGCCACTGGCGACAAGGTAGAGATACCCGGTTGCCCTCTAGAGCCAATATCACCGGAACACAACGGCGCCTCCCCGCCTCCCCCCCAATGCTAGAACTACACGTCTGGGGCCCAGCATTCGGCCTCCCCTCGATAGATGCGCATTGCTTAGCATCAATCGCATACCTCCAACAGGCAGTCCCCAGGGGGAAATGGCAGCTGGTAGCCAGCAGCGATCCTGGGCTGAGTCCAACCAGTCCGCCAATCTATTCTTCTGCTGTCCTCTCAGCTAACACGGCTGGCAGATGAGCTTCCTACGTTGAGAGATGGAGCCACGTGGATTGGAGGATTCCGAAATATCTTCCATTATCTCGCGCAATACTCGGCAGGGGAATGGGTGTTGGATGCTGGGCTTTCTGAACTGGAGAGTGCAGACTGTATAGCGTATGGCCCCAACCCCCAAGAATCTCCGGCTAGCACTAATTCTTGATGAAATAGTTTCTCGTCATTTGTTGAGTCCAATGGGCAATCTTTAATCGATCTTTCTCTATACGTCTCCTCCAAAAACTACTCTGCCATAACACGCCCCATATTCAATACAATACAATCCTTTCCCCTCCCATACCTCACCCCGCCATCCCTCCGCGCGGCAGCCAAAACCCGAACAGAACATTTAGGGCTTTCCTCCCTTGATATCGATACAGATGATGGGGTCCCACCCGACCGATCAATCATACCAGAAAGTTTGCGAAGGCCCAGAAGTACGGTCTCGAGTTTACTCTCATCAACCCCAGAGGCGGGCGCCCAGATTCGATTGGACGCCCTGGCAACGGATTTCCTGGAACCGCTCGAGAAATTGAAAGGGAAGAAGAAATTTTTCGTGTCAGATTCGCAGTTTTCAAGTTTAGACTGCTTAGTTCTAGGGTACCTCTGTCTAATGCTTGTTCCCGAACTACCGCAGCCATGGCTTTCGAATTCGATGCAGAAAAAGTTTACAAGTCTTTGTTCTTGGACGGAAGAGATGCGCACGACGGTATACAGCAGCTTGGTCAGCTTGAATGATGCCTTTCTGACAAAATTGGGAGACTCGGAGTTGGATATAAGATTGCACAGACTAAGGGCAAGGTCACATTTACCTTGGAAAGCTGCAGAGAATAGAAATGCGTTAAGTACGGCTACTACCTTTACATCCGGGGTAGTCGATGCTATACCTATTATTGGGCAGTTCAGGAGGAACACGAAAATGCGTCAGCATGGTGGAAAGACAGTGGAGTCGTCGAACCAAGGTATCTCCTGGGAATGTCTAACCTTGATTGGGAGTGCTGTTGCAGGTCTAGGGTTAGGCATTGGCTACATGGTCCGTGAGGGAATACTCCCATTTCAGGCTCGCGAAGAGGAGCAAAAGAGTAGAACAGGGCTCGATGCCTTTGGCGAAGCAGGAGAAGCGCTAGGATTCTTCGCAAGTCAGAACGATCTTGCCACCCAACGACAAAGGGAACTGTTGATGAATTCATCTATTGGTGCACCAGTAGTGGAAGTTGACGTTGAGGTTGAAAAGACCAATTGATCTAGGAATAGCGCTATAAATTAACAAAGATCAAAACTGTATAGATATGGGTCTGGACTACAGGCCATTCCCGAGGATGATGCCCGCTTTGAAGGCGATAAAAGAGCAAATAGTGTTAATATATTAAAGGAGACATCAAATTAGACATCTCGTGATTATTCATTTGAGTGTAGAGTAAAGAATCCGGGATGAGGTATTTCGAAAGCTTATCCCGACAGCATGTAAAGTTCCAATCACTTTTAACGTCTTGCCTGTGTAGAAGAATGATTCTCTTTACAAGGGCTCCTCTATGACGAGAAGAGAATAAAAATCTCTAGTATCAAACATATCATTACTTCATGCAAAATTTTCATCATAATAATGCACCTAGCTTGGAGATCGCAATGGCGAATACTCTCTCTATTCGTGCCAAGCATGATGAATTGCTGTTTTTCTTTTTCTGTTTTACCTTTTTGCTTCGCCTCTTATTTAACAGAAAGTGATACTAATGAGTCTTCTAAATTATCTGTAATTGTTAATAACAAGATCTCTATAAGCTTTCTCCCATAGCTCTTTTTTTTTGTCAGTCTTTCTGCCACTTTTACAAGCCCGGTCAACATATTCTTGACTTTGGTATATTCGTTCTAACCGCTGTTCCAACTTGCGCACTTAGACAAGATCCTGATCTGCTTCCCCAATTAATGTTAAGTGCGCCTAAATTACACCTAAAATCACAAGTATCACATCTCTGAACTCGATACGATGATACGATCGGAATCATGGTAGTTGCAAGAATTTCATTGTGATTGGGTGAAATAACTCTTCTTATTTTCTCAAAATTTGTGCCCGAATCTAGAACTCCAGAGGTTTTAATAATGCCTGTTTGAGCTTCTTCCAGCTATATCAATCGCATCAGTTATTAATTAATTATCCTCGCGTCTCCTATTCTCTTGTCGATAAATTCTCGTTGCAAAAGGCTAGCATATATTTAGTTATTGAAGTCGCATTAGCTTTAGATACACAACAGAGAGCTTGTAACAATTCGGTAGGACAGAACATTCCGACCCCTCAGCTGAAAAAATAAGATCCACTCAGCTGAGTTGCTCCAATATATTTTAGTTAGGCTTTTACTCCAAAGTACCAGAATTTCATACTTCAACTTTCAAACAAAAACCAAAATAATCTCAAAAATATCATTCGCCAACCTTTCACAATGCAACAAACTACTAAAACCTATCTCCTCATCCTCATTCTCTCCATAATCCCACAGAATCTTTCCCAAACCACGTCCGCACCCTCTTCCACTTCCTCTCCACCCTGCAAATGCAACACTGATCACCGATCTAAATTTTGCGGTGGAAATAATACATTCAACTACAGTCCCCTAGCTCCACTCGAAGGAGATTCCTCAACCTGCAATTCGAGAACGATTTATCATTGTCTAGGCAACGAAGGACATGTTGCTCGGGTATGGGGATTTTGTCGATGGGGATGTCGAGATAATGGAACGGGGGCGGTTTGTAACATTTTTGTCTAAGAGGGTGATGGTTCGAGTGGCAAGATTGGACTGCAGACGAGCCTGGGAGAAAAGCGAAGGCTGGGATGAAGGGGAAAATAGAGACTCTGGTCGATGGAGAGTTTGGAATTTGTCCTTATCAAGAAGCTCATTCAGAATATTAAAGCGCTAAAGGTATTATCAAAGGAAAGAATTTCCTTTTCATTGTAACTATATAGTTTAACCACTTCCGTCTTGCTAGGGCGTGTTAACTCGATGTCCCAAATCGCCCCCTCTGCCATCCTACTAGTCGATTCTTATTCAACTGCTCCTTGATAGCGGGATGAACACCCCATTCGGCGATTCTCCAGCTTTGTTACACGATTCAACCACTGGCTTCCACTACTACTGTCAATATCATTGATGACGAGGAAGAGCATCCTCGAGGTCTGCCATTTTTTTAAAACGCCGCTTTAAACCGCGCAGCCTGATAAACCGAGAAGTTAGAGAATTGAATATTTTATTTCATGATCTAATGCTAGATGCAAATTTTGGTGTAACTCTCTTGCCCGAAACTTAATTAAATTTAATGACCTCCATCAATTTTACATATTTCGTTTAGTCAAGCCCACAACTTCCCGACCCGATTTCGTTTAAGGCCTCGATCACTATCTTAAGAGAAGTCTTCGTCACAAACTCTCTTTCAACTATACTTTCTAGTAGTATTGGCCCTACTGTTCATCTCAAGAAGGGGCAGATATCTTGGCTGGGTTAATGGCAAATGTGGACTAGACTCCTAGTAAAAATATGAAGCGCTTCATTAGTAATAAAGAAAGTAGTGTTAGTGAGCTCCTAGACGAGACTGCAGGCCCAAGCACTGCCGAATAGCTCTTTAATCAAGTGATAAAGACACGTTTGCTATAAAGTTAGCTGCGCAAACTGTTCCACCTAAGCATACTTGCAAACCCACAAATATTTGCACTCGATCTAATACAAAGTCCAGCTATGTCCGATGGAGGAAGAAAATATCAAGTTGCTTTCAACGATCGAGAAGAAGCACGACGTCGTATCAACTATGAAGATTACACTCACCCTGAAAAAATCTACAAAAATCTTATTTTCGAGGAGAAAAATTTCACGTCTAGTGAATTAATTAAAGAAAAGTATCCAGACAGAGTGTCCATCACCAAATGGAAATCTTCATATAATGGTAATGGCCGAGCAGAAGAAGAGCTATGCTGGGCGTGCGGGTGGAGCGCCGCAAACGAACATTACTCATCTTATGGACCACGCATTCGAATATTTCACACAAGGGGACAGGTTGGAATTTGGCAGGTTGGATCAAGATGGCTCCTTCGTGATGAGCCAAACGATTGCTCATTGGGTGCCGATTTCATAACCCAAGAATTTCTGCGGCGACAGCCTAACTTGACTATCCCGCTACCCAAGGAAATGCGGGCACTGAATGAACCCAACGATCCTGTATGTCTTACCCTAATATCACGGGTCGACGGAGTAGGAATAGATAAAGTTTGGTACAAACTATCCCCCGAGCAAAAGGCGAGCTACTCTAAACAGTTAGGCGAAATTATAAGTCAATATAGACAATTCCAGTCACCGGTGATGCAGCGAGTTGACGGAAAACCCCTTGACGATTGTATAATTGGTTTTTGCGACTGGCGGAGGCCCCCTTGCTGCACGAAAATGGGGCCTACAACAGATGAGTGGTTCAAGAGTATGGAGCGAGAACTTCGCTGTGGCATTTCTTCGTACTATAAAATTAAAGACCCCGATGAAATTGAAGAGAAATTCCAAGAACTTCGAAGGAATTTCCCAAAATGCGAGCCATTTGTTCTCACCCATGGAGACTTGAACGCGACCAACATCCTCGTGAAGGACGACAAGATACAGGCTATTATTGACTGGGAATTTTCCGGCTACATGCCGTGGTGGGCGGAACGGTTTTTGGCCCCGTTGACCGTTCCATGTGAGATAGATGGATTAACAGGTCCAATGTGGGCGAACATGGAGGGGGAAATGGATTTTGACACTTTCGAAAAAGAGGTTGTGGATAACGTTTTACTAGTAATTAGTTGTTGGCGGCGTGCCTCGGGTGGTGTCAAGCACCCAGGCAGGCAAGAAAAGTGGCTGCGTCCTCCTTTCTGTAAGTGTAAGCCCTACGGAGGGTGGTTCCTTATGGGTAATATTGGATCTCCAAGTAAGCACGTTTTTGAAGAGCCGATTCGGAAACAAGAAAAAGTGGAAAACCCCGAAGCATAAGAGGAGCTCTTGGAACTTGCTATGACTTGTTTAAGATTGTCCAAATCTTTATTTCATTCGCTACAAACTAATATTATCCATGGGTTGTCTTTGTAAAAGCATGCGATCAAAGGCTGGAAGAACCTCAAATATTTATGTCGTTGAATTTCAGGGTTCCTGTTATATATTGTTGAACCAAGAAATCGAGTTTTCAAACGCAAAAGGACTTACCAATCTTGCCATTTGCGAAGGATCTGAGGTTCTCTAGATCCAACTTATTGAACTCCTCCTCACCCTCATAGCCCCTATTCCATTCCGTTCCCTTCGTGTCGGCGTAAAATACTTCATCATTTTGATTTCGAATAAGAATAGACCGATCGCTGTTATTATTAACACGAATTACGACCCCCTTTTCATTTCGCATGGTTTCTAACGCTTCAGAGAGGCTAAATAAAGAGGAATCATATGGGTCTGTTGAGTGCGAGTCAAATGAAATGATTTTCCATTTGAGAGCCTTTGCACCTTCTCGGGTTGGTATTGTTGGTTTCTGGCATTCGTAGCATCGGGTAGCGTTGGAATAATTGGAATTTTCACAGAACCAACAAAGATGTCTCTGGGTAGGTTGTGACATTGTTGTACTTGGTGTGTTAAGATGGCGAAGTTCGGAAGTGATGAGTTATTCTGAAGATGAGTATTTCCGTGGGGTATTCCTCCTTCTTATAACCATAAAAGTTCCATTCAAAGTATTCGTTGATCCTGTTTTCTTTGGTTGTCAAGCCGCAAAGTCTCTATTTGTCATGCTTGACTTGGTCTGGGAATGATCTGGACCATGATTCTTCAAGACAAGCAAAACAAACTCATAATTATCAAACCTAAAACATAAGATGACTGAAAGAATTTCTACCTTCTAGCTTCCAATTGACAAATAGGTGACGCAAGGAAAGTTTGCACCTCTACTTGTCCGCTAACAAATCGCCGAACAAACCTACTCTCTGCTTTAGCCGGAGGTATGAGAGGTTGCCAACGAACGTTTGATTATGACATGAAGCGTCCCGTAAACCAAGCGATCTAAATAAAAACTAAGTTCAAACATTTGTTTCTTTCCCCGTCCTAACAAACTTAAAACACCACAAAGAATGAAATGTTTGCGTACCTGTCATCACTTCCCTTCCCCATTTGGCCGACAGCCACATCCCCAAACCTCATGCTCGCCCACGTCTCCCCAGCACCCAAGGTAATGAGAAGACACTTCAAACACGATTCTGATCTTCCAATTACGATTTAATATCGAAATACAATACAAATATCATACCAACAGAAAAACCGAGTAAAACATTTCTACTGCATCATCCCCAGCCCCAACTCCCCACCTCAAACTACTCTCACCTCCTTCTCCTCTCCCCACCACCCCCCCTTCTCCTTACACCCCTAACCCTAACACCAAACTCATCAACCAACCTCTCAATCCCCGTCGCCACCGGAATCCCAACACTACCTTCCACCGTCTTCGTTGCTCTGACATTACATTCTACCTGTCTGTTCACTAATTCATTTTCCTGGCCCGGACAAAGTATTGAATACCTTTCCACCACCATATCAGCCTACGTCTACAATTTTCATTCCTAAACAGAACAGACAGGGAGGGCAAAAAAAAGAAAAAAAGAAAAAGACTTACGGTGGAACACCACTCATAACAGAAACCACACTTCCTACCAAATTTGCCTTTCCCGTCCTACCATCATTAGCACTAACAACCGTGCTACTCGTCCCGTTCACGTTAGTAAAATTTGCAAAGATTTCTGAAACTGCCGAAACCTGTGCTCTCAACCTTGAATTCGTAAAATTTGAAGTTTGATTAAACTCCAACTTGGCTGGAGGTTGAAGATAACACGGAGGTCTATTTAGATGAGAATCAGTCGTTTTATTGAGTTTTGGAGGGAAGTGGAAGTACATACATGATAGTCTCAGTAGTTGTAATAGTGACGGTGAAATTCGGCATGTAGGTCCAACTGAATACTGTTGTTGTGGCTTCGAAATGTGTGCTGTGCCATGTTTCTGTCGTGGTTGATAGGATGGTTGTGATGGTGGTCGGACAGGTGTTATTGGGTATCTTTGATAGGGTTGTTTCGGTTGCAAATGCCAAAACTGTAGTAATGGGGAAGAGAAATAAGGCGGAGGACGAAGAAGTAAGCTGGAACGGGAGATCTTGAGTTGTTGATTGGAAATTTGATTCAAACGAAGTGGAAGACTGTTCCATTGAGTTGCTCGGCGTAATTTGAGAAAATAGGATAGTGGTTAATGGAGTTAAGGAAGGCCGAGTCGAAACCGTTTGTGGCGGGGAAATGAACGTCGGCAAGGAAGTGAAAGCTGATAAAAAGGATCTGGTTACAGACTTCTGAGTTGATGTTGGGAATGGGGGGAAAGAATTTAGTGCGTCTGATAATGCTGGTAGGTCTGGGGTTAATCCAGTGCCAATATTGAGATCGATGCTTGTAAAAGGTGTTGGAAATGATGAGGCTGAAGTGAGAGTGACGTCTAGTGAGCTTGTATTTTGCTCTGGTATAATATCTTCACCAGGATTTGGTGGTATGGTTTTTGATACGTCGGCGAAACTTGTTATAGTTGATGGAGTGTTTATGAGCATGCTAGAGCTTGCCTCTGTAACTTGTTGACTGAGAAAACTCAATGGTACATTTGAGATATTAGTCAAACTATTAGAAGCACTTGAAGGTAGCACTAATGAGGGCGACGCAGATGCAATCTCAGCTATAGACGAGCTTGAAGCCTTGCGTCCAACGCCTGTATAGCTCACCAAGGGAAGTGGTGCCACTGGAATTGCTGTGGAGACTGGAATGGCCGAGGCCGTCGTAGAATCCTGGCCGATGAAGTCCAAGGGAATGTTCGAAAGAATACTGATACTGCTTGAGGGAATTGATGTAATAATCGATAAAGTCGTGATCATGATTTCGGATAAAGAAGAGCTTGACGTCTCGAATAAGACAATACTCGAAATAAATGGAAGAGATGATGTTGTTGAAGCGGATGAAATTACACCGACTTGTGTAGAAGTGATTTGCATACTGGCTATGCTGGAGGCAGCCGGTGCTAATTCCGATGCGGTTGAATATTCCGATAGACCAGCTGTAGGTGTAGCAATGACCGATAAAACAGGCGGAGCCGCTGCTTGCGTGGCAAAACTAGATATCTCCATCGGCGAAGCGCCTGAGCCCAAACAGCTCGTCGGAGCAACCAATCCACAATCCATTGGAGCCCCTTGCACCACCGGCGACATCAAACTCTCCCCACCAGTCGAAGTACTCCAACCACTACCACCCAAGGAACTCACAACCCCAACCCCATCAAAAACCATAACCGCTTCATTAATCAAATTCAAACCAATGCCCATGCTCGAACTCGTCAAACCAGCACTTCCCACCATCATCACCTGCGTTTTTTCAATCGAAGAACTGATCCCACCACCTCCTCCATCCCCCACAACCGCACCAAACAACTCCGCCACCTCCTCCATACTTCCAATCGACAAAGCATCTCTAATTCCAACCTTCCTCTCCCTTTTATGGAAAAGCTTATCCCTATCACAACATATTAGTCTACCTTCTCACTCTCACCCTCTCACCCTTTCACCCACCCATCCTAAACCACCCAAACACCAATACCATCACCAACACAAAAAACAAGCAACTGAAAAAGAGAAAAAGAGGGAATATAACATACCTCCAACCCCAACTCCAACCGCCCATCCCAATCCCAACCCTCCCCTCCCCCAAAACCGCCAAGGAAAAAGCCAAAACCCCGACAAAAAGTACCCCCACCACCACAAAAAAACCCCAAATCCTCCTCGGAAGACTCATTTTTATCTCTCCACCAAAAACACACCAGCATACACCACCACACCACAAAATACCACGAAAGACAAAAGAAGTCCTAATTGTCTACCTAACGGACCGAAGGAGCTTGGAAGAGGGAGACCAAAATAACCAAGAAATCAAGACACTAAGAGAGTGTTATGATTCGAAATTCAAAACGAGAGAGTGGAAGAGAGTGCCAGTGAGAGACGGAGGGTCCGACGGACCAAGAACTTCAAAATTTTGAAAGGAGACGACCAAAACTAAGGTGTTTGAGTCAAAAATTGTCGGCAAGACAGAGTGAATGAGGGTGGTTAGAGGGGAGATAAGATGAGGTGAGGAAATTAAAATGGAAAGGGGGATGTTTTGATTCCATTGGAGAAGGTGCCTTATTTCTTTGCTCTTTCCTGGTTTTGACTTCTTAACTTATTGCGAGGAAGGTATTACCAGCGTACTAATATGGTGATGATGGAGATGGACTTTGATGCGATGCTTCATTTTGCTTTTCAACTTTGAATCTTTTGAGTAGAGAGCCATTTTGGGCTCAGGACCTCGTAGAGCATAATACGGACAAAAAGAAAATGATCATCCTACATATGCTTGTCACTTGATCACATCTCGCACAACCATTGGTATATATTTTGAAGAGCTCAATCCTTAGACGATGCTAATGAATCTAGCTTCGTCGTGCCCATACCTGTGTGCAAGAGAAACACCATAACGCATGCCCCCTAAATTCCCACATCTAGTATCGCTTTCCGGCACGTAAAACATCACCAAACTCCTCCAAAGGACTGCGGATGAGCTTCGTCTCCTTCCACAGATTAGGTGTAAGGTATCCATATGTGTTTCCGACAGCAACGAAAGTAGCCTTCAATGTGTTCTCGAGAGTCTTGGTTGAACCAGAGGAGGATGTGTAGATATCTTCGACACCAGCAAGTTGTAGAAGACGCTTGACTGCAGGAGATGCGACAAGACCAGTACCACGGGGAGCGGGAATAAGCTACAAAAGTCAGCAAATAGACAAATTTTGGGAATCCATGGAAATACTTACACGAACAGAGACGGAACCACACTTGCCAGACTCCTTGGTGGGGAGGGAGTGAGGAAGACCCAAGTTGGTACCCCAGTACCCTCTGCGGATTGGCAGAACGCTCAACTTTGCAATGATGATAGCGGCGCGGATGGCAGTTGCGACTTCCTTGGAGGTCTTGATACCGAGACCAACATGTCCCTCAGAATCACCAATAACAACAATAGCCTTGAATCGCGTACGTTGACCGGCACGGGTTTGTTTTTGGACGGGCTTGATCTGTTTTTTGAAGAATTATCAGCCGCAGACTCCCATTTGCTCGCCCCGTTGCCAATGTGCACATCTGCAGGATTTCCATACCTTCATGACCTCATCCTTGAGCTTGGGGAGGAAGAAGTCCACAATTTGGTACTCCTTAATGGGCAGCGAGTGAAGGTAGATCTCCTCCATCGACTTGATCTTTCCATCCTTGACCAGACGGCCAAGCTTCGTGACGGGTTGCCATTCCTTCTCCTCGTTCTTGTTTGCGCCCCGACGAGGTCCACGTCTTCCACGACCACGTCCTCGGTCTCCTCCACGGTCACCTCGGGAGCCAAATCCACCTCCGCGAGCGGCGGCACCGCCTCTGGGAGCGTCAGCCATGATGATTCGAATTGAGTGGGTGGGTGAGGGTCGATTCGGCGAGAGTTGGGCGTATTTGGCGATGGAGTTCAGGAATTCGACGTTGCAAAAAGTTCTCGAAATCAGTGTGCGGCCGGTGAAGCTTAGCGAGGGTTTAGCGTGGTGGGGTCGGCGCCAAGAGCAAAAGAGATACACGTGATGACCCATCCCCTCCGCCTTCCATTCCTGCTCGCTCCGTCGATGCGGTCCCAACCTCGAGTGAACCACTCACAACCCGTACCACAAACTCGACATCACAACCCTCCTGAATTTCGGACCTTTTGAATCTGCCAAAGCTCCGTGGGTGTTGGCTACGAGGCCTAGACGTTTGCCAACTGCCCAGTATCAGAAGAGGTTGCGGACAGAGTGTGCTGGGTCCGTTCCGGTTTCCGAGTGCTCCTCTATCGTGCTGGGGAGAAGATCTTTCATATCGATCACCTGGTCAGATAGCACGCAGCGGATCAGTTCTCCTGATTTCTATCGTGATAGTCATGATAACATTGATGCTTGTTACTTCAGTAGGACGGTACAGTGCTCGTATCCTGTATACTGCAAAGAGAGCCTAATATTTTACAAACCCAAACGCCGTCGCCCACGATGTTGGGCCCCAACACGGACTCCCCCTTGGTAATAGCATACAAAGCTATAGCAACTGCTAAATTGCGAATCCGGGTATTATGTGATGCTCGCCAATTTCGAAACTCCGCCCAATTTGGCCCAAACCAGACCTCATATCAACAACTTGTACGAAACCGCGCAAACAGCAAACTGCCGCGTCCCGCATCCAGTCTCCTCACGATCCGCCGCCCAACCCAGAAATGCAATGCTGATCAAAGATGAGAAGAACGAACCGAAGCGTGGTGGCTGACTGATGGTTTCCTTGACCGGCAGACCCAATCAAACCCACATTATTACATTATTCTCACCCCCTGGTGAGAAACACCCTCCGAGTTCTCCAGGTGTTTCTTCCGACGGGCCTGAGCCCGCCAATAAGCTCGAGCTGCCTTGACGGCGCCCGTTTTCCAGGCGCGGTGCCTCCCAAACTCCACGCTCCCATGTCTCTATCTCTACCAAGAAAAAGTTGTCTCCCTATATGTGTGGTTGCCGCTGGTGTTCGTCACGGCTGAAGTCAGTTGGACCGCGAGCCATCGTTCTTCAGAGCTTAGATGCATGTAACTGATCATGTATCGGGCCGCTTCTGGGATTGGGACCGAATCTTCCTGGATGCCTTCTCCCTCGATGCTCGACAGCCATGCACACAGGCGCGCAACGGTGATAGTGTCGTAGCATAGCCCTTCCCGCCTTGCTTTAGACCATAATACAGCTATTGCTTGACGGCGAGTTTTTCGGTCCCGGCACTTGGTGGCGGTAACCATTAGTGGGAGAATGGTGCCCATGTCCAGCGTGAAGCGTGAAGAGTTGCTGGGGTCCTCGGAGCTCTGGATGAGTTGTTGGGCTTTGGCAACAATCTCTGCAAACAACGGAGTATATTCGTCGTAGAGCAGCTCGTTGTGCTCTAAGCTTGATGCCAAGAGTACCGTGGCAACGTTGAAGTAGATGCTCAGCATATCCGACGAATCCATGGTACAGACTCCGCTCCTCAACTCAATAGCAAATATCCTCTGAAAGGATAACCGCCACTGGTCCAGCTGAGCCGAATAGTGCTTGTGCTGATGCAGCCAGAATGGTGCATTTAGTCTCTCTGGATGCGACTGCGAATGAGCCACCGACTTGCGATAGAACTGGCCAATTCCCTGCATTAAAAAGTCAAAAGATTCTCGTGCCTCTTGCACGCTGTCAAACTGTTCGGCCACCACAACATCCTCCCAATCTGACTCCGGCATCGGGAAAGGTGGCGGGACAAAGAGACCCTGTACGTCTAACCGTGCAAACATTCGACCCAGGTCATCGATCAACCCGTCTTGGATTTCGGACAGCGAGTCCTGCGAAAGCCTGGAACTCTGGCCTCGTCGTGCTGTTCTCCAGTCGGCCAGTAGTCGAGATCCTCCCCGCAAATGGGTCAGTGCCCCGTCGTAGCAACCTTGGAGGGCCTCAAAAGTCATAAAAAGCACACATGATGTCAGAGACGACCTCAAATGCCGTCTTCCGTCGTTAAGCATTAACCTCAATGCCGAAATGGCTCTACTGTACTGTCGCAATGCATACCTGTGGTGCTCGTCCAGGTGGTTGTGATCAATCTGAGGGAAACCCGACAATGATAGCCGAGTGGGAAACGATGTGACTTCGAGCGACTTTGCTAGAGCTCCCAAAGCTATCGTAGCGTGCCTAATAGGAGTGTCATGATGGCAGAGCTGGAGGACCTTTTCAGTCCAGAATGTGGGGTCAAAGGACCCGCAGATCTCCTGTGCCGTTTTATCGCAAAATCGCTGGAAGTACCGGCGCTCATCTGGAGTTCCTGGAATCGCGACGGATGGCGCATAGGTCATCACTGACATTGGCCTGGGATGGATGGGCACTGGAGCCACGCTTTTTGACGATTCCTCCATGGCCTCAGGGGCATAGCCTCCACACTCCCGTCCCAGATTCTGGCATCTCACACATTCTGGCTTCGTTTCGTCACACTTCACTCTCCGTTGCCTATGCACCATCAGCTCAAGAACTAACCCACGGTCGACACTCCCCGGGACTGAGCTCGCTCTTCGTCCAGCTCATTTCCAGACCAGAAATGGGAGGGAGGACATACTTGCACGTCGAGCACCCGGTCTTGGACCGCGGGCCACTCTTCCGCAGCCCTTGGCTTCGTGACGACTGCTCGGGCGAGGTCTGGTTTGGTGCGGCGAACTGGTTGAAGAACTTGTACACGTTCGGGTACGGGAGACTGGACGCCATGGTGGTGGTGGTTGAGCAAACTCTCTCCCTCTCCTACCTCCAACGCCGGGGGAGCGGGACACGCGGTGGTCTGGAGCAAGCTCTTCTATCGGGATTTTCGCTGGGCGAAGGCGTAAGCGGGCGGGCATCTGTCCACAATGGCCGGAGAATTCAGAGGCCCTGCTGCATGCTCTGTCGGCGGTGTGCGATGCCGATTGTGTCGATGGTATTCGGGGTTGGAATGCTGATGTCCCCGAGGCCTGGTGTTGCGTCTGGCTCAGGTATTGCCCATGACGGTGGAATGTTTAACCTTGGAAGACGACCAGACTCCTCGACCAAGAATTGCGCTGCGGTGCTTTAAGGGTAATCAATACGGTGTGATAGTGCGCATGGGACCAATTTGGCTAAATGGACGCCCCAGCACGAAGGGACTCGAATGGGCTACCTGGTTACCAGCAATGGCGCCCGTCCATGATGTGACCGTCCCGGCGCTGGCGCTCGCTCTGGCTCTGGGCACTGGCACGCACAGGCTGGGTGGCCGGGTGGTCTCTGGGAGCGGGCCCTGTCGCCGGGCTCGAAGTCTGGTAAGGAGTCTCCATTCTGGGGGGGGTGGTTCCCCTCACCCCAGATCAGACACCGCGGCTACGCTGGAGGCAAGGCGCGCAGAAGCTGGAGGCGACGAGGAGCGATATTGCAGGGGCGCTCACGTGCCGGGCTTCGTGGGGGGCTTCGGGGGCGGTTCCGGGGCGAGCAGAGGGCGGGCAGAGGGCCACGGTGCATGCGCGGGAGCCTGAGTCAGCGGCGGGCGCCAGCGATGACCAGCAGGAGGCGTGTCACGCCTCGTCCCTGGCGGCGATGCCTTCCTCTGCTTCCTCGGCGGCCTCGGCGGCCTCAGGCGCGACGGCTCCCCCGTGCGCGACTGAAGCCTCCGTCCCCACCAGCCGCGCAGCAGGACAGGTGAGCAGCCCCGGTCCGTTATGCAGTCGCAAATAAGCGACCAAATGCGCCCCGCTGATTCGTGGCATCTACGAGCAGACGCCATCTTATACCGCCCTAGTGCTTATCACCACACCCTTCTACCCTTCCCCTTCCCCTTCCTCGCTCATCCGCAGCGCATCCTCTCTCCTCCTGCTCGGAGATCACGACTGGCCTTCCGGAAGAACTTCATCCTCCGCGAATCGTTCGACCCTGGCGGCCATCCTGCCCAGCTGTGGCTTGCGTTTGCGCCGGTCCATGCAGAGCGTACTCCCGCCGCCGCGATTGGTGCTGCTCCTCGCGCGACGACTTTAGACGGAACCGGATGAAGTGATCTTGCGGCCACCTCTGCCCCTCATTATCCCCTCAAGCCCTCCCCTCGTCCCTCCCCCTCCCAAGCCGTGGTGAACGGCCCCTCGGAGCGTCTCGACACGCTGGAGTACGGAGTAAGGTTGGCCTCCCGTAGGCGGTGAAGCTGGTTCGGTATTGCTGCTCATTTGTGGGGGCCGTATGTACGTCGTGTCTATCGCCAACGAGAGCGCTTCCTCGCCGGTGTTCCTGCGTATTTCGACGTCAGAACCATTTTCCCCACATCAGCCTTATTCGGAATTGAGTTTCGACACCTAACATACAGAGCAGTACTTACCCCACAGTCTGGGGATTTCCGACTGATGGATCAGTTCCACGTGCGGGGTCTCTTTCCGTCCCAATACCCAAGACGCTCGCAGGATATCTGATGGGTCTTACCCACGTGTGGTGCGCTTTCCAGCAGCGGAAGCACATCCACAGGAACGTGCTGAGACCAGGCAGCACAGACATTCTCCGTTTCTTCAGCAGCTCTGCTGTGCCTTGCGTGGATATTGGCGACATGTAAGGTTCTGTACAGCTTCTCTCACACCCAATCCCACCCTGCGCTTCTTCAAGTCCGCGGGTGGCAGCGAATCCGGCTAGCCAACTTTCTGGACACCCGTTCTCAACAAGAGGGTGTTTCGTTCCGTTATCGAGGAAGGATGTAATACTTAGTGGCACAGCGCATACGGCGGTCAGATCGTATCTCATCCTTCCTTTAAAGAAGTGTTCCAGAAGCTCAGCAATGCAAACCCCAAATTTGGAAACCTGACGCCCAAGGTCCTTCGTCATACTACGCATTCCCCCTTTTGTCCCAGATAAAATCCTCTACCACCCAGTGTAGAAAATGCTAATTACATATAGATTGAAAAACCAAGGGTAGCGAGACGCACCCGCTGTCAGAAGATATAACTTCGCAGCCTACCTCCTGGAAATGCACGAGCATCCATGAGCTGATCCGGGGTCCATCTCCCATGCTTGCAGCCGGGAATACTCTGTTTTTGGATATCCAATCAAATAGTATACAGTGTTCGGCTCTCATCCGTTACCACTTCGGTTTTGATCTAGACTTCACCGAGAGACAGCTTCTCAAGCCCTACTAGAAATAACGTTCTCGTTCTGTGCCGCTTCTTTTCTCATGCTCGTTCGCTTGCACCGTTCCGAGCCTAGTTAGTCATCTTAGCCAAGCATCGAAGTCAGAAAAGGTTGTGCAAGCGTGCCAACCTCAACCCTGAATCCTACAACATGTCGCTACTTCTCTACGCAGACCTATTTCCGGACCTGATGGCGAATGCGTCTTTATTATAGGTTAGATATGTTGCTCACCTGGATTGCGGCCTCGGAACCTTATTCGGACCCCCCTTCAACTTCGGGCTAGGATGATATTACCGATACATCATGAGAGCTCTGACCAGCATATCTCATGTCCACTGCATGACTCAATCAATTGGCATTAGAAACATAGGGTCCTCGGTCAGGCCGTATGAATTTTTATCCTTTAATTTCCTTTCTTTATGTTTCAGATAATTAATAGTCTTAGCATAAAAACAGCTTTTAGAAAATGGGATTTCTTCTTTCTTGGCTTGGGAAGATCTAGACCGAAGAAGGTTAAGGTGGGTTCGTTCCCACACTACCCCAGTTCTCCGCGAAATTTATAGGTAGGCCCCCTCATCTCACCGCTGAGACAAGAAGATTTGCGTGGCGGTAGAGTACAATGCTACGCTCGTTTTTTTTTTTGCGCTATGACTTTGAAGGGACGTGTGGGAAAGGAAAGAAAACCCCACTGGTGGATAGGTGAGTGTCTAGCATCTCATGCAACAACGAAGAAATGCAAGCACATAGTTTTAACTTTTCTTCGTCCCTTTCTTAATCACTCATATTTATCGATTATTTTACTACTTTATAAACCCCCTTTGCTGGAGCAGACATCCTCTTGTCACCACTTTTATCAAATATCACCCATCCTATTCCCAAATCAAGTATCCCCTCATTCTCTCTCACATATTAACTCACTATTTTCCCCCCTTTATAAAAAAAAAGAATGGCACCTCTTTCCACCCTTTTTTCTAAATACCGAGGAACGAAAAACCCTTAAACCTAAAATCCCGCATTGAAAAGGGTCACGGTTCTGACATATGATTTCCCCACTCTACTTACCTACTTTACCCCACTTTTGGGGTACCATACATACAGAACCATACCATACCCTACCGTATGTTCCTACAGTAGGTAAGTACTGGTGAGTGGATGGTTGGGTAGGCTCGGACCGTTCCAAGTAGGGTATAGGTTACATGATGGAAAGCTATAGTACTTGGTTGCCGATGAACCGAGGATTTTCATGCATGCTTAGCTTTGTTGGTTTGCTATGTATGTGTTTTGTTTGTGCATGTAGATTGGTTAATGCGATGGTGTAGTCATTCTTCCCATGGGTCCTCTCTCTTTAAATTCAAAGAAAAGAAGATTGAGGAAAGGGATAGAGGTGGGGTTGGGGGGTGTTATTGCCACGATGGAGCGATGGAGCGGTGGAAGCGAGGGGATGAGGGAGTGAGGGAGTGATTGATTAATGGAGATCTGGGGTTTGTGTTTTGTGGGGAAATGAAGGTGTTCTTAGGACTGGACTTGGTGCTTTGGACTTTCCTTGGGGCTTGGGAGTTGGGGAGGGACAAAGTTTGGTAAGTGGTGTGATTGGTTGGTTTCTTGGGGTTTGACGCTTGGAGTGAGGTGTTTTATTTGCTTGGTTTTCTTGGTTGGTTGTCTTGGTGCTGTGCGTTGTGTCTTGTGGTTGTCTTGCGATGTGGAGATAAGGAAATGGAAGGTGGTGAAGTCCAGACTCCCTCTCCCTCTCGCTCTCGCTTTCTCTCTCTCTGACGCCTTCTCGGCTACATTTCATCCGAGGAGATGAGAAGGCTCTTTTTTTCTTTCGGTCATGTGTTTTGAACTTGTATGGAAAATAATAATGAGGACGGGGTGGGGGATGGTTTGATCTTGTGATTTCCCTTTTTTGGGGAGGATGGGGGGTAGTGTTGTTATGGTTCCTTTTTATTTTATGTTAAGGGCTTGGCGGAAGGTGTCGTGATGTGATGCGATATTTTTTATTAGTTGGTCTAGAGGCTGAGGGATTGGGTGCCTAGGTTGTTGATTAGTTACTTATTTATAAGTTTTTCCTTTAGTATTTTAAGGGGTTAAATTCAATAGGGTTTTTTATTGGTTATATTTGGAAACTTGATTTTAAAGATTTTTTTCTCTTTTTTATTTATAGAAGGTAAGAAGAAATAATTTTATATTAAATAAGGATTAGGAATAGATTTAGATGTTTTATTATAAGAGCTAAGAAGACTATTTTAGATAAGATATATGTATAAGTGTAGTACAGCTGAGGATAGCAAGAATTAGCGTGTAGGCCCCCCCTGCCAAGTTATTAAGCTGCCGAGTGATAAAGGCTTTAAAACTCTCGAAGTGAAAAGTGAAAGTGAAGGCGTGAGTTGATGGGATAAAGGAGTAATAGCTTGTAGGTAGTTTTCCATTAGTTGATCTAAGATGTACTGTGCGTGTTGCTATACATGACATATTGGCAATGAGAGAGGAGAAGGGACTGGCATTTTCTTAAGTCTCTAGTCTTGTATGAAGAGTTCTAGTTTAGATAGGTGTATACCGTGTTGCATTAACGTACGTGTGAATATAAAATTGGAGATGTTGTGGACTTTACTGAAGTGAGATGAGTAGTAGGAACATTGTGGAGGTTTATGAAAGTATAGAATGCCTAAGTATAAAATAATAAAAGAAATTAATTGGGAGTTTTCAGCTCCTATATTCTAGCGAGCAAAGTGAGCTCCATTCTTGCAAATGTTAATGTTCTAAACTAGCTCACTCAAAGATCTAATACGCAGTTCACTTACTATGCCCACACATAGATAAAGTACCATTTACACAACTGTGTTTGCCGAATATGTTCGCTTATCAATTCATTATTTGTGGCGACCTTTGCAGATAAGAGGTCAGTTTCACCTTCCACCAATAGATGAAAGTAAGTCTATATGTCTTTGTCTGAAAAGAGTTATCGACATCGCGGTCGAGATTCAGCTCACGCGTCTCTGCCCGGATGAAACAAATTTTGGTTATAGAAACCACAAGCATTCTACAAACCATCTCCCAACCAAAATCTCAATCACATTAGCAACCCGACACATAAGCAACCCTACGCCCCAATCCACGATGACGGACACCAAGCGAAAGTCCACCCGACAAAAGAGACCACGGAACAGATCAACAGGTGAAGTAGGAAAATCCTCATCGCCACCCAAACCTGCCTCCTCATCACCTCTACAGATCGCTTACAATAAGTGGCCCACTACCCAACCAATCTATTCTCAAGTCCCATGGCATGAACTTAACACCCAAGCAGAAGCACAATGGAAAACCGACCACTACAAAAAACAAACAACACCAGAAGAAGAATCCGAGACGGAACTCCCAATCAAGAAAACACGACTTACAAACTCCTCTCCTTCCTTCAAAGATAAACGCACAAACGATAAGCCAAAGAAGAAAACACCAGTAAATCCCAAGATGGCACTCTGGCCAACAATTTCAAAAGATAGTCCAAAGAGAAGAACACCGCCGATGGCAAAGATGGTACTCTGGCCTAATGGAGAACCAGATATTGATATTCCTCGCTATTACCCAGCTATTTGGGATTCAGTTAGCAAACCATCGGAATCTCTTACAGGGCGGAATTGTCTAGACAACATGAGTGCCACAGCTCTTGGTAAGTTGTTTTCTTGCAATAAATTGAGTAGATAAATTTCTTAATATGGGATAGGCCAACCTTCTTCACCAACCAAACGAAGCAATTCACAACCTTATGGCTCCCCTCGCTTTGATCCCATGATATGGGATTCTCTTCCACCACCATCGCGATCTCCCAAGAAGCGAGATGGTCTGGATAATCCCGGCTTCTCCAGTCCCACCAGACGAAACTTCACACAGCCTTCATACCCTTCATTTCCAGGAACCCCTAGCCAAACAAACCACGAGGGATTCGAAAACTCTCCAATAGAATCATCCGAGTGTCGTTACCTACTCAAAGATTCACCAGTATTACGAACGCCTTATTTACCTCTTAGGTCTTCTTCTCAAATCTCCCCACCACCAGTTACACTCTCCCCACCAACCTCATCAAACTCACTACCTCAAATGGCTTTCTCTCCAACCAAACCGAATCCTAGACCTAGGTATCCTGGACCACGACTCCCAAAGCTTAAACTCCCGGAATGGACAGCACCACAAATTCGTGTTCTGAAACTTGGAGCTGGGGGTGAGGGCGGTATTGGTAGGCCTTGGTTGGAGGAGCAAGTGGGTGTTATTCATGGCGTTTATGGGGAGGTTGGAAGTCCTGTTTTGAATAAGAGGGCAAGAGGGGGTGAGAATGGGAATTGGGAGGGTGGAAGTCGTGGGATTGGAGATGGGGATGGAAATGGTGAGTTCAAGTGATCATTTGTATCTTTGGTGGAATGGAGGGTGAGAAGTAAAGCCTATGTTATGGCGAGTAAGTTTGATGGTATAATAAAAGTCATGCATAAAATATCACCATCTACTTAAGAAAGGTTGACTGCAAGTCGATATGGCGAACTATACTAAGCTAAAACCCGAAGAGGTAAGTGAACAAGATGTCTCAACTCTCTACTAAGTTTCGTGGTGTAGCGATATAATTATATTCTAAACTTAAATTTTGGTTAGGCCTCGTTATGCTTGCATTGGTTGGCATGTATCTCGCCTACACAAACCACTTCCCGATTTCGCCTACCTCAAATAACCATACACTCAGCACCGACCCCCTCCAAATTTTCTTAATTTCCAACCGACCTCTCCAAAAATTCTCTCCACTACTTCTCATTCCACTCCAACCCACCAATAGGAAATATGGAGAAGTTCCTCACCCTCACCCACACCCACATACGAACGTTCATATCCGGTAAAACCAAATCCACCAATAATAACTTACTATTCTTTTGATTCTTCAAGACCGATGCCAGTTAGCCTAAAAAAACTTTCCATAATTCTTATCATCATTTCGATCATAGAAAACATGTCTATAGTAATAGATATACATATCCATCTTTAATAAGTTGAGGGGTGGAGATATCATAGGTCATGAATTATACTCCAGGAGGACCTAAAACAACTTCAAAGGTAGAAGGAAGATCCTAAATGAAGAATTTTCCATTTATTTTTAGATTTTATGTCTAGATTTCTTCCATGATAATGCCTTATCCACCTGTAATATTAATAACTACCACTTCATCTTTCTTAATATTTAAATTTCCTATTTCAACATCGAAAGGATAGGTGTCTCCAGTGGGGTTTACGGTTGAGAGATTTCATTCCTACAACTATGTTCATTAGTCGTTCAGGGTGGGATCCAGGTCATGTTCGAACTCTTTCGCTATTGGCTCATTATCTAGCTATGTACACCTACTTTAATACTAGGATATTTGTATCCTTCTTGATATGGAGACTATAAAACCCTATTTCCATCCAAAAATATCTACTTAACTTTAATTCAGACCAAATGTGTCGTATCGTTTTAAATAGATTCATCTAGAAAAATTGGCCGTTATAATTAAGAATCTTTTCACTTAGTATTACTTAAGTAAAGTAAGGGCAATACTGTTTGCGACCAAAAGATCCTTTAACACCAGGGAGGTTAGAGATAAACAAACTTTTATCTCGAAAAGGCAGCAACAAATTTATTAACAACAAGAACAACCTTTTGTATAAACTGTCTCCTTATATTGTCTCCGTGGGATTCTTTCAAAGACACTTTAGTTCTTGAATTATAATTAAAGCATCAAATATCTAGATTAATGATTTAATATCCTCTATCTTTTTCGTTCCTTATAACTCTTAATTAATCACAATTTACTCAGGCTTTTATTTGAGTTAGTGAGCTTTACCTTTAATAAGGTTACAGATCTTTAGAGGATCAACTTTTCTAGTCCAAAAGTTTGGGAGTCGTGAATATCCTTTATATCCTTTGAATAAAGATTTTGAAGCTTGAAAATTCCTAAGATTTAACCTTTAAGTATCCAACTATTAGACAAAGAGAAGGTGATGCCTTATGTTCTCTTCACTGAAATTTGGAAATAGAAAGCACCCGTAATTTACATAGGTATAAATACCATCGTTACATTCCTTCCACACCCCTAACTAAAAATTGAAACAATCGTCATCAAATTCACTTATCCAACTGTGAAAGGAATCGATCGATGGTCTTTATGTGAACTGGCTGACTTGATTCACAAACGCCCTCTGTCTAAAAATTATGTCCAAAGAGTAATTTGTGGGAGGAGAAACGATATTAGTTTTAGATACGATGCCAGTCCAATAGCACTCCAATCCCGTCTCCCTAAAATGTGCCATCGTCACGGCTCTGCAATGATTTCAAGAAACTCGATCGTTGCTTTCTTTACTAGGAATCAAGATGAGCATAGATGGATATATATATCATAGCTATAAGAGTTACTTCTGAATCATGGTAGAATCCTCACTTTTGATTCATTCTAATTCGCCTTGATAGCTCACCCTTGGTTTAATTATAGAATCCCACTTAAGTTTCTACATCTTATACGTGAGTTTACGCCTTAGAACTCAAAGCTGGTAAAAAAAAGAATAGATAAACCGTCCTTGTTCTTACGGCAGGAGAACGCAAACAAAACTGAAGCCTCATTTGTACATGAGGAAAAGTCCTAAATGCGATCCTTCTCTAACCTCTAGATTGTTATCTCCTTGTTAATATAAGTAAAGAGGGTGTGATATCATGATTATATGTTATAGTGAAGAATTAAAGTCGACAAATTAGCTTCGAAGAGCTAGTAGGTTTCACTAATAGACCTAACTCGTAACAATATCGTGAGATGGGGAGTGAGGTATGGTGACTGATTGAACGTGGTTTGGCTGAAATTCGAGAATTGGGTTGCTGGTCAGTTTGTATATCTCATCGAAGGTGTGTATATGACTGTGTAAACATAGCACTCTGAAAACTTGGAGTCTTTAACTTGACGGAAACATAACTTCAAGGTAGACATCTGACCTAATCGCTTGATAGTAGACAAACCATGGACAAGCGTATAGGTAGTTGCCCTCTTTGCAACGGGAGCCAGAAACATCTGAAGGTTTGAAATATCTTGTATTCTTTCTAGTTGCCCACGTCTTGCAAAATCATGCTGTTACCTTGCCATTGATTTTTCCAGCCCAAATATTCGTGAACCATGTACAAAAGAGTAAGACGCGAGTAGCAATGCCAAATATGAAAAGCATCGCCATAGATACCCTATGTACGCTATTTTGAAGAGGAGAGACCTGGGTATCCATCACAAACATGCCAACGCTGAAATGCACGAAACCAATTACCATTACCTATTCCTCTTTGATGATCAAATTCTCGGTTGGCTTTACGCGTTGTGCCCATTCCCTGGAATAAGTTAGAAGATTGCACCGAAGAGGTCCTCACAGAAGGATGCTTACGTCCAACTGCCATCATATAACCGTCTCTTGCTTTCATGCCCGAATTTGGCTTCACTTAATGCAGCATCAATGACTGCGGCTGTCACACCAGTTCCACAGCTATTGATGATCGGCTCCTCTGGATCAATTTCTTTACTCTCGAACACTTTTCTCAATACATCCCCAGGTAATATTGTCTTCTTGATGGGATCTAGAAGATCGCTTATAGGCACTGAAATACTTCCAGGCATGTGTCCGGACGATAATCCAGGTCTTGGCTCTGGATCTGTTCCCGCCCATCTGCCTTTTGTCCTCGCATCCAGAATTTGAACCCCTTCCCCACCCTCCTTATTGTAATCACTCGCAATCTGCTTGATTTCCTCAAATTTTACGACCCTTTTTGCGTCGAATTCGGGGATTTGGTAAGCGCAAGTGTCGACGTCGTAGAACTCCCCACTTTCAGTTGGATACCCCTCTTCCACCCATAACTTGAAATTATTCAGGACATGCACGGAATCATGCCCAAAAGCCTTCAAGGTCCATCCTACCCTTGGCGCAGAGAATATTCCCAATTCGAAAGAATCGTAGACAACCACTGTATCGTCCCTCTTAATACCCAGCGCACTCATTGCCTTTGCAAAATCGGATGCTGACGGAAGCATATGGGGATATGGCGATCTTTTATCGATGACTTTATCGAGATCGAAGAAACGAGAGTTGGGTATGCGCTTCTCGCGGAAGGTATCGAGGCCGTTGCGGCCATCGTTCGGTAGGAACCATGTTGCACAGAGAGCGACTGTTCGGGGGGCGGTGGAAATTTTGGACGGAGAGTTCTTCTTCAAAGCTTCTTGAAGTTCGTGGGGAGTGACGAGGTAGGAGGAGAATGACCGTCTGGCTGGAGTTGAAGACATCCTGAAGGCAGATTGGAGGAATTGGTGTCGCGTATGGGAGAGGAGGGGAGAGGAAGCTCCTCTGCAGAGAATTGATGCCGCCATGGCGTGCGAATTGGCCGCTATCGGGGGCTCATAGGATGGGGTAGGAGTGGGACGCGGTGAAGCTGGAGAGGGGACAGCTACAAGTCCAGGGCAACAGAGCAGAGACGACTTGATGCAGAGGTGAGGTTGGACTCTAATTGGCGTGGCGGCGGGCGAGGAGAAGTTTCTTGGAGCCCGGCCTGATATGAAATTGGGGGGCACGTGAAAGCCCGCCATCAAAGAAATCCCATCGACGCGACAACCAATCCCGGTCAACAAAGAAAGTCACATCGAAGACCTGCTTATGAAGCTGCTAGCTTCCAACTCCCAGTAGGAGGGGTTTCGAAAGAACGCGCCTCGCATCCTCACCTCACCAAAAGCAAAGGACCACCGCTACGATGAAGGTCAAGATCAAGAAGTGGAATGCCGTGGCGACGTGGAGGTGGGATATCCCCGATGATGATGTCTGTGGGATCTGCCAGGTTCACTTTGATGGCACATGTCCTACGTGCAAGTATCCTGGAGATGAGTGCAGTCTGCGTATGTCCTGGAACTCTCCATAGGGATAGCACTTGCTTACAGAGCCCATTAGTTTCTGGCAAGTGTGGGCACAATTTCCACATGGTCAGTACTAGAAGAAATTCACCTTGACAAATGGAGGACTAGAAGGGTCTGATAGAGAACAGCATTGTATAGTAGAGTGGATCAAACAGGACTCCTCCAAGGGCCAATGCCCAATGTGCAGGCAGAGTATGCTTTTCCAATATGATTCCTGCAATGTGCTAGTCACTAATACTATCTGCAGAATTCGAGTGGATTGATCACAACGCCCCAGACCCGGCTGCAAGACCATAGACAGCTTTTTTGACGAAGTTATGATATTGAAACGATAGCCTGGAATTTGGTGTTAATACCATGGGGCGTTACGGAACCAATGATACCACGAGGCTTGGGTATACTCTATTATGCCCGCATTACCTCCAATATTTAGATACTCTGCGAAGGGACATGTATTATGGGAGATTGTGTGGTTGTCCCTTTTTTTTGGATGACAGGGAGTGTACATAAATATGTTTTTCGGGTAATATTTACCTACCGTTTGCACATCACTTACGAGAGTGAGCCGCAACTCATCCAGGATTTCTACTGGTACTTCATACAAGCTCCATCGCCACTTTCTTCCTCCATGGTCCTTTTTTCGATCTGTGTATTTCTGGAGCTCTAGAAAATTACCCTCTTCCTTTTTAAAAAAGGTTTGGACATGTTAAGAAGTTACTGCGACTAAGGGTGACTTTCTATTCACTTGTGGAAGCAAATCTGTAATTACAACAATGATACTTGCATTTATTAGCTCATAAAGTCTTTATAGGCCTGCGAATTCATGTATGGCTCCTTTTGTATCCGCCGACGTTTGGCAAGGCTCTCTTCATATATCTCGCTCTCCTTCTGGTACTCAGCCCAAGCAGCCATTTGCTCCGCCTGCACTTCCTCACTAACGCCAGCACCGTCAACTTTCTTATCCGATTTCTTACTCCTTGCCGAAGGCCCTGTCCGTCCCTTTGCAATTTTCCTTGAGCTAATAGATGAATTCGTTGGAGTGCGCGAAGGAGTATCCAGGGGAGGACTATTGCTTGCTCTGAGCTTCCGCTTAAAAACACCGGTTTGGGGGGAAGGTCTTTCTCCCATTTCGAAACTCCTCTTCCATTGTTCCTGAGCTCCCAGCCGCTCAGCCCTTTCGCGTTCAGACCTCCCTATAGATTTATCCTCCAATTCCATCTTCTCAATGGCTCCTATTTCCCTTTCCTTCGTGAAGTCCTTCTCAGCCTTTTCCACACTTTCTATCAAATCTTCTTCCTCCCTTTCCGCTGCTTCGGCTTCGGATAGTGCTTTGCGTAGTGCGGCTCGCTTTCTCTTTGTTTGTTCGTGTGCATTTTGAAGTAGAACTTTGGCCCTTTTGAGCTTCTCTTGTGCTAGTTGTAAAGAGGCCATCCTGGTGGGGAGAAAAAGATAAATTTCTAGGGCGCTGGAACCTCGTTGATTCCTGATGTGTAGGTTGAAGGATGACCAGAGGGTCTTGAATCAAAACGTCATCTTTGTCCTTTCAAGACCTCGGGCTTGATGCTTTGTACCACTTTCCTTGTCGTCGTTTACTCCTGAGTAAACCCTCTTCACAATTATTTTCTCTTCATAATCTCAGACCGTCCTATTCATCGCACTCACACACTAACCAATTTTCACGACGCCGTCTGGTTCCACCAGACGTGTTCATATACCAGTTGTCAGATTATGTCACGGGTGATTGTACCAGTCCCCACGAGTTCTAGTAAGCGGTGCTTATTGGCGTGAGGCGGGTTGATGCCGAGGTTGGGTTGATGTGGCCTGTTTATATATGTTTTGTTGCACTTCGAGATTTTCATCCGAGGTTGCTGAAAAGTGTGAGTCATGATTTCTGACCACTTTCTTATAATTTGCGATAGAGTACTGTCCAAGCTTGAGTAGAGGAGAAGCTCACCGCACCGTAACGATACTCTACATTCATAATGCCAATAAAACCAATTGAAACATCTCGCTCATTTCTAGTAGTATCACGTGCAGATATGTGACACGTGATGTCCCTTGAAATCCTTCTCCGGGAATTTCCTTATTAGACTCAGACTCATGGAATGCTGCATATATGTAAGATTCATACTTTATACTAGGGCTATATATTGGCAAGAAATCGCAATATTGCTTGAAATAGCTAACTAGTTCCTAAAGCGTCACAATAACCTGGCCATCCCCTACTCAGCCACCAACATTAATTTGCGCGATGTACATCTACCCCGATGCCATCCAAATCTAATCGCTACTTCTCCCTATCCTCTTTCCTAAGTTTATATAACTTAAATTGCCACTTCTAACCACCTATCTTATCAAAATAACGTCCCATTCTCAAAACCCACCCACCGTCCAAAATGCCCCCTAAATCCAAGAAAAAGAAGAGTAAAACCAGTAAATCAACAATGAAAGAAACCGCCAGACAAGAAGAAAGCTCTAACCATGGCTTCAAATCTCTCTTTTCTCGACCTCGGATGAATAGAACATGTCCTCAGGGTGAACCAAATGATCTCGATGAACAGGTTTTGGAACTAAGTAAAGAATGGGAAGCTTCGCCTCAAAGAAGAGAATTGATTGAATTGGTTACTACCAAAATTCTTAAGATTGATAATGTCCTTGTCGACAAAGCTGTTTTCTTGGGTTTGGGAAGTATGAGGTGGAGTCCGTTGACGTTATTACCAATTTCGTTCAATCGAATAGGGGTAGAGCTAGGAGAAGGTTCAACTACTGTGGAATCTGAGGTTGGTAGAGAAGCTGGTAGTGAAAAGGTATACAACAAAGTACTATATCAACTATTAGTCTTCGAGGCGGTATTACTGGCACTAAGTTGAGACCCAACTCCTCAACCTCAAAACACAACTAACCCCTATCTCAGGACAAAAATTCACCATCAAAACCTCTATCCTCCAAGACCCAATCTTCACACCCGAAGACAAAGTTTTCCTCAAAAAACGCGGTCACACCATTCTCGAATGGGATGAAAAAGATCAAGTCAAAAGGGAATGGATAGTCGATCCTCGCCTTAGAGATATGATATCAGGTTCAACATTCTGTTTCATACAAGGATTATATGGTCCTGCAATAATAGAACTGATTTCGACTGCTAAGCCTTCACTCTGCTTATCGAATCATTTATTGAAATATTTACCGAATCCTATGGTGGTATTTATCCCCCCTCCCCGAACTCTATCCTCGCAAAAGTTATAATATCTGAAAAGGACTAATGATTTGCAGATCCCACAAGAAACCTCCACCTCAAACTTCATATATAAGTACAAAACCTTCCTAAATTTCGTGTTGGAAAGGGATTATATAAGTGCACCAGGGTTCTGGATGAAAAAAGGAGATGAAGATTCTTTTGGATTTATGTGGAAGGCTGATGGGAAAGATTTGGTGATTGAAGAGAAGAGGAAGGAGACTATGGTTAGGATTTTTTGCTCGCAAATGGAGTTTTATAGTGGGATTAAGGATGAGGCTTGGAAAGGATATACCGAGGCGATTATGGAAAGGTTGCTGGGTGGTTGGGATGGAGGTGGAGGGAGGGTAAGGGAGTATTATGGAGGGGGTCGGGGGGATGAGGTTTGGGATTGAGCGGTGGGAACGAAGTGTGATGTTGGGCGAGTGAATGGAAAGAGAAAAGATGTCTAGAGAATGAGATAACGAGTAGAGGAGGCTTTGCGATTGTTCTCTAATTCTAGCAATTGAAATGTAACAAATATCATAGTTCAGACATACTAATAAACTATGCTAGAACGCTATTACGCTTTAAACGCCTCAAACTCTAAAAATACTCTTCTTAAAGTTCTTCCGCCTTGTTATTATTTAGTATAAAAGATCACTTTCACTACGTTGGTGTCCTCAACCCACTAGCAACAAGTGTACTTTTCCCTGATCCATACGTTTCCTTACACTGAATATTCAATACATCCTTCCTCCCCGAATCCGACTCACTAAGACAGCCATCCACAACTCCCCCCCACCCCCCATCCAACTCCAGCATTCAAATTCATAATTGAGCTTTGAATAAGATATTCCCCTTTCCCACGAACAAAGCTTTCTACTGGCTCGTCTACTTTCTTCTTTGTAGCCCCGTTAACTTCAGTACTAGGCCCTTTAGACATTGGAGGAGGTAGGAGTACCAGGGTAGTATTGAACTTTGGGGTTCAGTGGATTTGGTAATGAGGGCGCACTGGCGAATTCTCTTAAAAATATTCCGGATCTCTATCTACGTAGAAATTTCACAATGAAAAAAAAATCTCGTGGAATTTGGTCGTTGAAGTAATTAATAGATTTGACCTTTTAAATTATCTAGATGAGTCAACAACAGAGATTAGAATTAGGGAGTGAAGTGTTTCATGGCCTTAGTTTAATCCTTTTTCTTTCAGGTATCAATATTTACATATTAAAACTCCCTCCCGAATACAAAGAGTTAATCGTCGGTTCTCAGGGTCTATAGTAATCACTGGAGCTAAGGTTCACTGTAAGCCTAAAACATGCTTTGGGAGCCATAGATAGACATGGCGAAGGATGGGGCACTTTGTCTAATAAGGTCTCTAAAGGGAGATAAAGCTTTTCCTACTGAGAAATTGGCTAGCAATAAATGAAGCGCCTAGTCACTTTACAGACTAAGTAGCAACCTGAATAGTTAAAACAATTAATGAAGCAGCTAGCCTGAGATGAGATTGAGAGATTGTTAGGTAAAAGAGACGGCAGAAAGTGATCAAAAATGAATGAATACCTTTTTTGTAGCAAATTAGTGAATGTTTTCTCCAAACTCTTTCTGACCTTGGTGAATGGTGTTAAATTGGGATAAATGTTGCGATGAAAAGGAAGGGACCTCCATCAGTAACACAAAGCTAAGGGTAGGGGAAGATGTCGCTTGTGGAGAGGTTGGTTGTGCAAACTATTTCATCCTTGTGAGATACTACAAGGATATTCTTACTTTTAAAAAACTATAAATCAGGGCTTAAAATAACACAACATAGGATTTGGCGGGATTACTGTTCTGGAAAGGATGTGATGGATTTCTCTAACTAGCCTTAATAGCCAAAGACCAATTCTGGAACGAAACAAGTAATGAGACGCAAATACGCATTCAGGTTCTTCTCGTTAAAGCCTATCGCAAATAGGACCGCAAGCTAGAGGAGCATCTATGTTACATGTTAAGGGGATATTCCCGAAATTCTTGGATCTTCTTAATGAAAAGTGAAGTTATAAGCTTATAAGGGCACTATCTTGATCCTCACGGCGACTTAAAACTGGTTGATTAACATCCTCTATCTTTATATAGTATAAATATTACTTAGATATTTAAATAAGAGAGCAGGTAAAACACTTGAGATGACAGCATTGGTTTCTATTAAGGCTATTGCTTTTATTAAAATATATTAAGTTGGTTTATTATACTTTCTAACCCTTATTATCTTCCCTGCTCCCCTTATTATATAATAAATTAAGGCGATAAAGGGATTTTCTTGTTGTTAATTTATTTTCTATTGTTGATTTCGAGAAGGGGGGTAAAAAGGGCATATAAATTTCCATACTTGGATTTTTTGGTAGTATTCAGTTTAAGTAATTTATCTAATATCAAGACTTAATATCTAAATATACATAAATTAAGAGAAGGAGAGAACAACAAGGTGGCTTCATATTATTCTGCCAATCATGAAGCTCTAAGCTCTTAATGTGACTATATCTATAATAAGTAATTTACTTATATCCGTTTTATACCCTTCTAAGTAATATCAAAAGACAAATTCGCCTTATTTAGAAAAGAACTCCCAATCAAAAGTGAAGTAACCCCAAATCCACCATCCTAGCTAGTCTCTTCTCATCGAACAGGTATATATAAATGGATTGTAATTTCTTTAAACAACCCAGAGTAAGACACCAAATGAACTGAAAGCAGTTATCAAATTTCGGTGCATGCCCAGTCGACGTTTCATCCCTCCGATAAATCAAGGGAACGACCTTTTATTGTCATATTATTTATTATTACTATGTGTAATTCTTATCGTAGTTTTACAAACCTTAGAGTTTTTGGTGGAATTAATGTAGCTAAATTTCAATCTCTTCCTAAATTTCCCCGGTAGAATTATATTATCTCTAAAGTAACAGAAGAATGCTAGCTAAAAGGTAGCTTGGGAAAAATAGCCTCTCACTTGCTATGATTAAGTTTAATCTAGAAAACATCAAGTTCAAAGAAGTGAACTATTTATACCCATTAATATCCAAAACCGTAAACTTTACACCACCATAAAAATATTATTACTGAACTTTCCAGGCACCCAAACCCTCACCTTGCTTCTCTACTACTGCATATAACCTTTTAGACCATTTCAGTTTCTCTAAAATTTTAAGGGATTAGGGAGCTTTTCAAATGTAGCCTTCTAGACAGATATATAAAAATATCCTTTCCGCTAAAGGAAGATACCAAAACACTACTAAAAAAAACCTTATGCTAATCTACTGCAAAGACTCTAGCACGTCAGTACTCCTGCTCATTTATCTCAACCTGAAAATTTTTAATTGAAAAAGAAATTTACGAGCACTCTAAATCCTAAAGCTTGATAAGAATGAAGCAACTACAGAATTGTTATTGTCATTTTATTTCTCGTTATTAGGAGTTTTAATTAGCATTTCTGCCCACTATAGTATAAGGAAATATTAATTCCAACCGCTACTAATCCCCCCAAGCTAACGTTATACCAGAGGGAGTTTTCTCCAAGACTGCCACAAGTTGAAATCTCTATGAAGGCTTCACTTTTAGATAATCGTTGACTAATGACAGGATCTCAAGCTCTCCAACAAAGCAGAATATAACCCCCTACTCCCCTCACATTCCCACAGAACACACCCCTGGCAGCGAACCGGCCGAGACATAACATCTCTCATTTCTAGGAGAGAAGGCTCTATGGAATTAGATACCCTCATAAACACAGCTTCTAAAATATTACAAACTTGACTCCATAATTGAATCTTCTTAACAATACTACCTCCTAAAACGTTCCTTCTACCATCGAACAAAACGACTTCCATCAGCTATCCTGCTTATCTACCACGCCTGCCCCGGGGCCTCCCCTAATAAAACGCACACACAACTCCACCTCTCTCCTACCCTCCGTTGTTCCCCCAAGATGCGACCCAATCCCATCCCATCCTATCCCCAAAAATGCCAAAAGAGGTACCATAGTTTAATATCCCTCTCTTTCGAAGATCCCACAGATAACTGTGACAGAGGAGGAAGAGTTGGAGGGATATATATATATATATATACTTCCTCATCTCATTTTCCATCCCTACCCCCTCTCGCCTCTTTAAAGTAAGAATGACTCTAAAACTCGAAGCAAAAAGAAAAAAAAATCCCTTCTTCCGTTGAGGGAAGAGAGGGGGCCGGGGTATAGAAGAGTGAGGTTAAGATAAACTCTCGAATCATATAAATATGATCCGATTTTATCTGATAAGGCTGTGGCTGAACCATTAACCCCCAAGTCAGAAATATGACGTTAGCATCACCTTTTCTACCCTACATGCTCGAACCTCATACAAGACGTGGGAATCACCAAAGACAAGACAATAGAACGTAACTAAAGTATCGAAAACAGTATATTTTATTTCATGGTTTTTATATTGCATATAATATTATACTCATACAACTTTTAATCATCTATCCATCCTAAGCCAATCTGCCTGAAGCCTTAGTCCCAATCCCATGATCAAAAAGTAACCTAGATCCCCAAAAATCACATGCTAAGATCGTATCCAAAAACTCCCATAATGCCCTCCCGAATGCCTGCAAGGTACCTTCCAATTTGTGCCTGTGCCTGCCAAGTCGCCCACCAAACGCCCAATGACGAAAATCTCGCACCACTTTCCATTACACAAGACAGCACAGCCTCGCGAGGTTTGTGTTCAGTCGCCCCTCTGTTCGTACAACGCTTGCCTCTACCACCCACCGCACTTGGTTGATTGTGCGTGAGGGTTCATGATTTTTGTTGCCGCTTTGCCGCTTCTCTCCGTCTGATTTCTCGGTCCTCTTCCCGCATTCTTCTCATCTCTTCGTATGAAATGTCGCCACTTCTTGGTGCTCGTGGGTCTTTCGCGCCAGCAATGTGTTGATGAACAAGTAAATGATCGTTATCGTAACGCGTGGTTGCCATTTCATGGTTTTCTTTTTCGGTAGTCGAGTTAGCTGCTATTCTATGGGAATTGACATAAATTGAATGCTTACCATTCTCCGGGACTCGGTGGTAGATAGTGCGACCCTCTGCACGAGCAAGATATTGGTCTGTTGTCTCGGTCATGAAGCGTTTGTTGTCCTCACTTCTGCGAGTGTCATTTGAGGTTCTTGAGTCGGAGGAGGAAGCTCGAGAACGGTCGGAGGAAGACGAGGAAGAGGGATAGTGGTGGATCTCCACTGTGGGGTAAGATGATCTGGAAGACATCTTTATGTTTGCTGGTATGCTCGAGGTAATTTGAGGTTGCAGATTGGCGATTTGCTTTTTGAACGTGGTATACAAGATTCGAGATTTGACGGTATAGCTTGAAGTGTGTGCAATGCTGTGGATTATGGCCGCAAACTGGAGGGGGAAGTGCTTGCTTTAATACAGAGGAGAGACAAGGGGAATTGACTAATAAAAAGGTGCCTAGAGAGCAGTTCCAGCGGGCGGTCTCCAACCGACTGCGACTGGAAGACACCTGCCTAGCTACCCCCTCGAACTGCGCCATCCTCAGCAAGACAGGAATCGCTGAGGACCGCCGTCCACGAACTGTCCGTGACTCACTCTCTCGGTGTCTGTTTTGCTCTTGCCGGTGAAAAGAACGGAGAGACAGACTGTCCAGGACTGGGGGCGAGAATGAGCACTAGCCACTTCTCTTGTTGGATTGATTGCCGCGCTGTCTGGGCAGACTGCGCCGCGGATCTTGCCCAATCAGCGCGTGCGAACGTATGAAGAAAGGCTCGATGGTTGGGGCTGAGCTGGGCAGAGTTGGTGCCAGACTCTGAGGCTCTCACCACATCGTGGCTGACGCTCTACGAACACATAAGAGTATTCCAGCAGCCGCCCTTTCCCCATTGCCTCTTGTCGCATCCTGCCGTCGAGCTGCCCTTTGGCGCGTTTGCTTGGTTGCCATCGTAGGACTCCGAGGGGCGAGACCTGGTGCCTTGAGTGGTCGAGATACGGGAGCAGTCCTGGACGTTTGGGCAGACTGCGGAGCCCACAGTCGCCAAGCCCCTCCTCTCCTGGAATAGATCCAGTGACGGCCCTCTGGCCAGATGACTCAGGCCCGTGGCCGAGGTCTGAATTGGGCGATCGGTGAAGGCATGGAGCAGCGATGAGTCCGTCGCAGGAAGACGTCGCCGTCGCTCCCTGGCCGTGAGGGATGATGCGGTCGCGATGGGTTGATGAAGAGGGGAATTGGCGGTGGTGAGAAGCGTGTTACCCCGTCCCCAGCCTAACCCCTTTAGCCCGTCTCCCCTCACTGTCGGCCAACTCCCCGATGTTCCGCCGCGCCTATGTGCCCTCAGTGACGGTCGTGGTCGTCCCAGCCTCCCCTTCGAACAAACGTGTCCAGATCCCAAAATCGAGGTAGGTTGGCCAGCTCCCACACCGCATAAATCCCCCCCTCCGGTCCCAATTCCAGTCTACTTCCATTCCAACACCGACTGCCAGCGAGCCCTTCTCCAACAACCCCGCAATAGCCCGCCATGAAGTTCCTCATCCCCACCATCGCCGCATTGGCATCTTTGAGCGCCGGCGTCCTTGCTGGAGAGCAAGTCAAGGTTGACGTCACCCGCGAGGTCGAATGCGACCGGAAATCCAAGAAGGGAGACAAGATCTCCGTCCATTATCGGGGAACGCTGCAAAAGGACGGGTCCGAGTTTGATGCCAGCTACAAGAGAGGACAGCCCCTGAGCTTCGTCGTAGGAAGGGGATCTGTTATTAAAGGGTAGGCGCTCCTTTCTCTTTATATGACTTTGTCGGCGAAGGAGGCAGCAGTGACTCGACGGCGGCTGGCTTGTGCCTGGTGGATGGATGATGGCCGGTTGGAATAAGGCTACCTCTGTCGGGCGAAGGATTGTCCTCAGGATGATGCAGAGGATTGTGGCTCTCGGCAGTGTAGTTGATGCCGACCCGGCCATTGAGAATTGCAGATGCAGAGATTACAAATTTTATGTCATACGGCTAACAACTAACCCGTAGATGGGATGACAACCTCTTGGATATGTGCATTGGAGAGAAGCGCACGTTAACCATTCCACCAGAGTTTGGTTATGGTGATAGAACCATGGGACCAATTCCGGGTGGAAGCACACTCAGTGAGTTCCTTCCCCAACCCAATTGGTTCTTCTTCGCTGTAGTTGCACCTGAAAATAGCGAATGACTTACACATGCAATCGTTCGGAGTAAATGACTAACACACCCTAGTCTTTGAAACTGAATTGATGGGTATTGAGGGTGTTACACCACCAAAGAGCATTGTTGAGAAGACCAAGGCATCTAGCAGTGTTGCTGCAGCCGAGGAAACCGCAAGCAGCGCAACCGGGGCTGACGGAAAAGAGCATAGTGAATTGTAGATAAAGAAAAAAGTTCAGGAAAATCATTTGACAGGATTTTGATTATGCTGGCCAATTTCTAGAGGAGATTACAGCCTTATGCGTTGATATCAAGGCAGCGAAAAGCCAATCAATTTAAACACTTATACCCTTGCCAGTATGTTCGTCTCCATTGCTTGTGGACTAGCTTAAAAGTAACCTGATCGAAAGCAAGGACAATCCTGGAACTTAATAACCAACTAGCTTTCTTTAAGAACCATCTAAATGATTTATTATACGAAAATTTAAACCCCCATTACTAGGAAGACAAATCCCCTTAAACAACATCAATAACCCTCTCCTCCCCATTAACACCCTTCTCACACGTCCCGTCGGACCCAGCTTCCTTCCCACTTCTCTAGATATATGTTCCATCATTCCTAGCTTTCCTCCCACCAAGAATCCGTCCCGGATGTCTAATACTCCAACCCACCAACACGAAAAGCATCTGTACAGCATCAAACACATATCCATACCATTCATATCTTGCAATTTCAGTTAAAAGTAGTATCCCTCTTCCTGACGAGAATTCGGTGACGCGTAAGAGAATTCTTAACTATAATTCTATTTCTCATATTAGTTTTTATCTCTCTAAAACTATAATTTCAAGACATAAGCTCCTAACGAAAAAAAGAAAAGATAGAGGGAAAGAAGGAAAAAAGAGAAGGTAAAAAACAAGCTATAATCAACCCTAATGAAAACCCAACTGGATAATCAACCCTTTCCCCTCCCCACCAAGTCCTCTTATCCTTTTCCAAAATCTAAGAACAATAACTGAGAGCCTAAAAATAACTAGAAATTAAAAAACTAAACTTGCGGTATAAACTTTTATTCTAAAATGCTAGACATTTAGTTTTCGATTAATAGTCATTATTATTCTGATGATTTGGATTACGAAAGAACTATTTATTTCCGGTTTAACTTATTAGTATGATCCTCAAATACAGAAGAGGTGGCAAAGGTGATTAGAAAAGAAAAAAAAGAAAAAATGGAAGACGAACAAGATATCGAACTAGAATTAGGAATCTTTGCTTCTCTTTTTTTTAATGGTGTGAAATGTTCTAAGATGGCTTTACAAAGGGAAGCGTTTAGGTTATTGAAGAGGTTGAGGAGGAGAGAGGGATTGTTAGATACGGGGTTGTGTGGGGAGGGGTTTGGCTATTTATGGTGAGGAGGGGAAAGAGAAGGAGAGGGAAGATGGGTGGGCGGTGTGGGATGAATGTACATTGCATAGGGAAGCTAGATTTGAGGAGGAAATTGGGGTTGGAGAATGTGCTTTAGGAATCTTGGGCGTTTCTGTTTTAAATTAGAATTCGAGAGCTGGGGTGGGCGGGGCCGAAGAATGTATATGTTTTTTTTAGATAGAAGTACTATTGTTCTATTCAACGGACTACGATCTAGCTTGCCTGATTTGGTCTTGTTTCCCTTTTTTATTGCTCTATCTTGTTTTAAATTTCCTTGTTAAATTTCAATCCCCTACTCATTAATTATAGCGTTAAAAGAGAAAAGAACGCTAATCTATCATTGGTGACTTCAGATTTTAGCATAAAACTAGTCAACTATAATACGCAACCTCGCTTAATCTTTCTTTTTAGAAACGCTAAGACTATTACTCTATTCTATTCTAACCCCTTAAATAGAATAGAGTAATATCTTCTCGTCACTCTATTCAATGCTATTTATTATTTACACTAAAACGAATGAGTTTATTTCGATACCCTACTTTTAAAATTTCCGAATTTGAAATCATGAGGTAGAACTAGGTAACTTTACCTCCATATACTTAACAGTCTCTTTAGTTCATTAGAAGACGGAAGTATTTCGAGGTACCGATGCCGATCTTTTAGATTCTACTTACAAGTTCTGATTGGTCAATTCAAAACCACTTCCCTCATATCACCTGATCATCACACAATCAAACCACCATCTCTACCACTTTACATAGTATGTTTATCAAACCATCTGTCCGTCTTACGAGGGGGGTTCGCGTGTTATTCAGCTCCGAGACCGAGGTGCTTAATTTTTTTTCGTATATATTTTACCCTTTAGCCATAATATTTCCGATTTTCCCCCTTCCCAAACTCGTGCTTATCCTAGACCACCAACGCAATTCAGAATCGCATTATTTCCTTAAGCTTCTATTATATCATCTCAAACAACTAATATCCACACCATCAAATTTCCATCCTCGAAAAAGAAACTCAGAGAGCTATTAAAAGCCATCAAAAATGGCTCAAATCTTTATAGTCCTCTCTCTACTCCAATTATCTATCTCATTCCTTGCAATTGGAATGCTCATTCAGAGGTTGATTGATATGCCGAGATTCTATCATTATTGAGGTATTGAGGTTTTCTGGAACTAGGGGTTTTGATCGTGAGTTTTGGTGGATTGGATGAAGGGTGATGATATGTTCGATGAAAGTGGCTTCGTGATATGGAAGAAGTGGGATTGGAAGGCTTTTGCTTGGAAATATCGAGGAGAAGATAGGGTTGGAAGTAATGAGGTGAGAATAGAGGGACGACGTTGGAAGAGAAACGTACTTAAGGGTAGAGTGGTGAAGCCCCTGGAAATTACGATGGAATGTGGTTCGTTCGAGAGTAAGCAAGCATCTGATTGCGCCTGAATTTCAAGAAGCGGATATATAACATTATCTTTTTGTAGGTTTAGGATTCTCAGAACATACTCGTAGTATGATTAGAATCGTTATTCCGTCAGCCGTGATTCATGGACTCCTTATCATGTAGCCATTGTCTAGAGATTTCTAGAAGGAAGACTAGTTATTATTAAACCAGTTTCCTCAAGAGATCTTTATTAGATTATAGTCTTGTTGAATCAGATTCTGGACCTTTTCGTGCTGGTGAGAAGCAATATGGATTATGGGGTGGAATTTATTCACATCTGGTCCGGAAGATATCGTTATTATTATATACCACTGGAGGTGAGGTTTCTTTTCAACTGCTTCTGATAAACCTACTCTGGTTAACGTAACTAGTGAGCGTGGAAATAAACAAGCTTTCGAGTATGTTTGTGTCAAAAATGGTTTGAGAGAGAGTTAGTCTTAATATATTTTGGGTCATGTTAAATCTACTGATAGATGCTATCCTAATATTATATAAACACCCGAAGAAACTCTCCTAGAGCCATGATAGCCATCGCTTGTCCATACGGCATACTTGTTCGATCAATCTCCTTATAGTGATCCAACGTATGACCCATAGCCGTCCCGAAGCTCACATCCAGCAATTCTCCTTCCTTATTAATCTTTTGCAGCACCGCTTTTACTGCTTTCGTGGCAGAAACTCGGAACTCCTCTCCTTTTAGATAGCGCAAACGAAGCGCCTTGAGCATGCCAAAAGCAAATCCTGCCGCTGCCGAACTCTCGACATATGAACCCTCTTCTACTGGATGATCGATTAAGGTCCGCCAGAGGCCACCAGGCTCCTGATACTGGATGAGGGCCCGACATTGAGCCTCGAGAGTCTCTATGAGGTGAAGCCTGAAAGCATCATTCATGGGAAGATCGAGCAATTCCAGCATCTCGGGAATGACAATCGTGAGCCAACTGTTGCCCCTGGCCCACAAGGCTTTCGCGAAGTTATGGGTGCCATCAAACGTCCATCCGTGGTAAAACAAGCCCGTTTTCGTATCGAAGAGGTACTTGATATGGAGAAGACACTGTCGCTTGGCCTCTTCGACATATTCCGGCCTGTTCAGCAACTTTCCAATTTTGGCCAGGGGCAGGACCGACATCATCAAGGTGTCGTCCCAAAGCTCCTGGGAATTGAGAGAGTTGTATGTCATATGCGACATCCCACCATACTTTGTCCGGGGCAACTCATACATGGCCCAGGCGGCCCAGCTTTCCAAGTACGGTAGATATTTTTGAACCGCCGTCTTCTCATACAGGCACGCCAGGGTCAACATTGCCGCCATGGTGTTGATGTTTTTTGTGGTTCCCCCTTCTGCGAATCGTGCGGTAAACCATGCCTCGATGATTGCAAGAGGCTCGGGTGCCCCCGTGAGCATATGGTAGTTCCAGAGGCCATAGAGGCCAACTCCATGGGTCCACTCCCAGCCCTCCCAGCCCTTGGTGTCAATCACCCTTCCATCGTCCAGCCGCAGCAAGAACTCTCCTGTCTCGTCCTTGATATTGACTAATTGGTGGATGAGGAGGCCAATGGAATGGTCGACCTCTTTGGCGGTGACCCTGCTCGCGAGCTTTGACATACTGATCGGTCGTCAGGACGGTGCTATGGCTGTGGCTTCTGTTCTTGCCTCGTCACCCTTTTATAGCACTGGCATTGGGATCGTGGCCAGCGTATGGGCCATTGGTGGAATGATTCCGGTCGCTGATGGCCCGACAAGGCGACGCCGTCGATCTTGGCAGCTCGGCCCCTCCCCCTCCCCCCAGGATCCCCAGATTGTGGTGGCCCAGTCGGCATCAACCATGGCCTTTACCCAGCTCCCGCCCCCCAATCTAATCTTCTCCGCACCGTCCAAGGGCAACAAACTGGATCGGCGAATGGAGAACTGCCTTCTGCGACAATGCTCTACCCCTCTTTTGCTACTATTCGCCATGGGAATCTCGTACAGCACTAGGACACTCCCGCGAAAGATCCAGGTAGTCTGCTCGCGCGCCATGGACCCGAGAAGCAGGGTGAGATCTCGGCAGGAATTTTTCTCCGCATGTCTGGTTGACCAGCAACTCGCTTATATCTTTCGACACTTCCTCCAATTTTGTTCAGACCATTTGCAGAGATCTTCATTCCTCTCCATTCCTCCCCATCCAACCCAGATCCTCCACCATGGCTGATTCGAAGGCTTCCCCCACTGTTAAATACGGTACCGACAAAAAGACCGGAGCTGGCAACTTAGACCCTGAGATTGCTCCTGCGATATTTGCGGAAGTCGAGGATGTGAACTTGGAGAAAGACCACATGAACTACGACCGTGTTGACAAAGAAGTTGCCCAGTATGTGAGCGAAGTTGCGATTGACATCTCTCTGGAAGAGAATGCTCGGTTAAAGAGTTTGGTGGACAAGTGAGTAGGCCCCTGAGATGTCTATCCTGCTCGATGCTGACCTCTCCTTCCCCTCTAGGCGAGTTCTGACTATAATGGTCTTTACCTATTTCCTCCAGGCACTGGACAAAGGCACTATGTCTTTTGCCAGTATTATGGGCATCCAGCGCGACACCCACCTTGTTGGCCAACAATTTGCGTGGCTGACAACCTGTATTTATATCGCCATCCTTATCGTCGAATATCCCATCAACAGGCTAATCCAACGTCTCCCTATTGCGAAATATCTCGGAGTCTCCATCATTCTCTGGGGCACGACGCTTGCTCTCCACGCCGTAGCCAAGAACTTCGCTACCCTCCTCGTTCTTCGTACCCTGCTGGGAATCTTCGAAGCTGTCTGCCAACCAAGTTTCGTCTACCTGAGCTCAATGTGGTACAAGCGTGAGGAGCAAGCTCAGACCGTCACTTACTGGTACATGATGAATGGTGGTCAACAAATTGTTGGTGGTCTCCTTGCTTACTGCTTCACACTCATCAAATCCCCTCCATCCCCGCTCAAATCCTGGCAAGCCATCTTTCTTGCCTATGGAGCCTTCTCAGTCCTATGGGGCGTGTTTGTCCTCTTCTATATGCCCGACTCGCCTATGCGCGCGAAGTGTTTCAGCGAAGAAGACAAGAAACTCATGATCGAACGTGTTCGAGGAAACCAGACAGGAGTCCAAAACAAGAGATTTAGAAAGGAGCAGATGATTGAAGCTTTCAAGGATCCACAGATGTATTGCTACTGTCTCATTGCAATTTGTACTACCCTCCCAACCAGTGGCCTCGGAGCTTTTGCAAACATCATCATCAAAGGATTTAAATTTACGACTTTACAGACTCAATTGTTGGCTATGGTTCTTGGTGCTTATATTATTATTGTGCTGTTGAGCAGTTCGTGGTTAGTGAAGAAGACGGGACAGAATTTACTAATTATGGGGCTTTATGTTATTCCGCAAGTCCCCCCTTCTTTTCTGCTCTTCCCCTACCCTGCTCCCTTTCCCCATCGTTACATTCCATACTGACCGAAGAAACAGCTCTTTCATAGGCACAACAGTTCTAATGACTGTCCGCAACACGTCAAAAGCAACACAAGCCGGCCTCCTCTTCTCCTACTACCTAGTCCTCTCCTTCTGGGCGGCACAAACCCTCTCTATGTCTCTCATCTCTCGAAATGTCGCTGGACAAACGAAGAAGACGATCGTGGTAGCTGCGAATTTCATTTCTTGGGCTACAGGAAATGCCATAGGTTCGTTTATTTTATTTCCTCTTCTCTTTTCGTTATCTCCAAGGTCTAAATTTTATATTACGACTCACGAGCCTATCATCTCCACCAGTTACAATTTATTTCTCGACTTAATTAAATAACAAATGCTGACAATTATCGTACTTCCAGGCCCTCAAGTCTTCCTAGCCACCGATGCGCCCAGATATTTCATCGCATTCAGCACACACATGGGCTGCTACGTCCTCCTCGTTCTCACCATCATTTTCCTCCGATTCTGGTTAAAGAGTCAGAACGATAAGAAAGATCGATTGGCGGCTGAAGTCCTTGCAGGCGTGTCTGTCGAGGGAAAGGATGTCGTAGGATTAGATTTCAATGGTGGGATGGTTCATGCTTTTGATGATTTGACGGATCGGGAGAATGCTGGGTTTAGATATGTTTTTTGATTTTTGGATGTTTCTTGTGTAAGGATATAGGTAGAGAGAGGAGGAAAGATGTAAAGATTATCTCTGTATTTGAATCGACTGGATAGCTGTTATAAATCACAGTGCATCGATTTTCTATTCATGAATAGTGTATACTTCGATTTGATATATCTGGGATGTAATTCCATGCTTTTCCTTCTTCTACTTTTTCTGCCAATTTATCCCTATTCAACGACCCTCTCCGCTGCCTGCTTGAAAGGAAACTTCTAATTCTTTGATATATAATTCCTTCGTTCCTTCTTATGGCCTTATGGGCAACGGGCTCCATTCACAAGCTCAAATTCAACCCCTTAGTTCTTCGCCACAGTGTTTTCAATTCGCTAAGCCAGTTCCTAACCCCCTTTCTCTTTCTTGACCGCGCATTTTCTTGAGATATATGTCTAATTGAAGGAATTAAAAATAAGATATATACTGACTGCCCTTGGAATAATGCATTTAGTGGTTGCCTCGTATAAGAAGCTAACAGTGGTCTAGGACTAACTTATAAATTCTATAACCAAGGCGAAAATTGACATAATAGATTAAATGCGCCAGGACATAGCGGAGACTTAATGTTATCTTTATACCTCAAGGAATATAAATTTTAAGTTATCTCAAGCAAGCCGCGAAGCCCAAGTGGCGCATAGAACAACATCGATTGGTTCTTTATCCCTGCAAGCTGGAGAATATTGGCGTTTTCAGCTCTCACACGTGATTCTAAGCCACTACCACTCCCAAACTAGGCTCCAATTCTACACACCTTTAAAGAGACCAGGTCACCAGCCTCATTCATCACAACATACAGATTAATTTTCCAAAAAATTTGCCAGCATTCATAAAATGAGTAACGATAAAGCTGAAGTTACTGTCGTCAATCATGAGCCAGCTGCTGAAGGCTCGCAAGCACCGCCTTATATCCTCCATCCAAACCCACCTATAACATCAGGCGATCATATAGAATATCTCCCAGTTTACAGGGAACGCCACGATCCCAATTCCCCTCTTACAGTCCAAGAAGTTAACGACATCCTACGTATTCACACCCGAGACCTAGAAAACGACATCAATATCTGGCGCCGATATCTCTCCGGCCATGAAACCAGAAAAGGAACAGATGATGAAAGTGTATACATCATCCCACGTTTCTTTTCCGCCATCAGTAACGGTCAGGAAGATGTGGTTACTTTCTTAATTGAGAAGAATTTCGTAACAGCAAATACATTGAATAATATCGTGATACCAAATACGACACCTTTATTAAAAGCAGTTTCGACAAGGAATGTTAGGATGGTTGAATTACTTCTTGAACTTGGAGCTGAGAAGGATGAATTCGGTTGTGTTGTATGTATTTTCAATAACTCTTCTTAACCCTTTTCATTTATTGAATTAATCATACTAATGTCATTTAGTCTTGGGACAGAGATCCAACTTCACGTATCCTACGAACACCCTTACAAGTCGCTGCTTCAATAGGCCACCTCGTTCTCGTAAAACTTCTTATTGAAAAATATCATTGTGATGATTCCCTCATCGCTCCCGATGGACAAATCGCACTTCGTCTCGCTGCAGAAAATGGACATCGTGAAGTCGTCGATTATTTACCGGTTAGAAGAGGAGGTGGTCTTCAAAGATGGAAATTTAGGAATCGTAAAGCTTTTCAGAGAGTGAAGAAGGCAGGAAAGGCAATTGGACAATTTGTGAAGTTTTACGTTTGGGATGTTGAGAAATTCTTTTTGTGGACTGTGCCGAAACATGTTATTGTTAGGCCTTTGGTGAAGGGTAGTGCTTGGTGTTGGAAGCATCGGAGGGGGTTTGGACCTTGGTGTCGATATCAGATTGGGGAAATGCCGGGGAGGGCGAAGAGGTTTGTGAAGTGGATTGGGAGGGCGATTGTTCGTACTTGGAAATTCTTTTGGGAGTGTATTTTGGAGATTCCGAAGGCGACGAAGAATTTTGTGGTGTGGGTTTGGAAATTGTTGACGGTGGCTTTGCCGAAAGTAGTGGCGCTTTTGGCAATGCGGGTGGCAGATGGGTTTATTTCATTGGGAAAGTTGGGTTGGAATGCAATTTTAAGGGTTGTGTCGTTCTTATCGACGGTGGTTGAGGCTATCGTTTCATTCTTTAGGAGGTTGACGTTGAAGGATATTTGGAATGGGTTCTGTGATATGTTGCAGGCTGTGTTTGTTGCTTTTCCGAAATTGGTTGGTTCATGGATTATGTCTTTTGGGGAGGGTACATTTAAGTTGATGAGGTTCGTGTTTGGTGAAATTGGGGAAATTCTTTGGTATATTGGGTATGGGATTTGGTGGGTAGTGACTTTTGTACCGGGGAAGATTTGGGTAATGGTGCAGAGTTTGGGGGGTGTAATTGCGAGGGCGGGTTATGAGATGAGGGTTTGGTTGAATCCGAAAGCGTCATGATGATCAAGATAGTCGAGGAGGGTAGGAATTAGTTTCATTAAAGGAATATTCTGGATACAGAAAACTTTAAGAGTCGAGTGTTGAAGCGACAAGAGACACTTCCACACGTTACGACACATTAAAGTTCGAGCCGCCAGCCCGCCGCAGCTGATAAATTCTCAAGTTTGGTGAAATCTTGGCTAAGTGGGCAAAAGAATATCCTTTAAGGCTCCAAGATATGGTATATTCGAGCTATCTTGGGGACCTTTGCTTACTAGCTGATCGTTTACCTGTAAGATGCTAGCTGCGGTTTCGACCGAATTATAATGTGGACCTCTCATTAGGATCAGCCTAGCCATGATTTTTCCTTTCACATACTGTTGCTGGACTGCTTATAAGACATGACCATTCCATGATAACCCCGTCGGTATCTAAGCTTCCAACTGCGTAGCCATTAGCTCTACCGAGGTTCGTGTAGCTGCTAAGATTCATAGACCTAAACGCTCGCATACCCATCACCTGATTCTCCCAACACAACCCGAGGAGAAGGAAGGAATAACATTTAAGTCCTCTAAAACTGTACAAGTAGTTCTAGGCTTCTAGGTATATTTATGAGATTCTCTTAAGAGAAAGGTGGGCTATTAAGTATAGACGACGAGGTTTAAGGCTTATGCAGTCATGGATTGTGGATTGAGAAGTAGTGGTAGGATTCGGCCAACAACCTATAATAGGATAGCTTTGCTAAGTTGAGGTAGGTAAATCTAGGAGACGTTCAGGTCTGATTTTCTAGGAGCGAACTGTATGGCGCGTTATAGTAAACCCATAGTTAAGATTTTTGTTCCCATATCCCTCGCTATAAATACATGCGTCTTTTTCTTTTTAGTAAGTGATCGCTCTTATTAGAAATTTTCTCTACTGTACCCTTTATAAATGACTTGGCGCGTCTAGAACATCTCACATTCATCTCTATTGATTGTAAATTTTGAATTCCCTGTTTCTCAGAAAATGAAAGTATATTTGAACCGAAACACGGCTATCATATCATCCCCCCACCTTCTATTTATCCAAAAGCGTGAGATAATGCATTTGATCATCTTCCACATCACGTGTTGGCATGATATCACTCGGAGTCATCCCCACTCTTCTACTATTTATCCAGCAACAACATGTAATAAGATTCTGTATATGCAAGCCTTTTCATACACGTAATTCTGATCAATATGTCAGTTCTTATAACGGATCTTAGAGATCATGTCGCCTTAGTGACGGGTGCTAGTGGAGGTATAGGCAAGGCAACATGTCTGGCTTTAGCTTCCATGGGATGCTCAATTGCGGTGCATTACCGTTCTTCCACTGCCGTAGCAGAAGGACTTGTGAAGGAATTATTAGCCAAAGGTGTTAAAGCTGCAGCTTTCAAGGCGGACCTGACAATATACGATGAGGTTGGTAGTCACAATACTTTGAATTACAAACTGGACAAGGCAAAACATAGATATCTTCCAGCATGGCCGATGCCTAAGAGTGGTCGGGTGACAACCTAGTTGTTAACAAATCTCCAGGTCCGCTCCCTCCACAAAGCCGTAATAGAAACCCTCGGACACCCCACTATCCTCTTCAATAATGCAGGTCTAACCCTAAAGAGCGGGGTAAAATCCATAACCGACATAAGTATTGAAGATTTCGAATATACCTGGCGAGCTAACTGTGGCTCTGCTTTTCTTATGACAAAACTATGTATTCCTGAGATGGAAAAGAAAGGTTGGGGGAGGGTCATTTTTTGCTCCAGTGTGGCGGGTTTCAATGGTGGGGTTGTAGGTCCTCATTATGCGTAGGTGATTCTAGATTTTATTTTGGTCCATTAAAGAGTGCTTATTGACTTATGTGTATGAGATAGCTCTTCGAAATCAGCACTGCATGGATTGGTTCATTGGCTTGCGAGTGCGTATGCAAAGAGTGGGATTACTATTAATGGTGTTGCTCCGGCGCTTATTCAAGATACTGCGATGCTTCCTGGAAGTAATGAGGAACTGGCTAAGAGTAAGACATCGAGACCTTTCGTGTATTTAACTTGTTAACAAAGGGGCCAGAAATACCTATTGGCCGTTTGGGATATCCGGTAGAGGTTGCAGAGACTGTCATTTGGATGGTGAAAACTGGATATGTGACCAATAAGGTCATTGGAGTGGATGGTGGGTTCTTTGTGCAATGAAGAGCTCATAAAATTCATAGGAATATTTAGCTAGAAAGAGCTAAGGATGCCCACATTATCTTTCTTGCTGAGTTCCAGTTATAGAACTCTCCAGGGTCCACTCAGATTGTACTTGAGGCACTCACTAATTCATCGTATTTGGCTTTTCATTTCCTTCACAAATTCGCCTAGATGGAACAAAATAACAAGCAAATAATCGGAACCCTGTGAGCCGACGTTAGTATGATTGTCACCTTGACATCGATGACTTATATTCTGACACCATTTCTGAATCACGAAATCACAACTACTTACGAATAAAAGGTTTCCGAATTCCTCTCAATTCCTCTCTTTCTCCACTTTCTCCCCGATTTTCAAACCAAACGCAAACAATATCAAAATGAAGTTTCTCATTCTCCTCACCAGCGCCTTTGCAGCAGTCACCCTCACAAAAGCGCAGAACGCTCAGGACGCTCAGAATGCACAAGGCGTGCAAAACGTACAAAATGCACAAAATTCACCGAGCACGCAAAATACGCAGGGCGATACCCAAACACTTACAACTTTCGCGACCTATACACCCACCAGCTTCTCAACACTCTATCGCCAAAACATGACAAAGATCCCTTATCCCTTATCAACCGGTCCTCATAACCTCATCAACAATTTCAACCAAACAAAACATATTGGCTGCACAAGTTCAGGACATAAACACCATAACAGCAACTATCCCCCAAGTTCCTCACCAACAGGATTCATCAATATTAACTCAAGTACGAGTTTTGATATCCCAAGTAAGATTACAACTCCTATACGAACAAGTGGGTTTATTAGTTCTGTTACCACTATGACATCGGCCTTGGCTGTGGCGCCTGGTAAAGGGTTCATAGGTGTGACAATCCCGACTTGTACGACTACTTTGAGAGTGGAGCAGACGTCGTATATTAATATTTATACTACTGAGATAGCTTCGGTGACGAGTATGACAAGTTCGACGATGTGTGGTGCTAAATGCGGATAAGATAACTCTGATTCATGATATGAGAACCTTAATCAGGAGATTTGTTGTATGCTGTAGATGGGAAGGAATGGGGTTGAAAAATAAGTTCATTATTAGATGGGGGGAAGGACGTGGTGCCTAAATGCCGATCCTGGTGTAGAGCTTCTTTGGATGTATTGGTCGAGAACGAAATATTTGCTAAAGTTGGATTTCAATGCATCCCTACGAGATCTTTTATCGTCGATACTAGCTACTATATTTAATTATTACTTAGAAATTTCTATTTTGGTAGAAAGTGACCAGGACTTTTCATTAAACTTTATCTACTAATCTACTTTACTAATGCTTGTTAAGTGTGTTATAGGGCGTAAAATTGTTGAATTTGTCAAGGAGGTTTAAATAAAAGTAATATATTATTTAAGGGTAGTAAACCTCGACGTGGCGAATCTGAACAAATCAGTGGGTGTGCTGTGGACTAGAGGATGATTTCTGAATGTGGAAGCGGAGAACTTGATTGTACATTTTGGCTATTAATATAGTCTCTATCCTCAAACTTCTTCGTCTCCTTAGATATCTGTACATCATATTACAACTCTAAGACATATTGGATTTATCTCCTCCTGAATAATCCTCGACTCTGTCTATGGTTTCACCAGCTTCTTGACCGATAGCTGTTTAAGACAAGAAACTTTCTCCTCTTCGACTTGGCGTTTCCCCTAGCCCTCGATTGAACTTTTCTCGTCTGTCCTTTAGCAACATTCACCGTTTCCCAACTATTCCCTTCGAATCATTTTCAATGTCTTCTTCCTCACGATGACCAAGTAATTTCCTGGCCGCGAAGTCATCATCTAAAATGCTCTGGAGAGACTCTTTCTCCTTCGCAGTAATATTGGCGTCTTCCTTCATTTTTTCCAAAACGCTCTCCTTCCATTGCCAAGACATTCCTCTATACTTGAGGCCAGTTAAGACGTACTCCTCATTAGGCACCACTTTAACAATGCGAACCTCGCGTTTGCCTCTCCTTAAGAGCAAGAGTTCATCATTAAGCAAGTACTTCCGTGTCTCTGCTATATCCCAGACTTTAACTGGCTTCCAGCTGACATAACCTTCGGGCATGGGCCCGGCTGTTTCGTTACCTGTTGAGCCGATATAAATGGATCCGCCAACAATAGCTCGATGAGCCTCTGTGAGAGATTCAACTAATCCGGCAGCCATGACAATTTTGGCCATGCTTTTCTGGTAAATGACTGCCTTTGGAAGAGTAATATTACTTGACCACTGCTTCGGCTTGTTGGGATTTTCGCTACTCCTCGGAAAATCGACCACTCCATTTTCACCAACCGGAATGGTTTGCACCGGAGCCTTTCCCAAATACTGATGGTGTTGGTTTTGTATCTGCTTTGCTTGGACAGGACCGTGAAGCATTGCCACAAACTCGTAGGCGAGTTTGTGCTGTGCTTTTCTTTCCTGTGGGTTCTCCATATGCTCTTTGACCAGAGCATCGATATCTTCGACGGGCATGAATGTAAGCAATTTTAGATACTTACCTACATCTGCATCCGACATTCTGACGAAATAGCCATACAGGTCAAAGAGTGATGTCCCCTTGCCATCTAACCACACGGCATTGCCAGCACTTTTGCCGAATTTTGCGCCTGAGGAAGTGGTAAGAAGCGGAACGGTCATGCCGATTGGCTCACCCACAGCGTTTGCCAATTTCCGCACGTCAGGATTTGGATGATGAGTTTTGATGTATTTGACAGCATCAATGCCTGCAATAATATTCCCAAATTGGTCGGCGCCACCGATCTGTAGTGAAATCCCCTTTGTGTTGAACATGTGCCACCAATCCCAAGCTTGCATTATCGGGTATGAGAATTCCGCATAGGACATACCATCACCTTTTGTCATTTTGGTCTTGACACTACTAGTATTAGCGCATTTACCGAAGGAAGGACAAGACATGGACCTCTGTCCGGCTTACGTATCCCGGGAAAGCATAGTACCTAAACGTAGACCAGGGCCTAAAATTTGAAGGAGTTCAAGTAGTGTTAATTTGTTCCACCAGAAATTGTTGTTGACCAGTTCTCGATGGAGAACCCATTCTTTCTGATGTCCATAGGCTCGCCAATGGGCTTCAACGTTGGCCCAGATTCCTTTGAGCTGATAATGCATTGATGTCATGTTTGCGACCTTCATGGCCACTGGTTCCTGGTCTCTCGTCTTTAACCGATCCGTAGGGTCGCCAATCTTTGCAGTGGCTCCTCCTAACAGCGAAACAACGTGGTAGCCTTTGATGTATAACCAGAAAAGGACCATGAGAGGGACAATGTTGCCAAGATGCAACGAAGGTGCAGTTGGATCTATTCCAACATAAGCTCCTATTCTATTCTCCGTCAACTGCTTTTCAAAGAGGTCGCGTGGCCTACGAGAGTTTTAGCAAACCGATTTCCGAGATTTCGGAGCGAATGTGGCTAGAGCTCACATTGTAAGGTCCTTTACCAGTCCTCTTTCCTCTAGTATTGCTAGCATTGTTTTGTGCTTGCCAGCTTTGATTTCCTCCGCCTGCAACTTCCAATCATGCTCGGCATTGGCGACTTTGGCCATATATTTGGTTCCCAGCAGTCGTTTCGTCACCCGCGCAGGGGCTCGAGAAGCTCGAAAGGCGCATTGTGCACAAACATATAGCTCGGGTCGGGAGGAGGGGTTGAGGAGCCGGAGGGATGCCATTGGGACGTGAGGGGGTCCTTGTAATGGCTGCCGTGGAGCTTAGAAGGAGAGGAGGCACGTTACGGGGGACAGCGAGAGTCAATTGAGTCCTCGCGTTGAGGAAGGGTTGTAAAGAGAGAGAGCATGCGGACGAGTGAGGTCGTCAATGCCGGGCTTGTGCTGCAAAAAAAAGTCCACGGGAGAAATTGTTCTTCCACCCCGCCCCGTCCCGCTCTGACCCTTGCTCAGAACCAGATCCACGTGACCTTTGGACCTGCCAAGCCCTGAGCTTTTTGTCCTTGGGGAAAGGAAATTGGTGCTAGGTAGGTAGGGATAATCTATTAGCATTATATGGTGGAAGTATTTCTGTCAGGGTTTGATTTCGTCCCACGAGCCTTCTACATGTTAGCAGTAGCAAACTGGGTTAGGCAACGCAGAAGGCGGTCACTTATTGTACCGGCAGAATCATGGCGGCGTCACTCGACATCCCACCTCCTCACCTCCAGCAGGGATACGTTGTGATCACCCTAGGCCTTTGATATCCCACCAATTCGAGCAGTTCCAATTTTCCGTACAACGTACGTCCAATCCGAAATTTTCTCCCCCTTTGCACAGTTCCTCTGCCTTTTCCCCTCTTTTAACTGTTTCTTTACATGCCAGCCAGCATTCAAGAGTTCACTATGGCAGAATCGCAAACTCTCACCAGCCAGCCGGAGGTAAACGAGGTCTTCCAAGCCCAGTATATCCCCAAGCAGAAAGGCCCGACGCCGGCAGACCATCCAAGCATGAGAGCCTACCTTTCGACCTACCCGCCCCTTGGTCAGGTGACGCTGGTGCAAAAGACTAGTACCAGTGTTTTTACGGCACTTCTTGAGGTCGATGAGAGCCGAGCTGCGGACCCATGGGAAATCTCCTTATGGCACTCGGAGGGGTCAGAATGGCACGAAGTCCCTATGGATCCCGTGGAGAGCGAAGCAAATCATCCAGCTTCTTTGCAATCAGCAAATGCCTTTCCGAGTCGGCTCGCTAACCTCTATTACACTACCCCTCTTGCAATCCACCTCCCAACTAATTTCACTCTTAAATTCAGGCGAGCCCCTGACCAGCCATGGAAATGGATTAAGGATCACCAAGGAATCGCAGATGGACTCGTTGTTTTGAGAACCGAAACAGACGAGACTGATATTTCCAGCAGCTTAGAAGATTATGTTGAGGGTTTAAACCCAATATTAAAGGCCAAAACTTACCGAAGTCAGTCACCTGGTACAACTCTTTGGTCTATTGAAGCCCCCGTGGGAGCTGCAGTTGACGACAAGTCAACTGTACAGGACATCAAATTTGGTCTTCCGTGGGGAAAGGGCAAGTTTTCGAGGTAAGCTATAAGTGGATGGCGAACGGCCTCTTGAATGATTCTCGGCTATCACTTACCATTCCTATCTTCTTTTTATTGAAATGACGATTTGTGTTTTTACGCACTTCTTCCATCACTCACTCGGCTAACACTATGAAGATGGTTTGGTTTAGTCCGAATTTGGTCTCCATGGCTTGCCCCAAGACAGGGTAAATCTAAATTTGCACTTGACAAAGAAGCTGTTATGTGCTCCTTCTTAAGCCTTCAAGGCAAACACCTTGTTGTCCTAGCAATCAGCGGAGTTGATGATGTTATGACACTCCTCACAAGTGATGCTGAAGGCAATGTTGTATTACGCGTAAGTGATACATCCCTTCTCTTCGGAAAGTGCTAATCACGAGCATAGATCAAAAACGACGGTGCCGAGGATGCAATTGCAAGAATTTTGGTTGGACTAGGTGATGATTTCGAGTCCGCAAATGCTGCTGCCATGTATCACGCACGAGATATTGTTAAAGCAGCCAAGTCAGCTTCTGGTGAAGTACAAAGAGAGACTGAGGCAGCCAAAGACGGTGATGAGATGACGAAGACCTGGCAAGAAAACTGGTATGATGGTTTAACCTACTGTAAGCATTGTAATCACTTAGTGCGTTGGAGTTAGATACTGATTGATCTGTAGGTACTTGGAATGCTCTTGGGCAGCGACTCACGGAAGAGAAGGTTTTGCAAGCTGTTACGACACTTGCTGAGAATAACATCAACGTCACTAACTTCATCATCGACGACAACTGGCAATCAATTGACTACCGAGGACACGGACAGTTCCAGCATGGCTGGGTTGAGTTTGAAGCTGAACGCAAAGCATTCCCTCGTGGGCTAAAGCACATGATAGACTTTATTCGCCAAAAACAGCCAAGTATCCAGCATATTGCCGTATGGCATGCAATCATGGGCTACTGGGGTGGACTATCACCGGAAGGAAAGCTTGCGAAAACTTATAAAACTGTTGAGGTCGTGCGAGAAGACGCCCTGAGACGAAACTTGCCACTGGGTGGTAAGATGGTTGTGGTTGCCAAGGAAGATGTGCAGAGATTTTACAACGATTTCTACTCATTCTTGTCCTCCTGTGGCGTAGACGCGGTCAAGACTGAGTATTAAATCCTCTTTAAAAGATTGAAGTCGACATTGCTTACGAAGTTTAGTGCTCAATTTATTCTCGATACTTTGGTTGGAGCGAAAGATCGTCGCGACTTAATATCCGCCTATCAAGATGCTTGGAGTATCGCCACACTTCGTCACTTTAGTGTAAAAGCTATATCCTGCATGTCCCAAACACCACAAATTCTCTTTCACTCACAAATGCCACAAAATAGACCGCCAATAATGGTTCGGAATTCTGATGACTTTTTCCCGGAAATACCAACTAGTCATCCATGGCACATCTTCGTCAATGCTCATAATGCTCTCTTTACTCAACATTTGAATTTGATTCCAGATTGGGATATGTTCCAGACTGTTCATGAATATTCTGCTTTCCATGCAGCAGCACGATGTGTCAGTGGCGGACCTATTTACATCACAGATGTTCCAGGCCAGCATGATCTCAACCTCATCAATCAGATGACCGGTACAACAATCAAAGGAAAGACTGTTATTTTCAGACCGAGCGTTGTAGGGAAGAGTCTAGACCAATACAACAACTATGATGACGACCAATTATTGCTCATTGGCACATACCATGGTAAGCTCTCACCCCTCACGCAACACCTCCAATGCTCACAAGTCGTAGGCGCAGCAGTAATCGGCACCGGCATCATCGGAGTTTTCAATGTATCTCAACGCCCTATCACCCAACTTGTCCCTCTCTCCAAATTCCCTGGTGTAGTCGAAGCACAATACTACATAGTTCGCGCCCACACCACAGGATCAATATCTAAACTCATGCAAGTAGTTGATACCAACTCTCTCCTTCATATCTCACTTCCCGTTCGAGGATACGAGATTTTCTCGTCCTATTCATTAAGAGGATTTGTCGAGGGTAAAAAGGATGGAGAGAGTGAGACGACTTGGATTGCTAATCTAGGACTGGTGGGGAAAATGGCAGCAGCAGCAGCAGTGGTAGATACTCGATTTGAAAAATTGGAAAATGGAAGAATTGTGATAGATACCAGCCTCAAAGCTCTAGGTGTTCTTGGTAAATTATTCTCCCCCTTCCTCCTTTTTCCTCACCTCCCGGGGCCCCAGAACTTAATCAGATAATTCACTAGACTCAACTAACATCACCTGAAGGAATCTATATCTCAACTCTCCCTACAATCTCATTCACGGAATCGATGATGATTACTATCCTCGGTAAACCCGTTCCAGTCAGTACAGTTAGCATTAGTAAAGCGGATAACCACGTTTTGGAGGTTGATATCGAGACGGCGTGGAAGGAGATGGAGTTGAGAGCTGGATGGAGTAATGAGGTTGAGGTTAAGGTTTATTTAAATTCTAAGAATTAGAGATTTAGATTCAATAGCTGGAATTCAGGCAAAAAAGAGAAAGTAAGCAAGAGAATGGATAGGGAAGATGATAGGACAAAAAAACATGCGGTTGGAGGTTAAGTGATAGATTACAGGAAACTGATTGGCTACAGGTTACGTAGATATATTTAAATTACTATAGGAAATAAAACTAGCCTTTTTATCCACTCTAGCCAGTCTTCAATTCCTGTTCACTTTTATTACTTGCAACGAGAAACTCGCCATCTATTTTTATTTTCTAGCGCGAGAACGGAAGGGCTCTTGTATATATATCATCATTACCGCTGCCCTAAGAAATATAGCCTTTAAAGATAAAATTCGTAATTCGTCTCCCTCTTAAATATTAAAAGAAGCTACTAGCATCCCCTTCTTCTACGCCTGCGTCAGCCCTAAAACCTAGAAAGGGACTAGGAATATTGAGGAGAATAAAGCATCCTGTCCTGATCTTGATGGGTGTTGAAAGATGGGTTTGCATTAAGAAAAAGTGACAAGAGGCGCGTGGGGTGGGTTCCGTTTTCGTTGTTAAATTGGTTCTTATTGTTATCCTCTGAGTGCTATTGTAATTGAAAATATGGGAAGAGTCTTACAAAATAGGGAAAGTGAGGAAGAGAAAAGGTTTTGGGAATTGAAGTATTGGTGATATATCTCTCCTTATTTCCTGGATTTTGAAATTAGATAATAATTTGAAAGGGGGGAGTTTGATAGGTTAAGAAAAGCTCCAATATTGCGGGGAATTTATGAGGTTTTGGTTTTAAGCTTAAGTTGCAAGGGGATATATATATATATATTTCCGAAAGAGAAGTGGGGTACTTAGAGTTTGGGCTGTTGAATGGTTGTGAGGAAGTGAGAATAGGCAATTATAAGATTAGAGGGAGTTTTTAAGGGGGAAGCTTGGGTATGATTTAGTGCTAGTGAATATTTTTGGTGGGAAAGTGAGGTAGAGTTTCGAGAATTGAGAAGAGGGGTAGGGTATTGTTTGACAAAGGTTATTTGAATAAATGGATTCAATGAATAAGACTTGAATAAGGAGCTCACAAAAAGTAAACCCTACTATAAATACTATGGAAATCACTCTACATCCGATGGTAGCAAGCGCCTTCATCCACCTATTGACCAGGTACCGGGCCGAAGCATGTGTAGCAAGCCATATGGTTTGAAGATGTAAGAGATTTGTAAGAAAGAAGTAACCAGAATGCTTGCTAATTATCAGAATCATCAGGTCGGATAAGGGCTACAACACCATGATCAATATATTTACAGTTCTCTTCAAGAAGGAAATAGGTTGTACGGTATTATTTACCTCACTTAAGTTCTTCTTAAAAGGCCCTTTGCCTAGGCGGTTTCCATTGCTGGCATTCATTGCAAAATACCTATTCCTAGGTTTTTTGCTCTACAAAGAACTCTACTTCTCACTCTCGATGCTTAATCCTTTGCCGGGGAGGAAAGAAGATTTATAAATTACAAGTCACGAACGAAAGCGGATCCAAGGGTTTTAAGTATATTTGTGGTACGCAATGGGTGATATTGAAGGCCTACAAATAACACCAAAGATCCACCAACCAACGCCGTGTCCGAAAACCCATATGATTGTCCTTAAGACCCTAGCGCCGAAATTCGCATATTTCCCCTGCCAATGTACCGAGAAACCTCTAACCCACGAGCATACTGCCAGGTGAGCTAAGGAAGAAAGAACCTCCCACTACGTGTCATAGAGAACCCCAAGGAAAAGAAAATATTTTGTGCGGATGTCAAAAGCTGATACTGTGCATTCAAATATAAGATTTGCATCTATGGCGAAACTGAGAGTGAGGGAGCTAGTTGTTACTTAGAATACCAAAAATTTGGTGGTGAAGACTTACTCTCAAGATCAGCTTTGTAAGATGTTGAAAAAAGCCTCAGACTGTTAACTGCTTTCAAAGATGAGGGACGATTAATAAGTCGTCTATTTCCAAGGTCAGCCATAGCTCGTGGGAAAGAGTAAAAGGGTGATATGACTTACTTAGCATGCGTAGTTACCAGTGGTGATGACAATGTCTCTAAGCGAAGTGACTGTCCGTGTTTGCTTATCAGTTGATACTTGATATGCATTGTTGCAAGGGAAAGTGGGAAAACATCCAGACATTGGTTTTCCGATAGCGTCGTCCCGGGCGTACATTTGTTTAATTTGATCTTGGTCTCGTGAGTCGACCGAAGAGACGTCATACCAGACTTTGTTCGTTGTCCATGGTGGATCGAAAGTGATCTCTCCAACCACATTGATTGTGGAACCACAATCCTGCCATGGCCAGATTGTTTTCACATTACCCGACCAGTCTGCCTCAACTATAAATGTTTGCCGTTGAGTACAGCCATTGAGAAGGAAGCTAGAATACCATGTATAGTATAGGGCGCAGCTTCCATCTGGATTCGTTATTTTGCATCCCGGAGTGATGCAGACTTGACGTTGGCGACTATCCTTGTTTACCACATAAATGCTATCACTAAGAGCTGTAGAGACGAAGGTAATGAGAGCGATCAAGAAAGTGAAGGCCTTCATTTTGGTTATTGTATTATGGTTGGATATTTCGGCAATTTTCTGGTTTTATTTGGATGTGTTTTGAGAGAATTGCTTAGAATTTTCGAGAGGGTAGAAAGGCGAAGAAATTGTTGTTTGAGTTGGGGAAAGGGAAGCTCTTAGCAGGAGAGGAGAGCGAATTATATAAGATTTTGCGTCGAGAATTCCAAGGCGTAAGGCTGCTCTCTACATCACTAGCCTCGTGCATTCTTCTGATAACTCAGCCTGTTTTGCAAAGGTGAAAATTGTTGTTAGGATAAGGCTGCAGCCTTAACTTACAATGATAGCTGCCTTTTTAGGAATTATGTGAGTATTATCTAATTTCCATATTATGGCATTTGATGTTTTAGGTTTCCTAGGCCCTGCTAAATAACAGAAATGATTTGCAACAGTGGATTTATGGAGGCACTTTGGGTCGGGTTCTAATTACCGAGGAATGATTTCGGTTCATTCCTTGCTGTACGGACTTAGATATGGAATTGACATGTGCGAGAACGGGGATATGAATTTATTTAGGGTCCTCCATTAGTGTAACGGTCTTTAGATGTCTAGTAATCTTTAATAACCAACTTCTGTAAAACAATAAATATTTATATTTCTTATATTAGGCAAAGTACATAATAGGGAATGAACCGAAGTCTCACGTACATAAATATCAGTAATAAAACACACATTTAAATACCGTAGGTACAAAAACAAGTTCCACCGCATCAAAGAAGAAAATAAAGGAGCTCCTGGTGTGATCCGCCTTTATTAACATTGTAAAAGTAGCGTTTCTCGTTTTATACGAAGAGAATAACAGGGGTTAGACTGATTGAGTGAAGGGGTGCCATTTTTAAAAATGACAAAGCATTCTACTGAGTTCGTCCAGGTATCCACTAGTAAATTTATAAGACTAGGGCCTTGTCTACTACTCATGAATTCTTCATGAAACGGTTTCAACTATTAACCATATGGCTGTCTACAGAGGTAAATTTCGCATATTTTTTCAAGCTATAACTTCCTTTGAACCCGATACAGCCGGGTTCCGAGAAGTTAGAATATTGGAAATCGTGAAATCGAGAAAAAGGGAAATATCAGAACGAGGACAAGTAAAGATCATTATGAAGTCAAGAATTTTCCTTTTCTTACAACAGAAGCCCTGCTGAAAGATCTACCAGAGAGGAATAGAGTTTCTGTAGAAAAGAATAATAGACTCCAGAGGAGTTGTGCCGGCTACTAAAATCGCCAGAAGAAAATTGATAAGCGATATAGGAAGCAGAATATCTTACTAGGAACACTCCCTGCCAAAGAAAATTATCTCTCCACTGGACGAAATAGATTTTAAAGCCTTTTCAGTAGTTTTTGACCCGTAAGTGCAGAGACAAGAGGTCAATATGGAACAGCAAGGGATAAAGAGGGCACTCCTAGATACGAAGAATGATTAGGAAATATAGATCTTTTATCTTAATGCATTTAGTCTGGAGAGGTATCAAAGCGTATATTTTATGCCGCGTTTTAATACTACTGATTTTAAGATCACCTCTACCTCTCTACGTGTGAAGAATCACCTCCTAAACTCAGTTTCTTTATCTCAGTGTTTCCGATGACATAGTTAAACTCCGACATATTTTCTTCAATTAAGTTTAATGTTGAATAGATACCGACGTTGATCGTAAGAAATCCTGTGAACATTTCCTGATGGTGTTTGCTTAGGGTGAGTACTCCTGCAATACAGATGTTGGTACCTGATTATGTCTCGCGGCCAAGACTAGTGTTGGGCAAATTTTGGGTGAGGCCACAGGGATGCTGCTCTTCCGGAATGCAAGCCGCATGACTCTTTCGCCGGATGCCACAATCCAACTCTGAGTCAATTTTTGAAACTTCGAAGAACCCTTATAAAATTGGTCGTTGCTTTCAAGTTCAACTTTCGGCAAACTTCATTTCGGTTGGGGCTACTTTTGAGGTTTGTGTTGCCGTGAAAACATCTTGTTTTCCACGCTACCGGCCGTCAAATGACAAGATTGTCACAAGATTGTCGCAAGACGCTCGATAATCTTCATCGTTATACAGTTTGACTTCTATGACAAACTTGTATTACACATTCTATTGGTTCCTTACCTTCAATAAGTAGATATCTTTCGGCGAGGCAGATCGTCGACTGAACCTAACCCTATGAGCTTCAACTAGACTCGTTGCCGCCCCCGGAGTTTTTACAGTTATCAAGAGAAAAGATTTAGACGCCATCGAATAATTTCATTAGCCGTCAACTCTATCACACTCGAGAAACTTCAGGATGGCTTCAAATTCGCTCCATCAACGTCTCTTGCAAGATATCTCAGAACTACAAACAGCTCCTTATCCAAACATATCTCTTTTTGTACAGGACCACGACCTCACGAAAGCATGTCTTGTCCTCAATGTCGAAGCTTACAAAAAACGCATGCACCTTACGGTGGAGTTCCCTCCTAAGTATCCCCTTCGACCACCTCGAATACATATGAACTCGAATGTTCAACATCCTAATATCTTCAGGGGGTACATTTGTGCCTCGATACTGAATACCGAGGAAGGCTACACATCCGCTTACACCCTTAAGAGCATAGCTATCCAACTTCTTAGCTTCTTCAGCAGTGATAGTGTTGCGCAGATTGGGGGTCAATACTCGATTGATCTCGCTAAATATCGAGAAAGGCAAAAAGATCAAATTGATGCTTACAGCTGTGATAAATGCGACTTTGGTCACCACTCAGTTGACGTCGAGGAAAACTCACTATATGAAAATCCAACTATGGATAATTTGACGATCAGTTGGTCTTCCATAGCCAATACCCTAGTTGACCCAGCTCCAAAGTGTCATATCATAGATGCTAAAATAGCAACTGAAGTCCTTTTAAATATATTGGATTATTTAGACACCGAGGAACTCCTACTTTTTGCGAAGGCATGGAATAGGATTGGAAAAATTATTACTCAACACGATGTACGTAAACCTTAGATCCTTCATGTCGTGAATTCGAGAGAGTCCGGTACGCCTTTACTAATTAAGTTCGGCAGATCCTTCGCAGACGTGAGCTCGAATGTTTCTGTTTGAAAAAGGACTTTACTCAAGCGACACTCGGAGTGGGTGTTAATGTTTCTCGGGGTGGTAGATATGGTAAAAGGTCTTCCGAATTCGACCTATTGTCACATGAAGGTATGTAGATGGAGCCGACAAAAGTTTTCTCCCGCCCAGATTCCATACCAGCGAATTTCTATCCGAATATTTGCTGATATTTTGTCATGCTAGCCTTTTATACACACAATGTCAGAAGATCGGTCCAAGGAATAATTTTTACTCACTGGCTCCCCCTGCCAATAACTAGCCGACATTGGCTCAAAGCCTCGACTTTCGTCAGCAAGTGTCTATCGTCTATGTCCGATGGTGTAAGAATGGATGGTCCCGCTTCAGTTCAAGTTATATATTCCTTCATGAACGACATTGTGATAAATCTTGAAACAGAGGCGGAACAGCTCAGTAAAAGAAACTATTCTACAAATCCTTATAGGGAGAATATTGGGAGTACTTTGGCGACTGTATCGGAAAAGGCCATCCAGGCATACTATCACCTCTTTCATTTGGTATTGTGTCTCGCTACTTCCGATCCTTCTATTGTCCAGTCCGCAAACCTCGCTCTTCGAGAATTCAAAAATGGCAAGAGGTCTAAACAACATGTCCCAAATCTTGGCAATCTACTCGTTGCATCCCTGATTTCAGATGAGAAAATAGAAGAGGTTCTCCCTGGGCTCATCGAGGAAGCTATTACACGAAATGTCGTCTGGATGTTGGATAAGGTTGCCCCGGAGCTCGCCTACTTAGAGCCTTCTAAACTGTCCCGTTATCGACTCAATAAGTCTTTCCAGGCCAGCAAGCCTTCATATCGCCTCTTTATGTTCCTTAATATGTTCGGCCGTATTGCACTGAAGGGTGGGTCAGGCTTGTCTGGCCATGCGCGCCTGGTTAAACTACGTGACGAAGCCTTCAAACGCTATGGGGCTCCTCCACGTGGATCTGCGACAGAGATCGCAGACGCTATTAAGGAAATTCATAGGGTGGATAATTTCAATAGCTTTCTTAATAGGATGGGCGTTAATCCTATACCCTCGGAGGCTGATTTTACCAGTCTTTTGAGGCGTTGTGTCGTTGAGAGTGTGGAGAAGGGATATTCGATAAATCCATACACTCAAGAAGTGTTGTTAAGAATGCGTCTTCGAGTTGAACCTCAAGTTGACAGAGGGAATCTTGTACCTGCGCCGCTCTCTCCATTTACGAAGAGATCGTTCTTTCCTGGTCAGGCTGGAAGAAATCGTAGAGGTTAAATTGTATTCATTGCATTACGAAGGCGTTATGATCTAGATGGAAGATACCTTAATCGTTTGCAAGTACTAAAGGAGGGCAGGGATGGGGTTATCATGTAATTTGGGACATTAGATTTGGTGTATCTAGTATTGATACCTCGATAAATGAGAAATAATAACTATGCTGTCTAGGCTGTGGGCATCTGGCATGAACTGACGCCAACCATAAAGTGAGGCCTCTTTGTAAGCTTCGGATGTGATATTTTTTATCTTGGGGATCCTAAGAATTAACCAAATCGTACCATATCGTACCCAAAATTTATTTCTATCCCCACCAGTCCTTCTAAGGTTGAATGATTCTATTAGAAGCATCAATCTTCAGTTTAACCTGCCAATAAAAACATGAATCTTAGGATCTCCATCTCCCACTTTCTTATTGGCGATTTATTTTTATGCCCAACCAACCATGAAAATTCAGGGGCATTTTTGCAATTCCAGCCACATGTCTTAAATTGCTCTTGATTCCTTGATGTACAGGTCAGTGCGCACGATTTCTAGATTTGCCACGTATTTGTTGGAGCTTAGCTGGCTCTCATTAGAAATCGCGCCTCTTGGGGTGCTCATGAGAGTTAAAGATTCGCACCATGGTTCCTAGTGAGTGGTTCATTGTTTTATTGTTTAAGGCTTACATTTAGAGACACGCCTGCTTCTTCGTTTGGGACACTGGAAATATTTTTAGTTATCATTGCTATTTGTGAAGTCTTTCTTTCAGTAGAGAAACTGGCTCAGCGGGGTTCTCTCATTCGTGTGACATCCATCGACCTTTGCTACGCGGAGCTACTTCAAACTAAAACCACGCTTCCGTTGCTAAAGACTCCGACTAAAAACCGACCATTTTATAGTAATTCTTTGCCAAAGTGTCCCCAAAACTGACAATTTAGATATCAATGACCCCTCCAGGACTCCTCCGGTGACTTACAGATCCTTATCGTGATAACATATCTTCCAATCTTTGGATACTTGCTCCCGTCTTACCTTCTCATCCTTGGGGGTATCATTCGTCCTCAATACGAATTGGTCACGTTGGACAGGCTGGGCCGAACGCTCGGAAGGATAGCTTCGCGCAACCATTTCCCAAAGAGGCGTCTGGCAGCGATAAGGATGGTGCCGAAAATTGGGTGCATATGCGGGGTAGTTGCACCAGGTGTTTACGCTAAGATTACCGTATGCAATAAAATCCGACGAGCGTCCTCTCTAAGGGTTAAAATGGGGATATCGCTTTTATTTCCGTAGGTCCTGTTGAGGGTGTGATGTACTAAGTCAAGCAATTTCGTTGACAAGAATTCGCACTCATGGACTTGTTTAGCTTTTACTACTGGCAATGAACATGAGATATATACGCTGCTTAAGCATTGAGAGACGTGATCAAAACCGCTACAGATTACGACTATTCATCGCTGCCACTTGTTTACAAATTTGAGAAAGTCTTGTTTCAAAATCAAACCCACATTGAACAAGAAGCTCCTCCATTTCTATACATCTCTGGTCAGATTTATAGGCTCTGTGATTGTGTTTTGCATTTATCAACAACTTTTCTCTCTCGTTATTAGGTATTTTCTGATGGCTTCGAAAGTCCGGGATTATATCGTCTAGCAACATAGCCGTTTTATCAATTCCTAGAAATGTGGATTTTAGACCTCTTAGCGAGATTTAGTACCAATTTATTCATGACTAAGACACTTCCACAAGACACTCAAATATTTCTATCACATGAGTTATAAATCATGTATCTCCTTGGTCCAATTCTAGTTCCTACAGCAAAAGCTAGTCGGATTCTGGAGGCCCCAACGTTGACCAAAGTTATACAGTATTACAAGATTAGCCTATAGTATTCAATGGGAGCACAACATGGAAATTACCACTAGCACATAAGCTAACTACTTGAAGGCACTTTTAGTGATCGGCGTTATTAACTACAACAACAATAATTATCGGATAACGGCTCGGCAGGATCTACTTATCGCCAATCAGGCTTTCCTAGTTCCAGCTGCAAGCCTGACACCTTCGCTCTTAGGGAAGCTGGTGAAGTTTCGCTCTCCCCATACGGTGGGTCATGCTAGTGATACGGGATCCACTTGCATTAGTAAAATGGGGTGCTTGCAAATTGCCCAAGAAAAGGAGGTTCTCAGCAAAGGTTTAACACTCATCAGTTCGGACTAACCTTCAGATCGGGTTCCATTCGTTACAGGCACTCCCCAAATATCAATCAACATCATTCCAGAAGCCCCACCAGGCCCTGAATCCCGGACAATAAGCCTGCCCCCTGCCCAGTCAAGCAATTGCCCAGAAACGCCTCCCGTGCCTTGGCAAAGCTTGAAAATCTGTTAGCCAGTCGGGGATTTTTCGCGGCGAGTTTGGACTCCAATTGGTGGAGGGTGGGTTGGTTGTTGGTCGCTGCCAGCGATACCCCCAGGCCCGCTCTGGTTCGTCAATCCGTAGCATAGTTGATTGAATTGGTACTACCTGCCTTTCTTGTCCTGTCTCCTCTATTCTGGAATGTGGGTAGTTGATTGGAGTATGTGGGATGACGGCATGGAAAATCAAACCCGACGAGGAGCCCTGGAGAAAGAGAAAAGGATGTCCCTCCCCATAGATCAGTGTGTTATTTCTGATTTTCTAACATCTTCACTTGCCTTCTCTCAGTATGGCTTCTCACCGACTGGGCTCCGCACGGGCGAGTGCCGATATCCCTCCCGAATCTTCGCCGTCTGAAGTCTATACTTCTGGCTTCGATCTGGAAAAGAATGACACCAAAGATAAAGTTCATCCGCCTGGGGTGGGCTATATGGAAGAGAAATCCCCAACCTACGATGCCACCAAAGACGACCACTTCGGAGAAGTTGCAATTCTCACGGATGCAAAGGATGTGCTTACCCATGTTATTCACGTTGATGATGACCCTAACTTAAGCCCATGGACTCTTCGTGCATTTTTCTTGGGTGACTTATACCCCAAACCGTTATCTCAGAACGTGCAAAGTCTAACAACGAGTTCAGGTATCGGTCTCGCCGTCTTTGCGTCTGTGCTACAGGAAATATATTACTTCAAACCCCAAGCCATCTACGTCTCGATTGTATTTATAACGGTCATCGGCTATGCACTCGGTGAAATTTTAGCATTGATTCCACGAGGCAACGTTATCGGGCGATGGCTCAATCCCTTCCCTTTCAATTCGAAGGAGCATGCCTTCATTGTTATCACGGCATCGGCAGCTGCAACCAATGCCGTATCTACTGAAATTCTAGCTGCTCAGAGGTTATACTACAACATGGATCCAAATGCAGGTGCAGCAATATTTCTCGTCATCTCTTCTCAATTACTTGGTTTCGGCATTGCCGGACTCCTTAGATCCGTGCTTGTACAACCTACAAGGTAAGACGATATCCTTTAATCTAAAGTAGGAATCTAAGAGCTAACTAGGATAGGATGTTGTGGCCGATCAACATTCCAGTTGTCACTCTCATAGAGACACTGCACCGCGATAAGGTCGAAACTCGGTTCCGCCTAAAAGTATTCTGGATAGTTTTTGGAGTTCTTCTGGTATGGGAAATTATTCCAGAATGGATTTTCCCTCTACTTCAGGGACTCTCGATCTTCTGTCTCGCCAAGCAGAGCAGCCTCCTCTTCACCAATCTTTTTGGTGGTTCTCAGGGTAACGAAGGTCTCGGCTTTCTCTCTCTGAGTTTCGATTGGCAATACATCGCTAGTCTAGGCTCACCAATGTGGTTGCCGCTTTATACCCTGACGAATAGCATGATCGGATATCTTCTCTGCATTGTCCTCTTTATGGGGATATACTATGGAAATATCTGGAGGTCTCAGGATTTTCCATTCATGTCTCAGCTCTTGTTTGACACTACTTCAAACTCCACCGTCTTCTCTGAGTACAATCTCACTCTTCTCCTCACTCCCAACAATGAAATTGATCGGGCTGGTCTTGAGGCCAATGGAATTCCTTACCTGACTGGAACATATATTGGCTACCTCATCACAACAAACATGGGCCTCACAGCGGCAATTGTGCACATGTTCCTGTGGAACTTTGATGACATCAAAACAGGATGGGCTTTCCTAGCTCCTAGTAACCTCAAGAAGCTTCTCAATCCTTCTTTCTACAAGTTTTGGGAACAAGAGAAGAGTCCCGAAGAACACAAGAGGGAAGTCTTGGCGGATCCTGATATGGATCCACATTATAAACTCATGGTTCAAGAGGGTTACAGTGAAGTTCCTAATTACTGGTATCTCATCGTACTTGTTGCGAGCTTCGTTATTGGTCTTGGAACATTGTACGGTGTCAAATCCACCCTGCCATGGTGGGGCTATATCATCGCAAATTTGTTTGCGGCATTATTCATTCTTTTCTTTGGCGCTCAGATGGGTCTCACGGGTTTCCAATTTAACCAGCAGCCTATAATTCAAATGGTAGCAGGATATATCCATCCAGGAAAGCCACTCGGTATGTCTCCGCTCTCTATTAATCATAATCCTCATCAGCTTTCCTGACCTAAAACAGCAAACATGTACTTCACCGTCTTCGGATTCAACGGCGTACAGCAAGGGCAATGGCTGTGCCGTGACCTCAAGATTGCTCAGCTCACGCATCTCTCACCAAAGGCAACCTTCACAGCACAAATGAGCGGTGCTGTCATCGGTGCAATCTTCAACTATATCATGATGAAAACAATCGTGACAAATCAATTCGACATCCTTACCTCAATCGAAGGATCAAATGTTTGGTCTGGCCAAAACGTTCAACAGTACAACACCCTAGCAATAGCATGGTCAATTGCAGGAGACATGTTTTCCATCGGTGCAAGATACCAATGGGTAACTATTGCCTACCTTCTCGGATTCATCGTCCCAGTTCCATTTTGGCTTCTCTACCGTAAAACCAAGATTGAATTCTTCTCATTCATCAATCTTTCCATTATTCTCTGGTATATGGGATGGTTATTCGTCGGAGTCAATGCCTCAATTACATCCTACTTCGCAATTGGTTTCTTTGCACAATATTATCTCCGAAAGTATAGACCAAATTTGTTTGTCAAGTATAATTATTTGGTGTCTGCAGCTTTGGATGGAGGGACTCAGGTATTGGTGTTTATTTTGAGCTTTGCTGTGTTTGGTGGGAGTGGGGAGGCTCATAGCTTCCCGATTTGGGCAGGAAATAATGGCGGGTTTGGAAATAATAAGAATGTGGATTATTGTAAGTACAATCCTGCAAACGGATAATAGAGAGGCATTGGGAGATTGCGCCAAAAGATCCTAGGCAGGTAGATTAAGTTCTCGTTCATATGAGTATAAATATCTATATGCTAGCGTTTCAGGGACTCTCCTTAGCTATGGTGTAAAATGTAATTACTCCGCAAAGCCAGCAAATTGACATCTACAACACTTTCGAACTGTAACATTAGCTACCTGATTGGCTGTTCCTATTAAAAGTGAAACGACAACTAGTAAAAGTGGCCTTTAGTAAATTCATTGGCACTAATCGCTGCAACGAGCCATAAAACCAACCAAGTGTATTAGAGATAGTGGATACGCACTCTACAGTTATATCAGCTGTGAGAGCAGCTATAATACTGGTGTCATCGTAGTCCAAAGATTGAGATAATGGCACTCTCAGTTCTCAATCTCAGAGTTTGGCGTCGGCATTTTATTTTCTGATCTTGTCGTTAGTTTCTCATTTCACTTTATTTTTCTTTACTATTCTTTAGATCTAAGTACCTGCGACTACTAAGGTGATTCCTTACCTTTAGGGCTCTCTTCAATATAACCCAGAAGACCGTGCCATGAGTCGAATTTTATCACTGTTTCCCTCCCAGGCAGAGGGCTATTTGACACACTCCAGTGGTATCTGGTGACTGTTCCCTGTACCGTTTGGATTTGCTCCTTGTTCTAAGAGAAGCGCCACTATTGCTAAATCACCATGGTATGCCACTGCACCCAATGCTATTGACAAATCCAGGCAAGTAATATTTACTAAAGCGCCTACATCAAGAAGGAGTTTGGTATAATCTATCCCCCTTATCGCCGCCCAGTACAAGGGAACTCCGAAATAATCATAAAGTTTTTCAACATGGCCTCTCATTTTGTAGGGACGTGGAGGTATGATAGCATTGACATTGACTCCACTCTCAACTCTCTCTTTCGTTAAGTTGAAATTTTTGATTTATGATAGCAGTGTTGAGTTCTCTAATCTTGCATAAACCGTGATATATCGCAGTTTCCGGAAACTCTTCCTCTACATCCTTACCACTGTCATGATGTTTGTCCCCAGCTCTATTATCACCCAACATTCTCGTCATCATCCTCACCGAATCCCTCGCTGTATAAATTGAGATCATATCGCTGCTGTAGCGTAGGGGGCTTCCTTGCCTGTTAGCATATTACAAAGATATTAGATTGCTAATTCCGGAATGTCTCATACAGGACTTAGGATTTCCTCCCCCACTTTTTTTAAAGTTTTCCAAAGACTATGCGCGCACTACTAATGGCGGAAAAGAGTTTATAATCAATAAATACCTGTCTAATTAGAAGGGTTGGGATATATTGTCGGTGGGATCAACAATTTGGAAGGCAAATAAAACTGTGATAGAAAAAGCGAGAGAAAGATATTATTACCCCAGCCTCCCCTCCACAACAGCCAACATCGTTTATTAAATAGTATTATGGGATTCATGTGCTTCGCACATAGTAGCTAGAAGCTTTGGTGCTTTCTACATCATATTATTATGTCCGATAAAGATTTAAAGTATGAATTGAAGTTAAAACGGTGCTTAACTGATACGTTATATGCCACAGGCTATGTGAGCGTTAGATCCTATCTTTCTCTATATTTATTTTGGTTACTTAGGCGAGATAATTATAAATTTAACTTCTTTCTATAGACAAAATCATCTCTACATTTCGGATTTAGGTAATCTTACATATCGTCGTCGGTACGAAGTGCTTAGAACCCCATCTCCATTTCTCTTAAACACCCACATCATCTCTATTTAAATCCTAGAGCATTAGACTTTGAAAACTATATAGAAACCTTAATGCTTAGGTATTCACGATTTTCAAATAGATATGGATAAAAGAAGGCTACCACTGCTCTTCTACTAAAGCCCTAAATCATCTAGAAGCGAGAAAAATTAACTTTAAAAACTCGTGTGGATTAATAACTTTTCATTGACAGAGTGAGTGTAAAGTCAGGGGTATTACAGGATGTGCGAATGTCTTTTTTAAATCTCCAAACCCCTTTTTATTTTTTCTTTTCTTATTCTTTCTTTAAAGAATAGTCGAACTTTACAACCAGAGAAGAATAGGAGAATTAAAATTTTACTTCGCATATACCAACGGATGGCCAGGAGCGAGATCTTGCTAGCCTTACCAACTCTATCCTCAAGCTCAGTCATCTCAAAGAGTCTACAAGCCAGGAGGATTTAGGTAGATCACGTGGAAACAGTGCCCCTCATCAATCGATGCTATGCCATTCTCCAAGTAGATACGGCCAATTAAAAGCTTGCAGTAATCGTTCAATGACCACTAACACAAACAAGCAGCTATGATTAAGAATCGCTGCTCGTCACGTGGTTGATGTATCGACCAGAGCAGGAGGTGAATATTAACCCCTCTATCGTTGTCTTCATGATAACGACCGAGATAATACTGATATCTATTTTCTAATGACACAAAGCAAGTGGACAAGCAGATGGGAATCATAATGTCATATAGGGAGCACAATATTACTCCGTTGATGCTAGGGATATTCGACTCAAATGCGCGGGACCTTGCTTTAATATACAAACACCAAACGAAAAAATTACACACTTCACCTTACTTCCCAAAGTTGACTAACAATATCTGTTTAAGCCTCACGCCGATTCCCAGACCCACATTTCTCCCAAAAGACCTCCAAATTTCATCCCTTACATCGACCTCGAACGTATCCCATCCAACGATTCCTTCCAAATGTGCAACCTCTGCCCCCACATCAACAACAATCGCTCTCTCAACCGCCTTCCCTCCAAAATCTCCAACCCGATCTATTACCTAATCAGTTGTCTCCACGAAAACATCCCAGGCGCAAGACAAGAACAATTATCCACCTTACAAGATCTCTTGATAGAATTACAAGATGAGAAGATTGTCGAGAAGAAGGAGCTAGTTGATTTGATTGAAAGGGTGCAGGTAGAGATGGGGAGATGTGCTATGGGTGGGGAATGGGAGCGAGATTGGGATTCTGATGACAGATCGAAGGGGAAAGGAATGAGGGGGAGGAAGGAGGAAGAGAGTATTTGGCCGAGTGAGAGTGCTAGTGGATGGGTTAGAGGAGTTGGGGAGAGTATTAGTACGGCGATCTGGAGTGATGAGAGAAGTGAAGGTGAGCCGTGGATAGTGGGAGAATTAAAATTTAGCGATTGCTTGTTACAGTCTCATTTTGCGGTGAATGGAAGTCAAAATCGGAGGCGGGAAGGAAAGCAAATATTTGGTTTGAAGTTAAAATTTCCTTACTAACATTTCAGTAGATGAACGTCCATTGTTTGGGGAAGAGGAAGTGAGAGATGAGTCAGAGGCTTCCTCAGAAGAAAAATTCGACCCATCAGCATCCACAATCGACTTTTCAGCCAGACGAGTAAAAGCATGGATGAGATATTGTGATGAGGCCACAGGCGACAGTGATGATGAAAGTGACGAATCTTTGGTTTCACTTATGGGCAGCAAGAAGCGACAACGGCGGCCACCACTCAACGTTTGGGCTTGGAATAGACATAGAAAGAATCCCCCAATACAAGCGCCTCCGAAAGGAAATCCAAGTCTGTTCCAAAGATCCGGTTCTAAAAGCGTAGCAAGAACCAAGACCAGCAATCCTTTCGAAGAAGGTGGCTATGAAACTTCACCTCAAGTTGACTCTAGAGAACAATCTTCACGAAATACATTAAGGGATTCCAAGGAAACAAATCATAAAAACAAGAGAAAAAGGAAGAAGAGAACTAGTTTCTTCGAGAAGTTTCTCCCCTCATTCCGAAGTTCTAAGCCAAGGAAAGAGAGGAGAAAACGCAACCCCCAACCGGATACTATAAACCCCAGGGAGGAAGATCGAAGACTACAAGAGCGAAAGTATATCGATGTTGACAGAATCTCTACCAGAACTTCTCAAGACACTGGTCTTCTCTTTGAATCCTATCAAGTTTGTGGTCTCGGTCACCGACCGAGAGACTTTACATTAAGTACATTAAACGGGGGGTATGGGCACCGTCCGGCTGGGCAAGGTAAGTTACCTTCTTCAGACAGTGAGAGCGATACCTCCTCAAGCAGCTCCTCGTCTTCATTTTCCAGTGGGAGGGCTTCCCCAGTCAATATGGGGAGCTTCCTTACACGGGAATCATCAAAATATGGATTTTATAGAGTGAGGAATTCACCCCAAATTACGTCACCAAGGACAACCGAGAGAATTGAAGATTTCAGGACGGAAATGGGAGCTCTACCAAGGATAGGCTTACCTAGGTCTCCCAGAGGCGATCAAAGTTCTCAAACCCTACCCATGCCCAAGCAATTAAGTCCGTTAGAGCATATCAGCCGGCAACAAGAAGTCTCGCCCACAGATAAAAATAGGTATTCGCAAGAAGCTCGAAACCGTCGCCGGGCTGAGAAAAGTCTAAGCAGAGGTTGTACCAGAGAAGAGATCAAAGGAGAAGATTTAATTTCGAGGAGGAATTCTCGGGCTGATTCGGTTGATACCGGTGAAGACGATTCACCCTCGGCGAGTCTAAGAGCAAGAAGGAAAGCCCGTGCAAGAGAACAAGCTAAGCGTATGCCTCTTGAAGAACGCTATTTTCATTTTCAGCGAAAGAAATTCTGGAGGAAAGATGAATCATGAGGGTGAGATTCGAGCCTAGGGTAGTAGGAAGGCTTATGGAAATTCGAGAAATATGATAGAGTATACTTTACTCTAAGTTCGTGGACACTGTTAGAAATGGCAATGCAAATCGTTAAAAACGTTGAGTTTTAGTCCTATTGCCCCAAAATCGCCAACAGAAGGGAGAAAGCAACCCAACCGGCCACAGGCGGTATATTTATAGACATTTCAATAGATAGTGTATTAATACTCCTTTTCTGAGGATAAGGTAAATGACATATTTGTCTGTTTCGTATTTCTGCTCACAATGACAATGCGTTCAGGTTTTAGCAAAAAGGGGAGTAAATTGAGTAAATTTCCGTCTAATAATAAGAAAAGGAGGTTTTTTGCTTTTTATGGTGAAGTTGGTAAGGTGGAGCGGAGAGAAGCGGAGAGGACGGAGCTTGAAGATCACTCAACGCGCTTGAAAACGCGCTAGCATCAAAGTCGCGTCTCCCCTGATACATCATCTACCACAACTCTAATTACCTTCTCCTTTGTCAAGATTGACTCCAATCAACTCCGCACAACCTCGTCACCTTCGCACCATTGATTTCAAGCCTGAGGAAAGCACCCGAAAGATGGTCAAAAGAGAAGACAAGGCTGGTGCCACTCCAGCACCCCTCAAAAAGCAGAACTCCAGCTCAACGCCAGCCTCTGGACAACGGTCGATATCGAGCTTCTTCGCCAAAGCATCAATAAATGGAACTCCTAGTTCAGCAAATAGAGTTTTGAAGCCCAATGAGAATTCCAAGGCCCTCAATTCTATACCACAACCAAGTCTGCCAATAAAGAAACCCTCCTTCAAGAAAGTCACACCTAGAGATAAGACACCAGTTCCAAGTAGCGATGCAATCGAACCTTCCAGCTCGCAGGAGAATGAAAATATGGGGGTGCCGGTAGAGGTAGAGCAGCTCACGGAATACCACTGAAATGCTGCTAACGAGGCTATCTAGGTTTTCAAAGCCAAAGAATTGGTGATAGGAAGCAGTCCTTCGCGAAAGGTATGTATCCCCTGCATTCCACAAATAATATATGCTGACAAGTATCAATCAAGGCCAGGAAGCCGGTTAGCTATGCGGAGTCCGGTGACGAAGATGATGAGGAGCCAGTGAAGACCCAGACACAACGACGCAAAGGTCGAACGACTAAGATTGTTTCCGACGACGACGATGATGATGAGGATACTTTCCAGGCTGATTCCATTGAGGAAGACGATGATGGTATTTCGATCTTATATACCTTAAATATATCATTAGCTAACAAACCCTAGATGAGATGGATGATTTCGTAGTAGACGATGATTCTGATACGCCAGCGAAGCCAACCAAAAAGCGGAAGCGTGCCGCAACAGCGACTACAACAGGTGCTCGAAAAAGAGCCAATGTTACTCCTCCAAAGACTGTGGAGGTGGAAGATAAGGAGGACATGGAAATACCAGAACACTCGACGGCGCAACAATGGACTTATGATCCCGAAAATACTCAACCCCTATTTCCTAAATCCCGTAACACCTCCAAAACACCTTCTGCAGACAAGAAGAAATACAAGGAGAAGGCCTGCAATAGCGAGCCCGACAAACGATATCCGTGGCTAGCCAACTTGCAAGACATCGATCGAAATCCTGTTGGACATCCGGATTATGATCCTAGAACCGTTTACATTCCACCCAATGCATGGGCCGCTTTCACGGCTTTCGAGAAGCAGTACTGGGAAATTAAGCAAAGGTTCTGGGATACTGTGGTTTTCTTCAAGAAAGGAAAATTCTACGAGCTTTACGAGAATGACGCTACCATCGGGCATCAGCTCTTCGATCTGAAGCTCACAGACAGAGTCAATATGCGAATGGTCGGTGTACCAGAAATGTCTCTAGATCACTGGGCCAATCAATTTGTTGCCAAAGGCTTCAAGATTGCAAGAGTAGACCAATGCGAATCAGCTCTCGGGAAGGAAATGCGAGAAGCCGAGGGGAAAGCAGATGCAAAGAAGGGCGGAAAGAAAGCTCCAGCCAAGGCAGACAAGATCATTAAACGGGAGCTCGCTTGCGTTTTGACTGGCGGAACTTTAGTTGAGGCAAGCATGCTCCAAGATGATATGGCAACATACTGCGTGGCGATCAAGGAAGATCTAGTTGACGATTTACCAATGTTCGGGGTGGCCTTTGTCGATACTGCGACTGGCCAATTCTTCCTTTCCGAATTTGTCGATGATCTTGACCTGACCAAATTTGAGACTTTTGTGGCCCAGACAAGACCCCAAGAGCTTCTGCTTGAGAGGTCCTATATCTCGAACAAGGCTTTGAGGATTTTGAAAAACAACACTAATCCTACGACAATTTGGAATTATCTCAAGCCTGGAAAGGAGTTCTGGACAGCCGATGTGACTCGGAGGGAGCTCGATTGCAGTGGCTACTTCGTGTCAGAAGAGGGTGGCTCCGAAGAAGCCTGGCCCGAGAAGCTTCAGGAGGCCCGAGACAAGGAATTACTCATGTCTGCCATGGGCGCGTTGATTCAGTACTTGCGAACACTCAAGTTGGAACGTAGTCTCCTCTCACAGGGCAACTTTACCCAGTACAATCCCATTCAGAAAGGCACCACGCTAGTTCTCGATGGCCAAACTCTTATCAACCTAGAGATATTCTCCAACACTTTTGATGGCGGCTCCGAGGGAACACTATTCACCCTGCTCAATCGCTGCGTGACACCATTTGGCAAGCGTATGTTCAGGCAATGGGTCTGCCATCCTTTAGCTGATTCCCAGAGAATTAATGAACGGCTTGATGCTGTGGATATGCTAAACAAAGATCGCAGCTTGAGCGATCAGTTTATTGCCTCCATGTCACGAATGCCAGATCTTGAGAGACTGATATCTCGTATACATGCGGGTTCTTGCCGACCAGATGACTTTTTGCGTGTCATTGAGGGATTTGGGCAAATCGAGTACACAATGAGCCTTCTGAATGCTTTTGGAGGTGGTGATGGGATCGTTGATCGTCTGATTGCTGCCATGCCTGACTTGAAGAAGCCACTGAAGTTCTGGGAGACTGCATTCGATCATACGAAAGCGAGAGAGTTCAAACTACTCGTGCCAGAGCTTGGTGTTGAAGAAGACTTTGACGAAAGCCAAGAGCGAATTAAAAATCTCGAGGGTGAACTAGAATCACTACTACGGCATAAAAGGAAAGAACTTGGGGGTTCCTCCAAAATCCAATTCAAAAACATCGGCAAAGAAGTCTACCAAATCGAAGTACCAAGTTCGATTAAAGTGCCCAAGGATTGGTCAATGATGTCTTCTGCTGGGAATCTGAAGAGATTCTACTTCACAGAGTTAAAGCAGCTAATTCGGCAACTTCAAGAGGCACAAGAACTCCATGGTCAAGTCGTGAAGATCGTAGCGGGCAGGCTGTTCGCGCGTTTCGACCAAGACTACGCAACCTGGTTACAAGCTGTCAAGGTTATTTCTCAACTTGACTGCTTGATAAGTCTTGCTGCTGCATCTGCGGCCTTGGGCGAACCAAGCTGCAGGCCAACATTTGTCGAATCTGAAAGGAGTGTCATTGAGTTTGAAGAGCTACGACATCCTTGCATGCTTCCTAATGTTACAGATTTCATCCCAAATGATGTCAAGCTGGGTGGTGATTCTGCAAATATCAACTTATTGACTGGTGCAAACGCCGCAGGAAAGTCAACAATCTTGAGAATGGTAAATACGCCAACCCCGAATTCTTCCAACTACTTGCTAACTATTACAGACATGTGTCGCTGTCATCATGGCCCAGATTGGATGCTACGTACCATGTGTTTCTGCGACATTAACTCCAGTTGATCGAATCATGTCCCGTTTAGGAGCCAATGACAACATCTTCGCAGCCCAAAGTACTTTCTTCGTCGAGCTCGCTGAGACCAAGAAGATCCTTTCGGAAGCCACCCCGCGATCGCTAGTCATTCTTGACGAGCTTGGAAGAGGAACAAGCTCATATGATGGTGTAGCCGTAGCGCAATCCGTCCTTCATCATGTTGCAACACACATTGGCTGCACTGGCTTCTTTGCAACACATTATCATTCTATCGCTACTGAATTTGCCGGACATCCTGAAATTGCACCAAAAAGGATGCAAATTCATGTTGACGAAGATAATCGCCGTATTACCTTCTTGTATAAACTCGAAGACGGAGTTGCTGAGGGCAGTTTCGGTATGCATTGTGCTGCTATGTGTGGTATACCTGACAAGGTTATTGATAGAGCGGAGGTGGCAGCAAAAGAGTGGGAACATACAAGTAGGCTGAAGGAAAGCCTGGAGAAAGCAAGGAGTGGGTGTTACATTCCGCTTGGGATGCAGAGTGATGTCAGTTGGATTATGAAAGATATTGAGGACATGATGATGGAAGGTGAAGACGGTATTGAAATGAGAGGGATAGAGGTTTTGATGAGAGCTATTGAAACTCTGTGAAATATGGGACAGTATAATGGCGAGAATTGTTGTGGAGTTGGCCTTGGCTTCACCAGTATATTGGCTTTAGGTGTGTTTGCTTGGCGTTGGAGTTGAAATTTTGGCCGGATTAATTTAGAGCTTGGTGGTCCTTGGTAAATGGCTCTTGGCTGTACAGTGCGTAGGTACATTTGAACGATTTTCTAGAAATCCGTTGAATGAAAGACCGTCGTTCTAGATTTCCTCTGAGTAGATTCTATTCGTAATGTTTGTTCCTTCTCTTCCGATTGGTTTGCGAGGGGCACGTGAAATGCAGGTACAATTGGCAGTCGCAAGTCCCTGATTCCTGACTCAAGATGCTCTTGCCAATCATTTTACGTTGGGAGGCATTCCTTCCTTCCCTTTGACTTTGGAGAGTTCTTGTATCTTGTTGCTTGTTTCGTTGTTCTGAGCTGGCTTGCACTATATTGCCCCAGGTACTCAACGTTAGCTGTCATCCCCGCTTTCAGCCTTCAAAGGGAGTTGTACAATACGGGCTTACCATCCATCTCTAATTCTCTGTTTCCAACTCACCAATCCAATACTTGCCCAACCACTAAATTAGAAATCAAGATGGAGACCGAGACTTCCATGTCAGAAGATCCACGACTCACGAGACCTGCACCATTTGTGATTGAGCCGAAGGGTGAACATAAACGGACTGTTATTTTGTTGCATGGAACTTCTACTTCTGGAGAGGTTTTTGGGAGGGAGTGGGCTGGTTATAGGTTTTGGGATGGGGGTGAAGTTGATGGAGGCGGTAGTGGAAAAGATAGGGAGGAAGAGGATTTTCCGGCTTTTGATCCAGGGGTTATGAGTGGATTGGATGAGAGTTGTGATGTTGAGGGTGAGGAGAAGGGAGACGGGAAGAAGAATGAGGAAGGTCTTTTAGGAAGGATTGAGGCGTTGATGGCTTTTGGTGGGAGACATATTGAGAAGAAGGTTGATGTTGATGCACGAGAAGGGGCTACGAAAACCGAGGAGGCGTCTTTCGCAACGGAAGTTGCTGGTTCGACAATAAGAAGTGTGGAAGAGAAAGGGAAAACAGTTTTGAATGTTGAGGAGCTAGAGATTGATAGTGGGGAGGACGATGTAGAGACTTTTCAGACCGATGTCTCTATTCATACTAAGAGATCTGAGCGAGTAAATAGAGGAGTCGAAGATAATGGAAAGAGCGTCGTTAGAGTTGAGGAATTTGAAGTTGATTCTGATAGTGGTGGAAGTCAACACTCGAAGTCCGATGAGAAAGAGATTATCGATATGCTTGAAGCTCTTGAGAGAAGCGGCCTTGCAGTCATCGGTGAAAATGAGGAGAATCTGAAATTTGAGGGGTGGAAGGATGCTTCAGACGAAATACCACACTGCCCTGGAGGTTGGGCAAGTGATGAGAGAGAACAAAATGATAAGGCTAACGACCAAAAGGAGTTCTTCGCTCGGCTAGAGACTTTTGGTAAATGTGGCGATTGGGGTGAGTTGCCCATGGAGAAGGACGCGATTCTCGAGCGATTGAGAGATTTTCTAAAACTTAAGGGCCCGGATTTGGAAACATCGGCAAAGACAGTGGAACTCCCGCCAAAACGAAAGAACCCTTACGCAATGTGGGAACAAGCTGCGAAAGTCTCAATGGGAGAATATTCAGTTCCCTTCCCAGCAGTGCCTTCTACACCACCAACAGAAGTCCTTCCATCACCTGAAACAGACGAAGATTTCAAATTCGAAATGATATCGAGAACTAATACTGGTGATTCTGGAGTCGTTATGAATACCACTTCGCATGAAGCACAAATTCAAACACCTTCGGAACTCAAAACTATCATCGATGTATTTCCTAATACCCGTTGGGTCTTCCCTTCTGGAACTTTTAAACCTATAACTGCGCTTGGTGGAAGGGTCACAAATGCTTGGTTCGATATTCATGATTTTTCCGATCGGAGTATTGGGGACGAAGAACAGAGGGGGAATATCACGGACAGTATTGTTTATCTTCATGGGCTTATTAGAGAGGAGTTTGAGCTACTTAATTCAAAAAGAAGCGAAGACGAGGAAGAAGGGAAAATAATTTTTGGTGGATTCAGTCAAGGCTGTGCTATGGGCAGCATTTGTGTTCTTTCGGGACTTTTTGGTGCGTTTGTTGGTAGATTTATTGGAATGAGTGGTTGGTTGCCTTTCTGTTCAGATATCGAGTTTCAGATGATGGCTATGGGGCTTCATGAGTTCTTGGAGGAGGGTATTGATTTTCACACTTATCGATCGATGTTCATGGCGGACTTTAAACATGAGATTTGTGGATTGAGTGAGGATGTTGAGGGGGAAATTGTGGATGGGAAACAGACTTTTTCGTGGAATGAGAAGAGTGGAGTTATTTCTCTGAAGGAGGATGAGATTGATTTGACTATTGATTGTTGGGTTTCTCATGGGAAGGCGGATGAGAAGGTTAAGGTTGAGTGGGGGAGGAAGTTGGCGGAGTCGGTTAGATTGTTGCAGTTTCCGATGGTTTGGAGCGAGGCTGAGGGGTTGGGACATGATTTTAAGGACGAGGGGGTTATGGGGGGTATTGTTGAATTTCTTGACAAGGGAATAGCTGAGTCGAAGAGAGCAAATGGGGGTCTCGTTCAGAAGAGAAAGTAATTTCAATTGAGGACAGCTTTGAGGGGAAGTGAGGGGTTTCTTTGATTAGTATATAATTATCAGGATTTTGGAGCGAAAGGATGGAGATTCCAAAATATTTACAGAACACGGGAGATATTATGGTATTAAGTTATGTTTAATCGGGTATGTAGATACGGCTATAACTACTAGGGTACTAGTAGGATGGGGATTTCATTTATACGTTTCTTTACTTGGGACATATTTATTTCGATGTCACTTTAGAACAGGTAGGCGCTGCTTTAGAGCAACTGAATCCAGTAATAATGTTTCACTTTTCATAAAGCTGTCCTGTTGTCAAATGAAAGGGAATGTTCACCAATGTAGGTTCTCATTGGTGGGTTTGATATCGCAGTTCTCAGAACGTCTATATATAGGTAAATTCGACTAAATGAAGAACCAAGAGAAATATCATGGCATGACCTTGAATCATTAAGGTAGCCAAAATGAAGGCTACCTCTTATGAGGGAAAATAAGTTCCTTAACGAGAATAAAGACCTAACCCCTTATAATCAAGTCTATAGCATTAATAAATAAATTAATATGATATTTAATACTAGGGGGGAATAAGACCTTGTGGATATCAAAAATAGATATTTAGTTAGTGACAACAAGAACTCAATTAACAACAATAGTTCTCTAGACTGTCCTAGAAAGAATTAGGTATCCGTACAGACTTAGAGGTAGAGACAAGAGTCGTTAGACGTGGTATACTTCAGATTATTGCGTTTGCGATGCGAATATTGTCATGAAAGCTTAATTCTCTGGCTTAACAGGACCATTGTTCTAATTTGTGTGAGGAGGTAGAAAGGGAGTATAAGGGGTATTTATACAAAGATATAAATTTGGCATAGGCTTCTGGTGGGGATACTGTGGGTTTGAATAGAAAGTGAAGGTGACAGAATTTGCTAGGAAACTGAATCTCCTGGGAACAGGGAACCCTTCTACCAAGGTAGATAAATCATAGGATGTGTTTACGAGGCTACGCAAAAGCGATTTATTTGCTCAGATATCAGGGTATATAAAAAGGATAAAAAGGGGGTATAGGCTTTTCGTTTTCTGATTTTTACATGAATTACACACAGAAAGATTGTTTTTAGAACTTATCTTTCGAGGGTAGTTGACAGACATTACCCATACTTTTATCGGGAGGGGCTGCTTGATAAATAGTTTCGAGATATATTAGATTTGGCAAAGTAAAATGACAGCTACATAAAGGTTGACAACAAGAAGTCTTCAATGAAAGTTAAAGGATAATGAGAGGAAAACCTACGAGGTAAAGTTCCGTCCTACGTCTTACGTGTCTATCTACAAAATAAAAGAATACTTTTAGGATATCCTAGAAAATATTTACGATGGGTATTAAGCTCTTTCATAATATTTAAAACCGGACGTAACGTACCCGAGCCCACGAGAGTCAGGTTGCGTATTACTCCACATACTAAGGCCATACAAATAATTAATAGAATATTGAATGAATTCTTCACCTACTCTTTCAAAGATTCAAAGTTGCCCTCTTGAGCTAATGCTAAAAAGTATGAAATATTTCTTCTCTATATAAAGTAGCAGGTTATACGAAGATAAAATCCACTGCTTGATTATTTCACCATACCATCTCTCAACTACAAAAGAATTTATATGTCGCCTTCCAGGACCCAGGGGTCTATTTGAGAGTCTGATCTCCCACACGCTACTGAGGTTTTCGTGGCGAGAAGATGAAGTGAAGTGCACGCACACCTATGAAAGTGACAACAGAAGCCTACCTGGCAATAAAATTTAACTTACTCTAGATGTGGAACTCTAATATTAAATTCGATATTAACTCCTTTCATAGGTCTTATGATATCAACGCCGTAGGGAATTTCTTGGCAGAGACGTAGGGAGACGTGCGCAACGTCGCAAACGTTGAATTAACATGGCTTCTGGTTCGCGTGAGCGTCTGACGGTGTTCGAAATGTTGGTTAACGCTGCTTCGACCATTTCATCCGTATATGGTGCTCGCTTCCTCATATAGACCAGGGTATTTACCCCACACTCCTACCTCCATTTTCCCATATCTGCCGGCGGGACAGCATCCGAGATGCAGAATCTTGCATCTCAAGCCGCAGGAACTTCTAGATTCCTATTTCGCCTTTGATAAGAAGTAACTCCATTGGGTTATCAGGAGGCTTCTGAATCCATAAATTCTTAGCGAATTACATCATGACAACTACATGCGGACGCTACTTTGATGCCTTGGCATGGATTATCTTCCTATATGATAAGTGAACTAGAACTCTCAGAGAAAATACGGAAGCAGCACCCTAGCTCGGAAGCAGGGTATCATTTCGAATTGAGCACATGGCTTGAAATAAATTGAAATATAAATTACCTGAACCTTGTTTCCCCAACATCCATCTTTCACGGAACGTGAGCACCGAGAACACATCGCGTGGAGAAGAGCCGGAATATCATCTTGGCTTGTAAGTAAACAATACAATTGGTGCATATTTTCATGGTAGTTTGTCAGGAAAGGACGATATTAGTGTATTTGGAATGACACGAGCGAAAGATTGCGGTCGTGCTTCCGATGGTGATTTTAAACCGTGGGGAATGGGATAACATAAATTGAAAGAGACTCCCTAGAAATATTTTTAACGACAAGGCACTGAAGTACTTGTGAGACCTCGAGTAATTTTTCTGGTCAAGATGAAGCTCCAGAATACTCTTTCGCTAGCCTCGCTGTTAAGTTTAGCATCTTCTCATACGATCTTCGTTCAGCTCGAATCAGGTGGAACTACATACCGTATGTACTAGATTTCCCTTAGTATTTGGCGTGCTAAAATTGGGAAGCCGTCTCTTATGCGATTCGGGATCCAAGCTATGACGGGGTAAGCTTAATTCGAACTCCATTACTGAACCTGCATGTAAAAATGGCTAACGCCTCTTAAAGCCTATTAACGATGTCACATCAAATGACGTAGCCTGCAATGGTGGACCAAATCCAACAACACCTTCGTCGAATATCATCAATGTGACTGCAGGGAGCACAGTCCATGCGATTTGGAGACATACCTTAACTAGTAAGTCTATCTTGGGCTTGAGGGGGAAGGCAAGGATTCCAAGTTGACAAACATAAGGCGACGCTACAGATGTTATCGATGCTTCGCACAAGGTAGGTTTATGTTTTACAAGACTAGGGGAATTTCACTTACAAATAATAGGGACCAGTTCTCGCTTATATGAAGAAGGTTGCCTCTAGTGTGTCCGATGTTGGATATGGCTCTGGTTGGTTCAAAGTACAACAAGCAGGCCTGAATGTTGCAACACAGGGCTGGGCGGTTACAGATCTCATCGCCGCAGGTGGAGTGCAGAGCATCACCATTCCATCTTGTATCGCAGATGGAGAATATTTACTTCGTGCTGAAGTCATCGCTCTCCATTCCGCTAGTAGTACTCTAGGTGCTCAACTGTATATGGAATGTGCTCAAATTCGAGTGACTGGTGGGACTGGAGCGAGTACACCGGGAACAGTGTCATTCCCGGGTGCCTATGCAGTAAGCACTCTCCCTTCCAATGAGCCTTCGTCTCTTTGAAATTGAATGCTAATGAAGATTTGTCTGGTAGCAAAATGATCCCGGAATCCTGATCAACATCTATCAAACTCTCACCACATATGTAATTCCAGGCCCAACACCCTTCGTCTGTGGTGCTGCTCAAAGTACTGCTGCCACCACAGCCACAGCCACTAAGACTTCCACGGCAACAACTCTTACCACGTCTACAAAGGCTGCAACTACAACTGCTGCCGGTGCGGGGGCACCGTTGTATGGACAATGTGGTGGTGCGAATTGGGCAGGAGCGACAACTTGCGCTTCGGGAACATGCACATATTCCAATGCTTATTATAGTGAGTGGACTGGAAATTCCCGACGCTAAAGACTAATTATCGAACAGGCCAATGCCTTCTATAAAGTTAAGAAAAGGTTGAGATGGTGACACACGGGTTTTGTTGAGCAGAACGTGAGAATATTCGTGGATGACAGAGAAAGATTGTGATGTGAGAGATAAAGCAGTTTCGTAACAAGGGGATAAAAGGCAGATTGCTGATTCATTGTACAAATTTCAAATGCATAAGAAGATTATTCAGAGACTGGAATGGTGGCGCAACCCTACCCCTTTCTTGGTAGATTGCAACTACAAACATAGGGAAATGTGGTACTTTCTCCGAAACATATTAGCTAGCCCCGTATACACTCCAATTTATTGCATGTATTCTACTTGATGCTAGTAAGGAGACTAAGGTTGATTTCGAGGGCGACGAAACAAAGTCGACTGAGAGGATTTCGATCCTTCACTACTTTATGTACGCCCTCAAGAAAAAAGACGCAATATGACATTCGATAGTTGCAAAGCCTACATCCGACGGCCAACTAATTATTAGACTAAAGCAAGTGTTAGGGGTTATACAGTTAAAACAAGCACGTAATTTGTATGAAGGAATGAACTGGTCTGCTTCCAAAGTATCGGATGCAAGCATCAACAATATGTTTAACACCTTCCAAAAACGACCTGGCCAAGACTCTATTATTAACTCCCGATTCGCTCCAGTTTCGCATGAAATAAAATTATCCTTCCCCACATATCACAATTGGCTGGAAATCGTGAAATTTGCTCCACTAAATCTATTCTCTAACAGGATCGTAATGTGTAATAGTCATGATCTTTGCTAGACGGTGATCCTTCAACACCAAGGGTTGTTGATCTTTGGAATAATTTTCAAGGCAAGATACAAATATGAAAAGAATAAAAAGTCAGGGTTATCTTTGTTCCGTTTTAACATCTGTGCTCTCAATCATTCTGTTGAACTTACCACATGTATATTCAGCTGTACAAGGGTTACTTGCTTCACGAGCGTCTCACTCCTTTTTCATATATGATTCAAGATTGTTTTACTTG